>MCJB01014102.1:126835-221302 GCA_002018475.1 Nicotiana obtusifolia | reverse complement strand
AAAAAATAAAAAATAAGCATTATCCTCAATGCTCAACAAATTAAGAGTAAAAAAGGGGAAAGAGTGAAGAAACTCCCTATGGCTCCTTGGACATCTCTGTGTCCACAACAATGTCACCGCCCTCAGTCTCATCTAACTGGATCTCATCATCCTCAACTCTGGGAGTGACTGGTTTGGTGACCATCTGACACACTGCCTTGGCAGTGTCGGCAGCAGAGTCTGGCTCCTTAGACTGGCTAAATGGTGCCACTGGTGCTGATGGTGTTGCAGGATCTGGGCCTGAAGGGTGTGGGTCAATCAACATGTCAAAAGGGATATCTACGGATGCAATAAGCTTGGTCACCTGGCTCCGAAGCTTGCTAGTGACTTCTTATTGGCCTGAGACTTTCTCATCTTCTTCACTTTTTTGACCAGCTCTTCGACCACTTACCCGTGTTGTACCAAGGTAGCAATGATGGTTTTCTGGTTCTCTAGGAGATTCTTCAATGTCTCCTCGATTGTGGGGGGAATCTAAGGTACCTGAATAGAAGACTGTGCTGCAACAGTACTAGATAAGTTAGACATCTGTACAGTGGCTGTTTGCATCTAGTTGTCGAGGCTCGCTAATGTCTGAGAGACTCATAGCAAAGAAAGTGGGGCAGTAGGCATGGGCACCGGCTTCAAAGCCAAAGTGGAACCTGTGACAGGAACTGTAGTAGGAACTGAAGATGATGGTGGAGAAATAGTTGCAACACTAAAGGAAGGCTCGGCCGAAGTGGATGAAACATCAACTACCTCCGCAACTACCACCACTGGCTCATTAGACTGGCCTGTGGTGGTAGACGGCTGACCTTTTCTCTTAGGGTTGTTCGCATCCATTAGTGAGTACCATGACAAAGGCTTCTTCTGCCGCACCTTTTTATCATAATCCCTCGGCTCTACCCTCGCATTCGTTAGGTACTCTATGATTGTGTTGGGATATGGGTAGTACGAGTCATCTTACTGAGCCATGATTGAGATGTTGGCCGACATCACGACACCCACATTGATAGGGTACCCAGCCATGATAGAGGCAACTATAACTACCCGAGGAATCGGGACATAGGTCTCATTATGGCTCGCGTCCAGTCTGCTGCAGGCAAAGGTTTGCCACACCTTTGCCTCAAAGCTCAGAGTGCTCTTGTGAATAGGAACCCCTACTGTGATCCTTGGCGGTTGTGGCCCAGGAGCTGCTAGAATCTCTACTAACCAAGGTCAAGCTCATCTCTCATTGCATACTTCTCTAAGTATTCCTTCATCTCGACATCTTCAAAACCCAAGTACCTGTTGAGAGTATTTTGATCAAATCTCACTTTAAGGTTACACACTTTGGTTACCTTTATCCCCTTCTTGATATGTGCCATATTGGCGTAGAATTCCCGGACAAGATATTCTTGGGCATCCACCACACTCTGGATGAACCATATCCACCCCTTGCGTTTCTTGAACTGTATCAACAGTGCCAGGTTATATTTCTCCAAATTCTTCAACTAAAACTGTCACTCAAGAGTAAGATATCTCACTGGCCACCATTGACGGAAGCTGGTAAAGGAGGCCAAACTAACAAAACTGTCCTCCCAAACCTCTTTCTTCTTTGTCCTTTCAAGACCGGCAACTGTAGCATCTCCTGCTCTTCCATCATCGGGGATGTCCTGAACTGACGTATCTGGTGCCTTAGGGACAAGTGTAGTGGATGGATCAGAAGCCCGACTAGCACTTTTCGAATCGTCGGAAGTACTGTGTGATAATGGCAGCTCGTCCCTCAGTTGAAATCTCGCTGACGGCCTGGACTGTACTACCGGTTGTTCCTCAACAGAGGCTGAGTCACCCTTTGATACATCCTTAGATGGGGCGTATGAACTCGTCTCAGAGAGATCTGCACCTCTCCTACTCCCGGCTGTTGGTTTCTTTGTGATTGTTCTTTGTAGACCGAGGGGTAAGGCACTCTTGCCTCGACCCCTAGAACCTCTGCCTCTCGATCGAACCGTTATCTGCGGTCTACAGAGTTTTGTATGAGACTGCAGATCACTTGTTGTGGCCGCAGATTTCCTGTTGTGGCCACAGATCGACCATTTTTCTAACAGACCAACTTCAGAGAGTTGGCTTTTCCACCTTCCATTTGTGCGTCGCATGACAATTATGCGGCCGCAGAGCACTTTTGATTTAGCAAATGTAAATGTTCGGTCTGCACAATTCAATTGCAATCCGTAAATCTTGCAACACATAGCCAGATCTCTGTCCGCCATTCCTGTAAAGCACACTCATCGCTATAGCACACTTCAAATCAAGTTAGCACAAAATTAACAACTAACTACAAAAAAAAAAAAAAAGAAGAAACATGGGTTGCCTCCCAAGAAGTGCCTGATTTAACGTCATGGCACGACGCAGAATACCATCGGTTGAAATGCATCATCACCATGACGTGGCTAACTCCATAGTTTCCCAAATAGTGCTTCACCCGGTGACCATTGACTCGGAATATCTTATATTTTTGTTCTTCAAGTCTAGTGCACCAAAAGGCGTCACAACCACAATTTCAAAAAGGACCATTCCATTTAGACTTTAGCTTTCTGGGAAACATCATCAACATTGAGTTGAACAACAATACGAGATCGCCCACCTTGAACTCTTTGTTCCAAATATATTTGTCATGAAGATATTTCATCTTTTCTTTGTACAAGGAAGAACTTGCATAAGCATGGTATCGGAACTCATCCAACTCATTCAACTATGCAACCCTCAAGTTAGTGGCATCATCCCATGCAGAAGGCGTGGACTATATCACCCGAAAATTTAGGAATAGGGTGAAATTATAATTTTATGGCCCTAAAACGCCCAAAAATAAGGAACATTGGGGGTGACTATTTTTTCTTAGGTCATTTTTTATGGTCTGACTTAATTTTAGGTGATCCAAGTCCGGTCGGCCGGGCCCATGCAGAACGCGTGTGCTATAACACCCGAGATTTGGAAATCGGGCAGTATTCTACTTTTATGTCCCTAAAACGTCAAAAAAATGAGAAACGGTCAAGGCTAGGCGGTGACAATTGTTCCTTAGGTCCTTTTCGATTGTTCAGCAAAATTTTAGGCGATCCGCGTCCAGATTCAGGCCCATGCAGAAGGCGTGGACTATGCCATATGAAAATCTTGGTATCGGGTGGAATTAAAGTTTTATGAACCTAAAACACCAAAAAATGAGGAACGGTCATAGAGAGACGGTGACTATGGATCCTTAGGTTTGTTTTTTATGGTCCTGAAAAATTTTAGGCAATTCGGGTCTGATCACTAGGACCCATGCAGAAGGCGTGGGCTATACCATACAAAAATCTAGGAATCGAACGAAATTCTAGTTTTATGACCCTAAAATGCGAAAAACGAGTAACGATCATGGAGAGGTAGTAAATATTGTTCCTCAGGTCATTTTTTATGGTCAGAAAAAATTTTAGTAGATCCGGGTCCGGCCGCCCGAGCCTATGCAGAAGGTGTTGGCTATAAACGAAAATATAGGAATCAGACAGAAATCAAACTTTTTGGCCCTAAAATGCAAAAAAAAAAAAAAAAGAACGGTCATGGCGATGTGGTGACTATTGTTCCTAGGTCATTTGTGATGGTTTGGCAAAATTTTAGAAGATCCGGGTCTGTTCGCCTGGGCCTATGCAAAAGGCCTAGGCTATAGTATACGAAAATATGAGAATCGGGAGGAATTCCAGTTTTATGATCCTAAAATGCCAATAAACGAACGATCATGGCGAGGCGGTGAATATTGTTTCTTAGGTCGTTTTTTATGGTCCGGCAAAATATTAGGCTATCCGGGTCCGTTCGCTCAGGCTCATGTAGAAGGTGTGAGCTATAGCACACGAAAGTCTAAGAATCGGGTGAAATTCCATTTTTATGGCCCTAAAAAAAAGAATAACGGTCATGGCGACGCGGTGATAGTTGTTCCTAAGGTCATTTTTTATGGTCCGCCAAAATTTTAGGTGATCTAGGTCCGATTTTTCGGGTTTATGTATAAGTCATGGGCTATAGCACACGAAAATTAGGAAATCGCGCGGTCTCCGGGCCTATGCAAAAGGCGAAGGGTATAGCACACGAAGATTTGGGAATCGGGCTGAATTCTAGTTTTATAACCCTAAAATGCCAAAAAATGAGTAACGGTCATGGCGAGGCGGTGAATATTTTTCTTTAGGTCCTTTTGATAATCCAACAAAATTTTAGGTGATTCGAGTCCGATCGCCCGGGCCCATGTAGAAGGCATGGGCTATAGGATACGAAAATCTCGGAATTGGGCGGAATTCATATTTTGTGGCCCTAAAACGAAAAATGAGTAACAGTCGTAGGGAGACAATGATTAGTGTTCCTTAGGTCATTTTTGATGGTCTGGATTAATTTTAGGCGATAATGTTCCGGTCGCTCATGTAGAAGCCGTAGTCTATAGCACATAAAGATTTGAAAATCGGGGAAAATTTAAGATTTTATGGCTCTAAAATGCTAAAATAACGAGGAACGATCATGGCAAGGTGGTGACAATTCACTACTAAAAATCAGGTGAAAAGCGACCGAAAAAAGCGACCAAAGTTGATCAATATTTGCACAAAAGCGACCATAATGGCCTGGTCAGTATTTAGGTGGTCACAAACAAATAGCGACCAACGTTGGTCGCTAATTTGCAACCAACATTGGTCTCCAACACAAAAGAACCAAACATTCCGGAAAAACATATAGAGACCAACTTTGGTCGCCAATTAGCGACCAAAGTTGGTCGCCAATTAGCGACCAAAGTTGGTCGCTTCTTTTTATTTTAAATTAATTTAATCTGGTAAATAGCAACCAAAACTGGTCCCTAAATTAATTATATTTTTTTTTAAAATTCTAAAATAGCGACCAAAGTTGGTCGCTAATAAAACAAATAAAAAATAAAAATCAGCAGTCAGCGACCAGCTTTGGTCGCTAACTGCTGATTTTTATTTTTTATTTTTTGATTAGCGACCAACTTTGGTCGCTATTTGGTGTAGTGACCAAAGTTGGTTGCTAATTGCAGATTCAATTTTTTTTTCAAGCAAAATAGCGGCCAACTGGAGACCAAAGTTGGTCGCCATTTTTGGTTCATTTTTTTCCAGAAACTGGCTGTTTTGGCGGCTACACCACCTGCTAGTTTTCCCAAATTCCTAAAATAAGCATTTTATGCCATGAAAACAACAACAACGACAACAACAACAACAACAACAACAACAACAATAAACAACAACGAGAATAATAACAACAATAAACAACATCATTAAACAACAACATTAAACAATAACATGTTATAAAGTTCAAATGAACTTATACACTATATAAGCTGTTATTATAATTCAACATCTACTAATGTCTACATCATGAGCGTCATCGTCATCATCAACCTGACCATCCGGCGATGATTCACGTATCCGGGGAATCGGAAAAGAGCCAGAAGCCAAGAGAGATTTGAGCTGCTCTTGTACAGCAGTATACGGAGCATCTCTAAGTTTTTCTCTTTCTTCTCTATCCTTCTCTCTTTCCTTGGCAGCCTCTAGCTCGGCTGTGAGCTTTGCTACATGCTCCCGCACAGAGGGGAGACTCTCCCCATCAGGCGACTCCGCTTCCGAGGAAGTGACTATTCCTTGCATTTCACACCTATAGTGGTGGAATGACTTAGCGAGAAGCCCGTATACCTTCCTCCCTTAGACCGCCAGCAGCCTGCGTCCATAGTCTTTCAGCATCCTCGTTTGACGGTTGGATTGGTTCGCCCGACGAAAATGGTGGCTAGATGCGTACAAATTCTTCCAACTCAGCTGTGAAGCGACTCTATAAGAAAAATTACATAGAATTAGTATTCAAAAGTTATACAAAACTAAATCAAAGTACTTAATGAAAATTGAAAACTTACATGTACAGCCGAGGCTCGGTCCTCGACCCACCTTTCTTCGTCCGAATCTTTTTTCTTCTTGACAATATGAGTTTGCTTGAATAACTCATCTTGCCTCATCGGACGACCCAACTTCTTCTCCTGAAAAGTCATAAACTTTAGTCAATAAACAGATTAGACATTGAAATTTAAAATTAAATCAAGCAATTACATACCATTTTACTTTTTATTGAACCGAGGCTGATCGCACCTCCAGTGTGTAGAGAGCCTCCCGTCTCCGAAGCACGAGCTTTCTTTCCTTGCTCGCTCTTCTTTGGGAAATCTGTGGCTAGCCATTGCCTTTGCAGATCATCCCATAGACGATCTTGCAACCAGGAGGGCTTCGTGTTCGACCTCCTAGCGTTGGAAAAGCAATGGGATAACTGCTTGCGAGCCTTGAGATGGAAGTTAGCAGCCACCTCCGCACTATAGCGGTGTTCCCACACACACTTGCTCTGTATTTGAGAAGTTAAGTATTTAGATAGAAATATCATAAATATAAATAATTGTACTGCTTGAAAGAACATTTATACCTTAAATTCATTGAAAATTGCCTCCTTAAGCGAGAATGGAAAATCACTCCAAGTCGCATAAGGGCCATCATATAGCTTTCGAGTTGCCTGGGTGATTATCCTCGTAGTAACATTACTAGGGATAAACCTTTAATGTAATAAAAAAAACACTTAGTATCTTAGTAAAACCGTAGAAAACAATAAACGTTAAAAATAATAAATAACTCTTACCCGTCACCCTCAGGGACGATAATGATCCTGCCATACTCATCACGATGCACCTCCTCGTCATCATCACCAGGGGCATGTGTGGAAGGTGTGGGGGTCAGAGGTAGGATCCCGCAGGCGAATGCCTGTAATAGATGGAGTCCCCGACGAAGATGGCTGCGAGCCCTGTGACACAGCTGTATGGGCCGCAATGGGACATGACACTGATTGCTGTGACCCGAGTGGTTGCGGCCTGAGTCGCAGCAACCCGAGTGGCTGCGGCGCTGATGAATGTGCTCCATGTGGATGTGACATGGACCGATGCGGTCCATGCTATGAAGATGGCTGAGATCCACATGGATGTGCGGTAGCTGGACCGTACGTCGGACGTACAGTCCAAGGGCCCTGTGATGGAAGACCCGGTGTTTGCACGAATGTGTAGGGCTGGTGATGCTGGGGCAGCTCAGAATAGCCCTGGGGTGGAGGAAAATACGTAGGCATCTGCAACTATGGAACGGTAGGACTAATTGGAGTGTAATCTTCTACCCTCCTCCTTTGTTTCTTACCCTTTTCTCGACCCCGAGAACTACTATGATCAGCGTTAATTCGACCTTTTCCTGTCATCTGCATAATATAATACAAATTTAGATTGAAATATATAAAGAAAATATATAGCTATAAATGAAAGTTGTTAAAGAAACCAACTGTTTAAAGCTCATCGTCGTATAGTTCCTCGTCCGAGAATTTTTCTTCCTCGGTAGTTTGAGCTTCATCAGTTGATACTTCTTCCTCGTATTCTGTAATTCTTACTTTAGAAATATCAACTTCTTCCAGTATGTGTTCAGGATGTTCCAAATCATCTTCTAAAACTTCGTTAACTATTTGGTCAACAGTGGAGATATCGTTTTGATATGCAACATATAACACATTTTCAACTTCCACCCTACCCACAGGCTTGGTTTTGATAACAACCCACCAATCAGACTTATTCCGCCGCAAGGGATAAGGAGAATAATACACTTGCCTAACATTATGTGCAATTATGAAAGGATCATAGCGATCATACTCCCTCTTATGATTAACCTCAATTAGGTTGTACTGATTGTGGACTCTAGTACCTCTTGTTGGGTGTGGGTCAAACCACTTACATCTAAAGAGTATCAATTTCTTGTATGGCCAACTTGTATATTCTAGTTCAATTATTTCTTTGATCACACCATAATAATCAATACCTCCATCTTGGTTTCCATCAACACCTTGAACCCACACCCCACTGTTGTTGCTATTTTTATTTTTTGAACAATCCTCGGTATGGAACTTATAGCCAATCACAACGTACTTAGACATTTTTCTGACCATAATCCCAGGTCCCCAAGATATATCTTTCAAAAATTGGTTTACACCATTATTTGGATCATTTACCTACATATTGTTAAAAAAAATTCATATGTCAGCATAATTTTCAAACATTGTTTACATACGTAGTGTTAGAATATTTTAATGAGAAACTTACAAATTGTTTGAACCAAGTATCAAATCTCGTATATACAACATCATGGCCAAATTGACTGACGAAGTGACTGTGACATATCAAACATTTTTAGTAGTTGCATTGAGATGCAGTCACAGTAATTGTTATATTTTGATAACTACTAAATCAATAGTTACTTGAGAAATGGTAGGACTTCTGGACAATTTAGCAACACGTGAAGTGTAGCTGACTTGAACTCCACATCGCTCAAACTCCTCTTTCTAGAATCTTTAGAACATCGGCCTGGTTGATTGAATATGGACATAGGTGGATCTGACGGATCATTCATAAGGTCGACTGTGTGCCTTTTGGGCCTATTCCTAGCACATGCCACATTACTCTCAAAATAGTAAGAGCAAAAATAGGCAGTCTCCATTGCAAGATATGCTTCGCATATAGATCCTTCAACCCTGTTCCTCTGCCTAACGAATTATTTGCATTTGCCGATTGTCCTATCATAATTTCAGGTTAGCCAAGAACATTAAAATAAAACAGAAAATTAGGAGTAAAATATATAATATTACCTCTCAAATGGATACATCCATCTGCATTGAACGGGCCCTCCAAGTCGTGCCTCATGTACAAGGTGGATTGGAAGATGTTCCATCACATCAAAAAACCCACATGGAATTATCCTTTCCCTCATAGAAGAGGTGACACGAATGTTCTGGTCCATCTGCAGTAGGTTTTCTTCCCTTAATGTGGAAGAACACATATTTTTGAAGAACAAACTGATCTCTGTGATGGGTTTCCAGATTCTTTCAGGCAAACCACTAAGTGCAATAGGCAGAAGGTCTCCATGAAGACATGACAGTCATGACTTTTCAAATGACTCAACTTCCCCGCCTCCATATCAACTTTGCGCCCAAAATTCGAATCATAACCCTCAGGCATCTTCAGTTTTGTAACCCAATCAAAAATTTGCCGTCGTTCATCCAAAGTGAATGTATAATTTGCTTTGGGTTTGAACACCTTACCATTCTGTAATGTTTGCAAGTGTAGTTCAGGCCTCCTGCAATATTCTTGCAAGTTCATTCTTGCCTTTACATTATCCTTGGTCTTACCTTTAACGTCCATCACTGTGTTGAACAGATTATCAAAATAGTTCTTCTCAATGTGCATGACATCAAGGTTGTGACGGAGAAGATTATCCTTCCAATAAGGCAGATCCCAAAATATGCTCCTTTTCGTCCAATTGTGAGTAACACCGTATCATGGGAATCTATAAGGTGGAGCTTCAGTAACTTTACTGAAGCTCTGGACCCTCTCCCGAATTTTCTCTCCTGAAAGTATCGGAGGTGGAAAATCACATTCAATTTTATTCTTTCTGAATGCATTTTTCATCCTTCTAAAATCATGATCAGGAGGCAAGAACTGACGATGACAACCAAACCATGATTGCTTTCGACCATATTTTAAAGTGAATGCTTTACTATTTTCCATGCAGTATGGACAAGCTAGCTTCCCAACAGTCATCCACCCAGATAACATTCCATATACAGGAAAATTATTAATTGTCCACATTAAATTAGCACGCAAATTGAAATTCTGTTTAGTTGATACGTCATATGTTTCAACATCATCATACCACAACTGTTTTAGCTCGTCAATCAGTGGTTGCAAATTTACATCAATTAAGCTTTTTGGATTACGTAGACCAGGGATAATACAGTTCAAGAATATGTATGGACTAGTCATGCACAACTCCGGTGGTAGATTATATTGTGTAACAAACACAGGCCAGCAGTAATAGGGTGTTGCAGAAACAGAAAATGGGGTGAAGCCATCAGCACACAAACCCAACCGAACATTCCTCGGTTCACTAGCATAATCCGGATACGTCCTATCAAAGTGCTTCCAAGCTTCTCCATCAGAAGGATGACACATAACACCGGGTGGTATTCTATTTTCAAAGTGCCATCTCATATGAGGAGCAGAGCTCATCGACGCATATAACCTCTTTAACCTAGGTATAAGAGGTAAATAATGCATCGACTTAATAGCGACCATCTTCCCGCTGGAAAGCCTCTTGAAATGAGGCTTTCCGTAGAATTTACAACTGTCCAGACCAGCATCATCTTTATAGTATAACATGCAACCAGCTTCACAACAATCAATTCTTATTGCCGAAAGTCCTAACTTAGAAACCAATCTCTTTGCCTTATAAAAATCAAGAGGTAAGTCGACATCAAGGTCAACTAGCTCGCGCATAAGGTCGATGAAAGAGTCCATGGCTCCTTGAGAAATATTCCAGTCAGATTTCATACTTAGTAATCTAACTGCAACAGACAACTTAGAGTGCGGACTTCCGTTGCGTAGTGGACGACTAGCTTCCTCTAATTGATCAAAAAAACGTTTTGCCTCATCATTAGGAGTTTTTTCAATAATTTCATTAGAATCACCCCCAAAGTGCATCCCAAAAGCATACGAAACCATATGACGAATTTCGAAATCTCTATTTTATTATCCACCGACCTACTACTTTCACCACAGTTAGATTATGAAATATCTCATCTCTACCATCGATCTCTCCATGATAAGTCTACATAAAGTAAATTTTATAAACCCCTTTCTATAAAGATGAACCTTAACTTCATCCGATTTTCCAAACTTCATACAGTCGCACTTAACACAAGGGTACCTAATTATTCCATCTTGTAGGTAGGGTGGAAGTGACATTGCATGTCTAATAAAGTCATCCACCCCTTCTACAAAATCCTCCCTCAATCCCCGTCGATTAGGATAATTCCTATTGTACATCCAAGTACGATGTTCCATCTATACAAATAAAATAAGAGGAAAATTATAAACTAAATGTTCAATTTATAACAATTAGTATGGAACAGATACTTTACTAATTAGTACATTAGAACAATTCTTTCTTTAATAATTAATACATTAGAACAATTAGTATGGAACAATTAATATGGATCAATTAGTATGGATCAATTAGTATGGAACAATTAGAGCGACTAGTTGCTCTCTTTGGCTTACGTGGAGGTCAGTTTTGTATTTTTACTTATTTATTATTTTAGTAAATTCTTTTTTTATTTTACTTCTAATTAGTACATTAGAACAATTAGTCAGATACTTCTTATATTTTTTAATCCACGTTAGTACATTAGACCAACTAGTACATTAGAACAATTCTTTCTTTACTAATTAATACATTAGAACAATTAGTATGGAACAATTAGAGCGACTTTTTGCTCTCTTTGGCTTACGTGGAGGTTAGTTTTGTATTTTTACTTATTTATTATTTTAGTAAATTCTTTGTTTATTTTACTTTTAATTAGTACATTAAAACAATTGTTAGAGTTAGAGTTAAAAATTTAATGGAACATTTATGGGAGTTTGTCGAGAAGAAGCTATAAACATATACTATAGTTAAAAATCATGAAGTACCATATAAACACAAGTACGAGTGGGTGGGGAACAGTGCTTTTTATAGGATAATTATTTCCAATATAATTGGAAAAAAATTCTTTCATTGCTACACCTACTTTCCCTTTGCTATATAAATATGTTAACAAAGGCCTTTTCATTCCACTGTCATTGGAGCAAGCGATATGAACCATTATTTATAAAAACATCAAGTGAAATTAGAAAAGCATAAGCATACAATAGGTTTCTAAATATAACATCCAATTTGCAAAAATTAATCAAAGGACTATCATAATAACATGAGCATACACGATATGTCAGATGCGTTTAACTAAAATTAACTTATTAAATGAAGTTTCTCTACAATAGCTATATCGGCATGTATGGAAATGGATAAAATTAGGTAGATTATAACATACTATTTAGTCATTTTTTTGTGATACATAGACACAAATGAAATGGATAGAAAGAAAACAAAATATTTTGATTTAGACACTTTCTGTTAACGACGAACACGAGCATATTTATAGAACAAAAAGGGCAATTTAATGTTTTATAACAATTTTCAATTTACTAAGATCCTTTCAAACGTGGATGTAGAGTAAACATAATTTTTAAAACAGATTCAGGATTATAGGCTGCAAACTTCCTTAAAAGAGAAAAATGTTGCTAGTATTTTCGTACAACGTTAAAAAACTCATCGTCAATATTCATGACAGAGGCTCTAATACTATTGCAGAAAATTTAGAATATGAAACTTTAACGACCAAAATAATTGGAGTGGAAAGATAGGCAGTGATTTACTCAATAATTAAAAATATCAAGCAATTTTGATGAATACTCAAGACAAACAAGGGCATATTCCTCAAAGAAAATTGACAGATGAATTTATAAATTGCAAGAAATTATACACACCTTGATAATCTGTGTGTGGAGAAGGAGAGAGAGAGAGGCGGACGAGCACTAGCGGAGCAGCGGTTGACCGGCGGCGACCAACGTTGGTCCCAAAAAGAAAATATGATTTAATTTAATTTTCCAGATAAGCGACTAACGTTGGTGGCTTATCTCCCCATAAAATTTCTCTCTAATAAGCGACCAATTGGTTGAAAAATCAAAATCTGATAATTTTCGTCGCTAATCTGCCCATAGAATTTCCCTTCAATAAGCGACCAACATTGGTCACAAATGTTAAATGTGGGTCCACATTTGCGACCAAAGTTTGTCGTCAATTGTGAATTTTCTTTGACCAGATTGGTCTGACTAGTCCAGTCAACATGTTGACGAATTTACCGATCAATGTTGGTCGCTAATTGCTTTAAGTTTTACTTATATTTTTTTTCCTAAGTTTGCGACCAATGGTTGTCGCTTTTTATGGCAGACCAACGTTGGTCGCTAATTTTTGATCGCAAAAACGATGTTTTCTAGTAGTGATTGTTCCTTAGATCGTTTTTGATGATCCAATAAAATTTAGGAGATCCAGGTTCGATTTTTTGAGCTCATGCAAAAAGCGTGGGCAATAGCACACGACAATCGATAGGAGTGATGAGGGCATTGGCTGACTTTGGCTGTGGAGTAAATGCTATTCCATAAGGTCTGTGTCATAGCCTTCTAAATCGTTTGTTTCTTGAGGAGATCAAACTGATCCTGCATTAATTAAACCCAATTTATTTTTTCACTCAAGAAAGTAGTGGGCCGTTTAATTGATGCACACGCATATCGGGTCCCTCAATTTGTCACCTAACGTGGTATAGGTATCTTATTCTCATTCTCAGTCCCTATATCACTAAATGGACGTGGAATCAAAACAAGGCAACAAATTCACCGGAATGACGCCGCCTCCTAATTACGGATCGCGAAGAGGAAGACATTGCTGCTTCATCTGCCTCGCCGTCCTCCTCCTTCTGGGCCTTCTCTTCCTCATCTTGGGCCTCACCGTTTTTAAAGCCAAAAATCCCGTCACCACCGTTAACTCCATTTCTCTACGGAATATGGATTTCTCCCTCGACATGGCCAGGCTCCAAGTTCACCTCAACGTCACCCTTCAGGCCGACCTTTCTGTCAAAAATCCCAACCGTGTCGGGTTTAAATACGACTCTACTTCCGCCATCCTGCAGTATAAGAGCAAGGTCGTGGGAGATGCCCCTATTCCGGCCGGCGAGATAGGTTCCCGTGAAACGCGTCCGATGAATATTACCCTCACCGTAATGGCCGATCGATTGCTTTCCGATTCCGGTTTGTATTCCGATGTTCTTTCCGGTGGTGGTATGTTACACCTCACTACTTACGTGAAATTGCCAGGGGTGGTCCGAGTTCTCTTCAAAATTCACGTGAAAACTACCACTTCTTGCGATTTTTACATCGATCTTCTTAACAGGAAGCTCGCCAACCAGACTTGTCATTATAAGACAAAGCTATGATTCTCTCTAGTACCAAATTACACTTGTTAGATCTAGTATGTAATTTCTCTAGTACCACATTTGTTATTGTTTTTTCCATTATCTTTGTTTGTAGTCTGTATATTATAGTAAGAAATTGAATAAAAAAAGACATATAGAAACGATTGCTTGGTTTAATTTTCCAAGATGTTAGTATGTAGTCCAACTTGTACTGATCTGGTGAGAAAAGTATCTTAGGTCTTTTTCTTAGCGTATATTTTGTCACCAATAACCATATGCTGATGGATGCAGTATTTTTAGTTGGATTTCTGAAACACAGCTAAAAGATATTGCAGATGGGCTTAGTCATGAAGAAGATTCCGACGGAGACGAGGATGATGAAGAGGTAAATGACAATGATGAGGAAGATGAGAATGATTGTTGAACTCCTCGTTAGCTCTTTAATTTATCCCTTCTTCCAAACTTTGCTCATATCAGTGTCAAATATAATTTTCAGTTGTTGCATACTCGGCCTCAAATGCGGCTTCGACATATGATAAGGCAATTTAAAAACCTATTTTGGAGCCAGCCAACTTCCGTTGGATTTACCTGTGATGAACATAGTAGCTGTTTTCGTGTCCCGAAACTCTTTAGTCCCAGCCTCATTTGATTAGCAACTTGTACTTTTCTTAGCATGCAGTACTATGGTGCTCCACAATATGGTGATAGGTTAAACGATGCTGTTTGATCAATGATTCACCAGCCAGATCCAGGAAATTCACCTTAATTTAAACCTGGAGGCTCATTTTACTACTAGAAAACAGCAAAAAAACGACTAAAACCAACGTTGGTCTGTCCAAAAAAGCGACCAACTTTGGTCGCAAACCTGGTAAAAATAATAAAATAATAATCTTCAATACATTAGCGACTAACGTTGGTCGCTTATCTAGAAAATATAAATAAATCAGATTTTCATTTTGCGACCAACGTTGGTCGCTAATGTTAAAGTATATATATTTGCGACCAAAGTTGGTCACTTTCATGTCAAAATTTTGCCAAAATTAAACTCACTTTTGTATTTACTGTCTAAATAATATAAATGAAAGCCGTTAACGCTTTTGTAATACAAGGGATTAATATGCAGTTAAGTTGTACTACGGAGCGTGCCAGCGTATCCATATATATACATATATATAAGAACATGAAGCGCTCGGAACACAGGGACGAGTTCTTTTAGGTATTGATACACTTGTAACGATGAATCACCGTTATAGGATAATATATATATATAACTTGATATATAACACGCTATAATATATATATACATATATATATATATATATATTGTATTATATAATACACTATACGATACATTTAGTATATATATACTATACTATACATTATATGTATAGTATAATGTATATATTATATATATATATATATATATATATATATATATATATATATAGTATAGCCTATTATATTGTATTATATAATACACTATACAATACACTTAGTATATATATACTATATTATACTATATAAATATATATAGTGTATTGTATAATACACTATACAATACACTTGTATATGCAATACACTTAGTATATCGCTTCACATTTGACTTTTCTTTCGTGAAAGTGGGATGTTAAATGCTACGATTCATGTTAATTTGAAGTGTTTTTATGTGTAGGAATGAGTCGTGAGCAATTGCGGGCGAAACAAGCAAGTATTAAGCCAAAACAGAATAAAAACGGACAAGGTCACTATTTGGGCTCCACAGGCAGCGCCTGACGCCACCTGTGGCGCTGAAGGCAGAAGGTTCACTGGATGCAGCGCCCTGGTAGGCGCCTAGCGCTACCCAGGGCGTCGATGATGCTGACTTCTCCTATTTTGACCAGGACACGATTATTTTCGGCCCTACACCCCCCAACACGTATATAAAGAAGTCTAAACCCAATTTTAGGGGGAGATGCCAATTTTGGAGCGAAAAACACACCACGGAAACAAGAGGAAGCAAGAATTATCAGTTTTCTTCAATCTTTTCTAGTATTGTACAATTGATTCAAGACTAATATTTTTGGTTGATTAGATCATGAGTGGCTAAACACCCATTGTTCTTGGGTTGTGATTAGCCATGAATATTGTTGTTTAACATTAACTTTACCTTGATTATAATTCACTAATATATGGTTGTTTCTTTAATTCGTGTTTAATTGCTTAATTGTTTGGCCAATAGTTAGGTTTTATCTATTATCTATGCTATGCTTGGGGAAGCCATGTTTAGATTAGAGAAAAGTTGAAAAGAGCATGATCTTAACCCTTAGGGGGAGCGGATTCGTGGTTAGGATAGGAATATACCTAATCACCGTGCTTAATTAAATATCAAAAACTTAATGCATTCTTAGTAGATTGATTTCATAGGAATATAGGAATTAATCTCTTGAGAATAGGCGAGTAGTACTTCGGGAGAAGGCTATGAGAATATTTATCGATTAATTAGCAACCATAAATGAATTATATGAAAGGGAGAGTTAATTAGAACAAAATACAATTGGTAAATTGATCACAACCATGGAATACTTGTCTCTATTGATTCAACAACAATTTATTAGTTATTTAAAAATTTAGTTATAATTTAGAGTTGTAGTTAGTATAATCAAATTATTGAACTTGAATGTTGCTTGATTAAATAACAATATCAGTGTGTTAGTAAGTAGTTAGTGTAAGTCCCTGTGGGTACGATATCTGGACTCAAAATCCTATATTACTTGTCGACCACGTATACTTGTGTGTGCGTTAGGGAGCAACAAGTTTTTGGCGCCGTTGCCGGGGACTTAAAAATATGCTACTTTACCGACCTAAGCTTATATTTGGTATTTGTTCAAGTTTTACTTATCAGTTTACCTTGTTTGTGCTGACAGGCTCTTCTCTTGAATGCGGAGGAGTAGAAGCGCAAACAATTTTCTTCCTTTTGATCCTGAAATTGAACGGACACTTCACAGAGTGAAGAGAGAGGTCGAAGCGAGAATTAGAAATGAAAGAGAGTTGGACAGTGTAGTTCAACCACAGCCATTAGAGATGGCAGGTAATGCAGAGCGTGCGGTGATAGAAGCCGCGAGGACCAATCTTGCTAATATGACTCAGGCCATTGTGAAACCTGAGATCACGGGGCATTTTGAACTCAAACAGTATATGGTAAACCTGATTCAGTCCACAAGGCAATATGTGAGTCTATCTCATGAAGATCTGCAGAGGCATATTCAAAATTTCGTGGAAATTACGGATACCTACAATTATCCGAACGTTTCCAAGGATTATGTGAGGCTGACACTGTTCCCCTTTTCACTGTTGGGGGAAGCGAAAGAATGGCTGCAGAAAGAGCCCATAAATTCAATCCGCACTTGGGGCGATCTAGCCAGGAAATTTTTAATCAAATTCTTTTCCACCAAAAAGACAAAGTCGTTGAGAAGTCAAATTCTTGGGTTCAAATAAAGGGATGGAATTGTTCCTTAGGACGTAATTCCAATTTTTTGGCACTAAATTTTCCAAAAATGAGGAATGATCAAGGCGAGGCAGTGACTATTGTTCCTTAGGACGTTTTTGATGGGCCAAACAATTTATAAGGTGATCCGGACCCCATCGCCCCAGTAAATATAGAAAGAGTGGGCTATAGCACACAAAAATATGGGAATGAGGCGGAATTCTAGTTTTATGGCCCTAAAATGCCAAAACACGAGGAACGGTCATGGCAAGGCAGTGACTAGTGTTCCTTAGGTCATTTTTTTGTGGTTCGGAAAAATTTTCAGCAATCCTGGTCTGGCCTCCCTAGCCCCTACAGAAAGCGTAGGCTATAGCACACGATGATTTGGGAATCGGGAAGAATTCCCAGATTTTATAGTCCTAAAACGCCAAAAACTCGAAAATTTGGGAATTGAAAAATTCCAGTTTTATGGCTCTAAATGCCAAAAAAGAGTAATAGTTATGGCAAGACGATGACTATTTTTCCTTAGGTCATTTTTTATGATCCGGAAAAATTTTAAGCAATCCGGATTCAATCGTGTGGGTCCATGCAGAACGCGTGGGCCATAGAACACAAATATCTAGGAATCGGGCGGAATTCCACTTTTATGGCCCAAAAACACTAAAAACTATAAACGGTCATGGCAAGGCTGTGACTATTATTTCTTAGGTTCATTTTTATGGTTCCGTAAAAATTTTGGCAATCCGTATCCGGGTCGCCCGGACCTATGCAGAAGGAGTAGACTACAACTCAAAAATCTGGGAATCGGGCAGAATTCCAGGTTAAAAAAATGAGGAACGGTCATGGAAAGCTAGTGATTAGTGTTCCTTAGGTGATTTTTGATGGTACGGCAAAATTTTAGGCAATCCTGGTTCGATCCCCCGAGCCCATGCAGAAGTCGTGGGCTAAATGATATAGGAATCGGGTGAAATTCCAGTTTTATGCCCCGAAAATGCAAAAAATGAGTAACAGTTATGGAGAGGCGTTGACTATTATTCCTTAGGTCATTTTGATGGTCCGAAAAAATTTTGGGCGATGGGGTCCTATCGTCCGGGCCCTTGTATAAGGCGTGGGCCATAGCACACAAAAATCTGAGAATCGGACAAAATTTTAGTTTTATGGCTCTAGAATGAAAAACATGAGGAACTGCCATGGCGCGGTAGTGATTAGTATTCCTTAGGTCATTTTTTGATGGTCCGAAAAAATTTTAGGCGATCCTCTGGTCCGATCTCCCGGGCTCATGTAGAAGGCGTGGGCTGTACCGCACTAAGATTTGGGAATCGGGAGGAATTCCAGTTTTATAGCCCTAAAATGACAAAAAAATGAGTAACGGCCTTGGCGAGGTACTGACTATTGTTCCTTAGGTCATTTTTTATGGTCTGACAGAATTTTAGGTGATCTGGGTCTTGTCGCCCCGGCCTATGTAGAAGTCCTGCATGCACACGGAAATCTGGGAATCAGGTCGAATTCTATTTTAATGGCTCTAGGATGAAAAAAATGAGAAATAATCATGTCGAGGTAGTGATTAGCGTTCCTTAGGTCATTATTTATGGTTCGGCAAAATTTTAGGCGATCCTAGTCCGGTCGCCCGTGCTCATGTAGAAGGTGTAAGATATAGCACATGAAGATTAGGGAATCAGGAGGAATTCCAGATTTTATGGCCCTAAAAAACAAAAAATAAGGAATGGTCATGGCGAGGTGGTGAAATTATTTCGTAGGCCATTTTTGATGGTCCAACAAAATTTTTAGGCGATCCAGATCTGGTCTCCCAGGCTCCAGCAGAAGGCGTGGGCAATAGCACACGAAAATTTAGAAATTGGGCGGAATTCCGGTGTTATGTCCCTAAAATGCCAAAAAATGAGTAGCGGTCATGGTGAGCGACGACTAATGTTCCTTAGTTCAGTTTTGATGGTCCGACAAAATTTTAGGTGATTCGAGTTCGATCGGTCGGGCCCATGCGAAGGCGTGGGTTATAGCATAAGAAAATCTTGGAATCAAGCGGAATTTCAGTTTTACGGCCCTAAACACCAAAACAATGAGGAGCGGTCTTAGAGAGACAATGACTATTGTTCCTTAGTCATTTTTAATGGTCAGGAAAAATTTTAGGCGATGCTGGTCCGGTCTCCCGAGCGCATTCAGAATGCTTGGATTATAGTACACGAAAATTTAGAAATCGGGCGGTGTTCCTGTTTTATGGCCCTAAAAAGCCAAAATACGAGGAACAGTCATGGCGAGGTGGTGGCTATTGTTCCTTAGGTTATTTTTGATGGTCCAGCAAAATTTTAGGCGATGCGATTCTAGTAGTCCGGACCCATGCAGAAGATGTGGGCTTTAGCAGACAAAAATCTGGAAATCGGACGGAATTCCTATTTTATGGCCCTAAAAAGCCAAAAGATGAGTAATAGTCATGGAGAGACAGTGACTATTGTTCCTTATGTCGTTTTAGATGGTTCGGCAATATTTTATGATACCAGGGTCTGGTCTCCGGGGCCCATGCAGAAGGCATGGGCTATAACGCATTAAAATCTGGGAATTGGGCGGAATTCCAGTTTGATGGCCTTAAAAATTTAAAAAAACGAGGAACGGTCATGGTGAGACGATGACTATTTTTCCTTAGGTCATTTTTTATAGCCCGACAAAATTTTAGGCGATCTAGTTTTGGTTGCCGTGACCATTTATAAGGCGTGCGCTACACCACACGAAAAATTTGGGAATCGGACGGAATTCTAATTTTATGGCTATAATACGCTAAATTTTTAGGAACGGTCATGGCGAGACGGTAAATATTGTTCCTTAGGTCATTTATAATGCTCCGGCAAATTTAAGGCAATCTTGGTCCGGTCATCCGGGCCCATACAGAAGGCATAGGCTATAGCACGCGAAAATATGATAATCGGGGGAATTCTAGTTTAATTGCCCTAAAATGGCAAAACATGAGAAACGGACATGGAGAGATGATTAAGTTGTTCTTTAGGTCATTTTGATGGTCCGAAATTTTTTTAGGTAATCTGGGTCTAGTCGCGCAGGCCCATGCAGAAGGCTTGGGTTATAACACATGAAAATCAGGGAATCAAGCGAAATTCTAGTTTTATAAACCTAAAATGCCAAAAAACGAGGAACGATCATGGCGAAGTGGTGACTATTGTTCCTTAAGTTATTTTTATTGGGACGCCAAAATTGTATGCGGTCTTGTTTCGGTCGCCGGGACCCATATAGAAGGCCTAGGCTACAGCACACGAAAATCTGAAAATCGGATGAAATTCTCGTTTTATGGCCATTTTTAATGGTCTGACAAAATTTTAGACAATCCGGGTCGGGTCGTCCGGGCCCATGCATAAGTCATGGGCTATAGCCTATGAAAAATTGGGAATTGGGCGAAATTTTAGTTTTATAGCCCAAAAACGCCAAAAAACCAAGATGGGACATGGCGAGGCGGTGACTAGTGTTCCTTAGGTTATTTTTGATGGTCTATAAAAATTTTAGGTAATTCGGGTCTGGTTGCACAGGCCCATACAGAAGGCGTGGGCTATAGCACATGAAAATCTGGGAATCGGGCGGAATTCCAAATTTACAGCCCTAAAACGCCAAAAAAAGAGGGATGATCATAGCGAGACAGTGACTATTGTTCCTTAGGTTGTTTTTTGATCATCCGGAAAAATTTTAGGTGATCCCGGTCTGGTCACCCGGACCCATGCATAAGGCGTGGGCATAGCACACAAAAATTAAGGAATAAGGCGGAATTCTATTTTCATGACCCTAAAACGCCAAAAAAGTGGAACGGTCATTGCGAGGTGGTGACTAATGTTCCTGAAGTCACTTTTGATGGTCCGGCAAAATTTTAGGCAATCGGGATCCGGATGCCCGGACCTATGTATAAGGCGGGCTATAGCATACAAAAATCTAGGAATCAGGCAGAATTCTAATTTTATGTTCCTAAAACACCAAAATATGATTACCAATCATGGCGAGGTGGTGACTATTGTTCCTTAAGTCATTTTTGATGGGCCTATTTGAGGCGATCCGGATCAAGTCGTTTGGGCCCATATAGAAGGCATGGGCTATAGCACACAAAAATTTGGGAATCGGGCAGAATTCCAGTTTTATGCCCCTAATACGCCAACAAACAAGGAACGGTTATGTAGAGGCGGTGACTATTGTTTCTTAGGTTATTTTTTATGGTCCGCCAAAATTTTAGGTGATCCGGGTTTTATATGGGCAATGTAGAGCACACAAAAATATGAAAATCAGGCAGAATTCCAGTTTTATGACCCTAAAACGCCAAACAATAAAGAACGATCATGGCAAGGCGGTGACTATTGTTCCTTAGGTCGGTTTTGTTGGCGGCGATATCAATCTGAAGCAAGCCTTTGTCTCATCACTTCCAAAGCTACTGGCAAGCAGGACCATGACCATCATTGAAGAAAAATTCCAGTCCATAACCATCCCACAAATTGGTTACATCAGGCAGGCTATTTAGGCGATACTGATCCGGTCACCCTAGCCCATGCAAAAGGCGTGGGTTAGCATTCAAAAATCTAGAATTGGGAGGAATTCCAGTTTTATGGCCACAAAACGACAAAAACGAGGAACGATCATGGCAAGATGGTGACTATTGTTCCTCAGGTCATTTTTATGGTCGGGCAAAATTTAAAGTGATCAGGGTCTGGTTGTCTGAGCCCTTATAGAAGGCTTGAGCTGTAACACATTCATGAAAAAAAATTGTAATTTGTGTCACGTCCATAGTCTTCAACTAAGCGCACGTGCGACACTTAACAACTTGCTCACGTTCTTGCTATGCCAAGCCAGCCTAACTACACTAAAGATTGCTAAGGGAATGTTAGAACAATAGGAGAATTGCCAAAGAAGGCTTTTGTATTAGAGATAACTTGATTGTTTTGCTTGTTGAGTTAGAAATGAACGCCCCCTATTTATACTAATCACCTAAGGGCTAGTGTGTAAATAATAATTGTTCCACAAGCCCTTCCATATTTACAAAAAAGTACACCTTCTAGAATATTCCACCAAGAGCTAGTCCCTAACTTGTGTAACCCTTCCATATGTCAAAAATATATTCTAAGTGGCAGGTATGTGGCATGATGATGTGACGGGCTATGACACTCTTACCCCACCCAATTTTGTGCCGCCCTCGGCACAAAGCATCAACGCGTACGTGCGTACCTTGGTGTCACTAAAGATCTTTGACCATTAGCATGATACCCTATGGGGCAGTTTGCGTTCCCATGTCACAAGGTATCGGTCACCTTTCTTCTTGCCCCGTTTGGACGGCTAGAAATGATGTCTTCAATCCTCCGCCCGTCGGATTCCTCTCCTTGCTCTTGGTATGAATCTCCCCATGACTCAACCAAGTCTAGCAGCTTCTCAAGCATTGGGTCCATGCTTCCACTCCCTATTTGGCTGCCCTTCATGATCCCAGCCTTGCAAGAAAACTTGTCCTCTCTGCTAGGTGCATCGTCTAGGTCGATAGCGTGCCATCACTTTGTAACTTGCCATCCTCTTCAACTATGCCCGCCCAACTTTTCTTGCTGCCAATATGCTCCATTTGCATGGCGCCAAGATAGGCTCTGGAATCCCCTGCTTTCAGCTTAGATTCCAAGCGCATCCCCCCAATGCAGGCAGTTTCTCCTATGTCACCCTTATGTGCTTGAGCAAAGTTCTCGATAATTGCTGCAAGCTTCCCCAACTTTGGGCAATCAATTGCCCGATATGATCCTTAAAGAATTAGCACCCTCCCTTAGGCACGTACTCGCTACCGTTTTCCGGTCCCGTGCTATTTCTCTTATACCCCTGTTTGTTATGGGATGGCTCCTTGCCATTGCCCTTGTATACCTCGGCTATGCCTTTCCCATTGTCCTTGTCATGATCTTCCCCGCCTCCCCCTCTAGGCATTGCCTTCTTGGGACTTGGCAGGCTCTATCTTGAAGTCAACGAGTGACTCGGCTACCGCTATGGCCTCATCCACGATGGCTACTTGATGACTTCTTAACTCCTGCTTTTCCTAATTTTACAACCCATCCATGAAGTGGAAGAGGAAATCTTCCTCGGACAACGACGGATTTACAGCATTAAGGTAGTGGACTCGCGGATATACTCCCGAATTATGGCCGTCTGCCGGAGATCCCTTAGTTTCTGCCAAGCCTCGTACACCACATTCATCGGGTAGAATTGCTTCTTCAACTCCTTCTTGAACTGCTCCCACATCTCAATCTTGCATAGCCCCTCCATGCCAGCGCACTTTCGACGCCACCATAACGTGGCAACCTCGGTTAAGTACATTGAGGCGTTGTGTACCTTAACAACTTCGTCATCCTCCTTGACTACCTTAAAGTACTTGTCCATCCTCCAAAGTAAGTCTGCCACCTCGCGTGCGTCCTGTGCACTGCCATATTACTTTTGCTTAGGGGCCTTCACATTGGTTCCTTTTGCAAGTACCACGCCCTTGGTAATTCCGACCATGGTTCCCTACAAAGCTTCCTTCTAGCAATCTTTTGTATTCTTTCTAACATTTCTTTAGTCATAACCTTTGCTCTGATACCATGTTTTCACTTCCTTAGTCTTCAAATAAGCGCACTTGCGGCACTTGACAACTTGCTCACGTTCTTGCTATGCCAAGTCTGCCTTATTACACTAAAGATCGCTAAGGAATGTTAGAACACAGGAGAATATAAGTTTTTGTATTAGAGAGAACTTGATTGTTTTGCTTGTTGAGTTACAAATGAATGTCCCCTATTTATACTAATCACCTAGGGGCTAGTGTGTAAATAATAATTGTTCTACAAGTCCTTCCATATTTACAAATAAGTACACCCTCTAGAATTTTCTGCATGACTAGAACATTCCAAGTCTTTCCAAAAGAGTCTTCTTACCAAGTCCATAAATATCTAGAGTCTTCCCAAGGAAATTCTCCATAATTCTAGAATATTCCATCAAGAGCTAGTCCTAACTTATGTAACCCTTCCATATGTCAAAAATATATGCCAAGTGGCATGTACGTGGCATGATGATGTGGCAGGCCATGACATTTGTATGAATAAATAATAAATAAAATTACAATATTGGTAATAAATATAAGAAATGGCACCTCTTGCCATTATATTTATTTATTCATTTGTTAACTTCTTCAAATATTGACATAACTTACGAAAAATTCTGTGTACGCCACTGCCACATGAAAATCTGAGAATCGGGCGGAATTTCAGTTTTATAGCCCTAAACACACAAAAAAATGAGTAACGGTCATGGCGAGGCAATGACAATTGTTTCTTAGGTCATTTTTTATGGTCCATCAAAATTTTAGGAGATCTGGGTCTGGTCGTCTGAGTCCATATAAAAGGCGTGGGCTATATCACACGAAAATTTGAGAATCGGGTGAAATTGCAGTATTATGGTCCTAAAACACCAAAAAATGAGTAACTATCATGGCGAGGCAGTAAGTATTGTTCCTTAAGTCATTTTTTATTGTCTGAAAAAAATTTTAGAGATCCGGATCTGATCGCCCGGCCCATACAGAAGATGTGGACTATAGCACATGAAAATCTAGGAATCAGACAGAATTCAAGTTTTATGGCACTAAAACACCAAAAACGAGTAACAGTCATGGAGAGGCGGTGACTATTGTTCCTTAGGTCATTTTTTATAGACCGACAAAATTTTAGGCGAGCCAGTTTTGGTCGCCCGGGCTCATGCAGAAGGCGTGGGCGATAACAAACAAAAATATGAGAATCGTACGGTATTCCTGTTTTATGGCCCTAAAACGCCAATAAACGAGGAACGGTTATGGCGAGGTAGTGAATATTGTTCCTTAGGTAATTTTTTATGGTTCAAAAAAATATTAGGCAATTCAGATCCCGTCTCCATAACCCATGCAGAAGGTATGGGGTATAACATAAAAAAACCAGGGAATCGGGCGAAATTCAAGTATTATGGCCCAAAAATGCCAAAACACGTTGTCTATATTTCTTTGGTTCATTTTTCTTATGGTCCGGAAAAATTTTAGACGATTCGGGTCAGGTTGCCCGGGTCCACGCAGAAGGGTAGGTTATAGCACACGAATATCTGGAAATTGTGTGAATCTAATTTTATGGCCCCAAAACGCTAAAAACGAAGAACGGTCATGGAGAGGCGATGACTATTGTTCCTTAATTTTTGGTGATCCAGGTCTGGTCGCTCAAGACCATGCAGAAGGCATGGGCATAGCACATGAAAATCTGGGAATGTGGCATAATTCAAGTTTTACGGTCCTAACACGCCAAAAATCGAGTAATGGTCGAGGCAAGGCGGTGACTATTTTTTCATAGGTCATTTTTTATGGTCCGAAAATTTTTTGGCAATAAGGGTCCGGTCACCCGGGCCTATGCAGAAGGCGTTAGGCTAACACTTGAAAATCTGAGAATCGAGCGGAATTCCACTTTTATAGCCTTAAAATGCCAAAAAACGAGCAACGATAATAGTGAGGGGTGGAATATTGTTACTTAGGTCGAATTTTATGGGCCGGCAAAAATATTAAGCGAATCAGTTCTGGTCGCGGGCCCGTACAAAAGGCGCGAACTATAGCACACGAAAATTTGAGAATCGGACGGTATTCTAACTTTATTGCCCTAAAATGCCAAAAAAATAAGGAATGGTCATGGCGAAGAAGTGACTATTGTTCTTTAGGTCATTTTTTACGGTCTGCCAAAATTTTAGGCGATCCGAGTCCGGTCACTCAGGCTCATGCAAAAAGCGTGGGCTATAACACAAATAAAATTAGGGAATAGGGCAGAATTCCAGTTTTATGGCCCTAAAACGCCATAAAACGTGGAACGGTCATGGCGAGGTTGTCTTTATTGTTCATTAAGTAGTTTTTGATGGTCCGGCAAAATTTTAGGCAATCCGGGTCAGGTCGCCCTGGCCCTTACAGAAAGAATGGGCTATAGCACATGAAAATCTAGAAATCGGGCGAAATTCCAGTTTTATGGCCCAAAAACGCTAAAAACAAGGAACGGTCATGGCGAGGTGGAGACTATTGTTCCTTATGTCGTTTTTTCATGGTCCGATAAAATTTTATGTGATCCGAGTTCGGTCATCGGGGCCCAAGCAGAAAGCGTGGGTTATAGCACACAAAAATCTGGGAATTAGGCAGAATTTCACATTTATGATCCTAAAACGCCAAAACATGAGTAACGGTTACGGCGAGGCAGTGACTATTCTTCCTTAGGTCATTTTTTATGGTCCGGCAAAATTTTAGGCGATTCGGGTCCGGTCGCCCAGGCACATGTAGAAGACGTAGATTATATCACACAAAAATCTGAGAATTGAGCGGAATTCTAGTTTTATGGCCCTAAAACACCAAAAAATGAGGAACGGTCATGGCGAAGCGGTGATTATAGTTTCTCAGATTGTTTTTTATGTCCGACAAAATTTTCGGCGACTCGGGTGTTTGCAACAAATTTGTACAGAAAAATAAATTTGCAATCACAAACAACTATAAAGAAAAAGGAATTTTATTTATAAACATTGCGGGTTACAACTCTGTTTGTCTTTTGATTCTTCCCTCTGATTTATTATCCGTAATTCGAGGGCCTTAGCGACATATTTCTCGAACGTAGGATGACATGCATCTTCTTGATGTATTTGATGATTAAGAAGCATGCAGCAGCATTCCATTTGGATCTTGAATGTTGCTAAAACTTTGATCAAGACATATTTGACATGATTGTATATTTGATCTCTTTGTGTATATTCTAAGAGTTTATGGAAATACTGAGATCAACTCAATTTTTTGAGATATTCTTTAAGGGAATATGTAACCTTTTTTATAGGAGTGGCCTAGGGTTGATAGAGTAGCCTCCAAGCTAGGGTTTTGGTAGAGTAGCTCCAAGCAACCCTAATAGACTCCTAGAATTTCAAGAGTCGACTTGTAGTATCTTGAATTTAGGATTTAGGCTGATACGTTAAAGATTTGATGTCTATAAATGCCCCCTACTTCAAGTTTTTTCGGGGTGTAGGCTTGCCGAAACTTAATACGAGACTTGAAGTACTCGATTATCGCAACAGATAGTTTTGAAACTTAGGGGTGTCAAATAGGGTGGGTTAGGTTGATATTGGACGGGTCAAAATGGGTTGAGTCAATAATTAAGCAAGTCAATGACCCTCCCAAAAATTACTTTGGACTGAGATGAGCTGAGTCAAGATGGACTAAAATTTAGGTCAACCCGCCCAACTCTTACCAAGCTTTAATTAATCTATGTTATTTTCTTATGAATTGTTTAGTTACCAAATAATACTTTTTTTCTTTTATTATGGTCAAATATAATATATCAAACAAAAAAAAACTATTTTAAAGATACTTTAGCAAATTGCTCATGGATCTATTTGGACTAAAAATTAATCTAATTTTAAATAGGCTGAGATGGGCTGAGTTCAACAATGGCGGCTCAACGTGTAGCCCAACCTTGAGCGAGTTGGGCGGATTGAATAGATTTTAACTTACGTTACCACCTTAATTTTTGAAGAGTTCGAGCAACATATCATCTTATTTTCTTTAGTCTTTTTGGAGGGACATAAAAGTTAAACTAAACCGCAAACTTGTACAATTCAAAATATTGTTAAGATGAAGCATAACCAGCTGACTTACAAGGCTGGCGAGATACATTCATTATACATTTATTCAACAGAATGCAGTACTAAAATAGCTCTCAACTACATTGCTAGACAGTATTTGCAGCACAGAGAGATTAGTAGGGCCGACGCATCTTGGTGTTTTAAACTGGCTTACTGCAGCCCCTAATCCTACAAAATGATGTAATATCTTATGGAATGTTCCCCTCTTCACAATTCGAAGCTCAAGAGCGCCAATGGCATTAACCTTCCGAGATCCCACATAACCTGCATCGACGAAAGATTTGTCCAAACAATTGCAGCATTCTTTCAAAATTTCCTCAGTGGCCTCACCACTCAGTTCCCAGAAGATCACGTAGTGTCCAGGATCAGCTGAGACGTTCACGTGGCTAGTGAAATCGACTACTTCTAGCATTTCGTTTGATAAGATCTTGGATGCTGCTTCCACGGCTAGTTGTAAGTCTTTCTCGGTGTTCTTGTCAATGTTGATGCTCAATAAGAGATTCCTACGGCAAATAAACTGTAGTTCTGGAGTGCCATTGTGGAATCCTTTTATCTTGACAACATCACCGAGCCTATAGCGATACAGACCTGCACGTACATGTCCAAACTCATTCAATTTCTTGGCGAAAACTTGAAAAAGGAATAATCAAAACTCATAAATAAGATGAATTTCAATCCTTAGTTTCAAGTGAACAGTGAGTCTCATGGTGAAAGGGAGCCTTGACGTAACCGGTAAAGTTGATGTCATGTAACCAGGAGGTCACGGGTTTGAGCTGTGAAAATAGCCTTTTGCAAAAATGTAGGGTAAGACTGCCTACAAAAGAGCGTTATGGTGCGGCCCTCCCCCGAAACCCGCGCATAGTAGGAGCTTAGTGCACCGGGCTGCCATTTTTTTAGTGAGTCTCATGTCCTTGAATACAAGTTTATGCTCGCGCTATAAATTCATTATACCAAGAGAGAATACAGTGAACCACTGATATAATATGCTTTTGCCAACTAAAGCATCACAAGAAAAAGGGCACAAGAAAATTATACCTGCAAAGTTGGTGACTACAATTTCATACTCTTCGCCGAGTTTAACTTCAGTTAAACCGACTGGCGTAGGCTCCAGACCGTCTAAATTTTCCATGAGAGGAATGAATTCGAAATAACCAATATTAGGAAGTACTGCATATGTAACAAGCTCGGGAGGCAACTCGGGGTTAATGTTTGCTCCAATCCACCCTTCAGAAGATCCATAGTCTGCACTTAGCAGAGGTAACTCGCCCGCATAATGCCTCAGTTTCTTCAAGTAAGGTTCCATGGATCCAGTCATGATACCATATATGTACCTAGTGTTGGGGAAAAGTTCAGGTATCAAGCCATACCAATTGCTCAATCGGCTGCACTTGTTAAAAATAGTATCAGCAAGCTCGGGATCAGGCTTGAGTAATTTCGACATTACTGCTCTCATAGAAGGAACCGTCACACGGCTAGAAAGGATTCCTTCTCTTATGTTGGTAACAAGTTCTTGCCATACTTGTTCGAAATTTCGAAAAGCATGGACAATACTATGGGCAAATGTAGAGGAGACAACTTGAACCTCATCGCGAAAAATGAGGCCGCACAAAAGATGACAGTACAAAGATTGTTGGAAATCAGGGCCAAATATCACTTCATCAGGGCTACAACAAGGGGTCTGCATTTCCCTCATTGTCTTCTTGAATTGTATGTTTCGGTACACATTGGTAGTGGCAGTTCCTGCCGCCAAACCGCCCTTCGTCTTGAACTGCTTGCTGCCATATATGAACTGCAAAGCTTTCCCATTTACAACTGGGAATTCTCTGTAAAATAACATCAGTCTTCACATTAACCATTTGATAAGCCAATGATTTTTTCCCGTATTTCATAATACAATTAGCCAACATGTTAACTAATTAATTACGATTTTCCCAAATTTTGCGGGTTTTTTTCTTGCAATACTTTGACTTGACGTGAGCGTGAGGGGGTTAAAAAATCAGTTTTCTTTTTAAAAGGTAAAATCATTAATTTTACCACATATAGTAGAGTGAATCTCAAGAAATATGAAAGATAAAAAAAAACGCCTTGTGACAAACGTTAGGGATGCGTCACCACATTTGTCGCCGCGTGAACTACAAGTATATAGGCCTTTCCTGAGAAGAGTACCAAGAGAAAAAGTAAAAACCACTCATTGAAACAAAAGAAGAAAATCTTCCACTGCACATGAACAGATGTGGAAATTTTCAAAATAAAGAAATAAACAACTGATAGTGTAATTCTCAATTGGACCAACTTTTCCACAAATAAAAAGGGCCATTACCCAAAAATGCAGTAGAGTTGTAAAAAGATGGCCAACAGTATAAAGCACCATAATACAGTGCAGGAAATTACATTACCTGTTCCTAAAGGCAAAAGATGTCTTGAATATCTGCATTGTGGAATCCATCAATTCTTCATTGAAAGGTACAAACTTTGGCTTTCCCTGAGTTGTTCCAGAACTGCAAAATCAACCATTAATATAAGGTGGCTTGCTCAGTTGGTAAAAGCACATCAACCTACGATCGTTAGGTCCTGAGTTCGAGTCACGCTGGAGGGGAAGTGAGGAAACACAATAGATCCTCCTAATTTGGGAGGAATAAAAAAATTAAAAAAAAAAAGAACCATTAACATTAAATTTTCTTATTCAACTTCTAAATATATAACCTTTACACTACACAACGCCAGTCTTCTTCTACACCCCAATAAAAACCATTGAAGAAAGAAAAACAATCATTTCTTTTTAATTTTCTGTTCTCATTATGATAGAAGGGGCACATTTATTTATTTATTTATTTATTTTATGTTGCGACACGCTCCATATGTTGGAGTTGACTCTTTTTCCTTTAAGTCAAACATGAGAAAATTCTTTGGATGATAATGAGACTTTAATCCAGTGCATATGCTTGTTCTGAACTCATGCTAAAATGCGTGACTACTGTATCTAAAAACTTAGGTTATTATAGAAGAGACACATTTATTTACTCCCTCTATTACAGTTTATGTGACCGTATTTTCATTTTAGTCCGTTCCAAAAGAAAAATGACAATTTTCTAAATTTAAAAATAATTTAACTTGAACTTTTCATTTTTTCCTTAATGACAAGCTTTTATAGCTAGTCCAGAGATGGAGCCAGGATTTCAACTTTATGAGTTCTGAATTTTAGAACAATGACTTCAAGTGCTAACAACTATGTTCTAAGATTTAATATTGTACGTATTTAATAAATTTCATAGCATAAATACATTGTTTGAGTTAAAGCTATTGGGTTCAACCAAACCCGTATCTGAGCTTTTACCTCCGCCATGATAGTTACACAAATGTTATGGCATGTTTAAAACCACGCGGCCATGGCACGGCGTCGGACGTGGCAGGGCGTGGCCATGGCACGACGTCGGACGCTGCCATGGCACGGCGTCGGACGCGGCAGGACATGGCCATATGCCATTGGCCATGGCACGACGCAGGGCGTGACCATGGCACGGCGTAAGTTTTTATAATCATATAAGTATTACGCATGTAAAAACCACAAGTTTCAGAATGATTTCTTTCTTTCTTAAACTCTTGGTCAAGTCAAACTATGCCACATAAATTAAAACGAGGATTACTTATTTTAGGTTTGCAACAATTAGGAGGGAAAGAAATGTTAAGAGTACCTCAAGGAGATAGTGGTAATAGGCTTTCCAGTAAGAATGGGAGAAAGATCACCATCAGCAATTCTATGAATGTAAGGCTCCAAATCCTTGTGGGTGACAAGGGGTACACAATTCTTGAAAGACAGTGAATCAGTTTTTCCATTCAGACCCCATTGCTGCAAATATTCTGTGCCTCCATTTTCTTCCAAAATCTTCTGTAGAGTCTCTTCTTGAATTTTGCCAGCATCTCTTGTTAACACCTCAAATTCCTCAATTACTTCTTGTGGATCAAACTTCTCAGTTTTCTCTACCACCATTTTCATTATCTTTCTGTAACAAATAGCAATCATAAGTTTAAATTGATCCCAGAAAGCTCAACCACTACAATATAAATAAAAGGAAAAAGGTTCAAAATTGAAGAAAAACTTGGAGCAACGTTAAAGTTGTCTCAATGTAATCTATAAGTCACGACTTGAGCCGTACAAACAATCATTAATGCTTGCATTATGGTTGCATGTCTGTATCACACCCTTAAATACGGTCTTCTTAGAACCTTAAAACCCTGCGTGAACGCCAAATGAAAGGCTCAAAGTTGCTCCTGTGTAATCAAAGATTATTCAATTTTTATCATTCTTTACACTTTTTGTCCATTTATGCACTTGACTTTAGTAAATTGTCTCTGTATTTATATGTGTCCAAATATTTTGAGAAAAAAAAAGGTCCAATTTTGTCTGTTTCTTTTAATTATGATTTAAAATTACTCTCAGATGTCAACAACAAAAAGTAGGATTTTTCCTAACATGAGGATAAAATTGATATTTAAATGTTACAGAGATAAATTTGACCATTTTCCCTAAAAAAATTAAAAAAAAGGAAACAGAAGGGAAGAAAAGACAATCTGTAAAGTGGATACCATCTAGTGCTTGCTTAAAATAATGATGGGAGATTAATTTACTACAAAATAAAAGACAAAAATAAAGAAAATGGGTCCCAGATATAAATATTGGATTGAAAAAGGCAGGCCAAAATTTCAAGGATTCCACTATGTGAAAGTAATAAATTCAAATACGGAAAGTGTCACATCTTTATCACAGTACCACTTAATTATTAATATGGAAATAAGACAAAAATAGTACATTAATTTTAATTGTTTATCTTTGATAAAGTATATTAAAATATATAATTGCGATAAAAAAAAACTGGTCACTATGCACAAATAAACACTTCTCAACTGAAAATACTATAAATCTTTTTAATTTGGGAGAATTTTAAAAAAAATAAAAAATAAAAACTGGTCAGCTATGCACAAATAAACAGTTCTCCTTTCAATTCACAATAAGTAATTTTTTAATTTTTTTTGTAGTTCAAAATATTTAATTTTTTATATTTTAAGAATTAATTAATTGTTTTTTTCTACATTGCCCTTGGAGTAAATAGTATCGGAGTATGTATTAGGAATATTTATGTGAAGAGATAGTAAAGGTTAACATGGTCAATTTTATTATTAATTAATGTTAAAAGGTAGATTTCTTATTGTGTGTGAATATAGACAAAAAATCACTTATTGTAAACCGAAGGGAATACAAAATTAAAAAAAAAAGGCACATTATTAAAGCCAAATTTAGGATTTAATGAACCCAGAGAAAAGTGAATTAATTAATGAGAACTAACTGTAATGGTACTTAAATCAGTGGTAAATAGATATAATTTTTTTTATATCCCTCTCAAATTAGGAGGATCTATAGTGTTTTCATATTTTCCTTCCAGCGTAACTCGAACCCAAGACCTAACAATCGTGGATGAAGGTGCTTTTATCAATTGAGTAAGCCTCATTTGTCCCGAAAAACACCAACCAATACATGTGTGAAAGTTATCACTTATAATAACCTATATGTACAGTCTTAACACTAACTCATAAATAAGAATTAGTAATATACAAATACAAAGGTACATAAGCCATTTAAATTTCAAGAAAAGTATAGTCCTTTTGGCTCAGAAAGAATGAAGAAATGTGAAACACGAGGATTAAACTCTTAAATTTTCAAATTCATGAATTTTAATCTTAATAATTTCTTAAAACACAAAATTTAAATAATTAGAAAGTACATACATAATATTAAACTCTCTGTCCTAGTTCATGTAACACTCTTTTTTTTTAGTGCACTTCTATATTAAAAAATAAATTGATTTTAAATTTTTCAAGAAAAGTCTTTACCTTGCTTCAAATCACAATTTTTTTTTTAAAAAAAAAAATTCTTTCTTAAACTTCATTCTCAGTCGAAAAATGCTCATATAAATTGGGACCAAGAAGTTACTATAATTTACTAGTTAATACTATTTTAAATACATGTATGAAAGAATTACGTGACTTTCAAATAATAATAATGTCTAAAAAAAGGTCAAACAAAAGAAGAAATATTGGAAAAAGAAAAAAAATCCAGAAAATAAATTAACTTATTAATGTCAAAGCAATCGTATGAGAATTTATACACATTTACATACAGAAAACAGTACCTGTATTTTGTGAGTGGCAGCTAGAAATTAGAATTGCAGAAAGTAATATATCAGTGTAGATTTCTGTCTAACTGTTCTGCCTGTTGAAGTAATATATAGCAGTGAGCCAAAAACACACACACACACACACTATCGTAAGAAATGGAAACAGGAGAAAAAGAAGAACACTTTTGAGCCCCGAGGGAAGATATTGGTAGGAGGAATTTTTTTTTTATATATATATAGATGGCTTGACTAAGATCAAACACCGTCCAACGTGGGGCCGGTGTATTTGAATCAGCATGTCGACTATCATGATACGTCGACGGCACGGAGTTAAGATTTTAATTTTATAAAATTTATATTTTATAATGACGATTTTAAATATTAATGATTGAGTTATAAATTAATATTTTTATATATAATTAATTTTTATTATTAATAAATTATTTGAAAAAATCATTAAATTCTGTCAAACTATTACTTCAACTTCTACCTCTGCTTTTCCGCCTAGGGGTATTCAGTTTCTTGAAGTTCTCATTAATGGACACTACGAGCTGTGAATATGATTTAGTCTAGTCTAGTAAGTAGGTTTTAATTCTGTATAATTATATAGAAAATATAGAAAATATTGATATAAAAAATTAGTAAATACCTATTAAACAAAAAGTTTTTTTGGTATTTTAGTTAAGAGATGAGAATAAAATGCACAAATATGAAGTGGTTAGGGATCAATTCTTGTATAAATTAATTTTTTTATATGGTCACTAAGTGAGCACCCACAACCTTAAATTCCTGGATGAATCCGCCACTGATCTGGTTAGTAGTTCTAAATTATTTTTTGTGTATAAGCAAAGTGACTCAGCTTTTATTTTTTTCATTACAATAATAAATTAATGATTTTAATTCAATAATGTAAAAATTGAGTGACAAGACATAAATTGACCCATGATGATGTGGTGAAATTTGGTGAAGTTTTAGTGTCTATCATCTTCTTTTTTTAAGTTTTTTTTGTTTTTCAGTTGAATTTAGTGGGCCTTTGTTAGCGAATAAAGGAACTGGAAAAATGAATGCACTAACTAGCATGCACTCACAATTCTTAAACAAATTTTTTTTTTTTATTCTCTCTCAAATTAAGAGAATTTATAGTGTTTTTATACTTCTCTTCCCGCGTGATTTTCTCTGGTCTATTGCTTTTTCCTTATGGGACTTAAAGAAATATAACTCCTAAGCTTTTTAGTATTACTATTAGGTTGTCTGTGGTTTAATTTTATATGTCCATAAAAAGTGAACAAAGAGAAAATGAGAGTACTGCAAACCCTACACACCAATAATGCTATCGACTTTTAGAGCGATAGAGTTCATAAAAATAAAATAAAATAAAGGAAAAAGAAAGCAAAGTAGCGACAAAAAAAGGGCTGCGCAACCAATTAAATTAATAAAACAGTGCTAATCAGTTTTTTATTTTTTCTGTAAATAATACCATTAAAGACAGTTGTATGTCATAGTTGGAAATCATATTTTATTAGAATTTGTTTATACTCAAAGTTTCAAATAAAAACCTTTAATTAAAAGTGAAGAGATCTTATCCATCCCCGTCCTTATATCGTTTCTAAGTTCAGATACAAAAGATCGATATTTGGAGATACACGTAATCGAACAGTATCTTCCTAGTCTTCATTGAAATTGAGTGCATTGACTTATCACTTGATCCTAAATCAAAGTGCCATAAAAGTGTGTGTGTGTTTTTTTTTTAATATGAAAAGTTTCAGATATTTTTATTCGATTTTTTTGCATATGGTAACCCATGATATATATCTAATTATCTGCCCACTTTATTTCCACTACAACAGCCGACATACTTCTTTCCTTTCTAATTTTTTTCTTTTTGTGTACGAAGTTAAATTTGATGTAATAACATATCTACATCTAAATTGGTTATAAAACACCTCTACCTACGACCGTTAGGTCCTGGGTTCGAGTCACCCTAAAGAGGAAGTGTGGAAACACTATAGATCCTCCTAATTTGGGAGGGATAAAAAAAAAGTTTATAAAAAAAAAAAAAAAAAAAAAAAAAACTTCACTGGTTAAGTAATCATATCCCTTTTCTTCTTCTTTTTTTCTTTTTTTTCCTTCTTTTTTTTTTTCTTTTTTAGGGTTTTTTTCTTTGGCAAATTATAAATTTTTATTCATAATAAAAGCAAATCGCAAAGGAAAAGTATAAGTAAAAGGGACAAAAGCTCTAGTAGTGTTGCCTATATGACTTGGCTATATAATTACTCATATGCGCCTCACATTGCCTATGTAGCAGCTTCATGTAGAGGAGTCATGGTGTAGCTGCCGGCAGTAACGTCTCACGAGGGCATATAATCTAATAGATGTTCGGATGTGTCCAAAGGCATAGGGTGTAAGCAAAATATACTGAGCTAAACCTTACCTTACAAGTCTTATTGAGGCAAAATTATATCCCTTTTCACTCGGCGTCTGATACCAGTATTAGATAGTAGTACTGTTAAAGAGAAAAATATCTAATTTTCCTTAATATTGATCATCTTGATGCTAAGGTTACGATCAATATCATTACTTAAAATTTATTAAGTCGTTTTATTTTTCTTTTTTGAAGCTCAAAGAAATTCTCACACTTCGATAAAAAAAAATTCAATCTATTTATGTCCCTAATTCATCCTATGGATAAAGCTATATGGACGGTAGTAGGTTTTAATTTCCTTCAAATTAAACTTGGCTGCAATTTTATTTTGTGGGTTGAAACAAATATAGATGATTGGTGTGATCGCTTATCATTATGTATGTTGAATATTTCCTCTGAAATTTTTTTATTTTCAAATTTCCATCAAAATCCTAAAAATATGACTGATTTTTGCCGTCAAAAGTTGGCCAATTCTTCTAGTGTCCACATTTGATATTTTAAACTTGTCAGGTCATAGTATGTTTAGTTACTTGAGCTGTAGATATGATTTCTCTTTCTTTAATTATCGGTTTCATATTTGAATCATATTTTTTTAAATATATTTTATGTGATGTGAATTTAAATTAATCGGATCAGTAATTACTAAATACCGAATTGTTTAAGAAATGATTACACTTCTTATAAATTAATCTAATAAGTTAAAGCTTATATCCATCTCCATTTTATCATTTATAATCTTTACGACTTAACACATTACGATTTAAACCTTATAAGATTTTATACTTCGACATTTAAAACTTTCAAATCTGTATATTTGTTATTCGAATTTCTTATGCAAATAATGGAACAATTATTTTGTTGAAATGAAGTTCTCTTGAGATTAAAAATAAAAGAAAAAAGTAAAAAAAATAAAAAAAAATAAAATAGAAGGGAGCATTTTTTCTTGAATCGAGCTCAACTTTGATTTTTTGCAAAAAGTTGCACGGGAGTCCTATTTGGTCGTCCCGTTTAAACTATATCAATTTTTTAAGTTTACCCACTTTTAAACAACTACAAGCTTCTTTCTCTTCCTCCTCATCCTCATCCTCCTCCTTTGTCTTCTTCTTCGGGTGATAGTGATTTTATATGGTGTTTGTGAACATATTTTAAGATAGTTTGTGATGTTTTACAGTGGTGAGTTGTTATGATGCTTTATTTTTTACTATTGCTTAGGGTTTCATCTTCTTCTTTTTCGTAATTACAAATTGGGTACATTAGGTTTATTGTTGTTTTGACAAATTAACAATTGGGGTTTGTTCCCGATGATATTTGGAGGTTATGTTTCAAATTGAGCTCATTTGGAGTAGATTTACGTATTAAATCGTATATTGGATTGTTATAATTCGAAGAACAAATTTCTGTTTCTAGGCAATTTGCACTTCAGGCCTATTTGACTTTAAGTGCATAAAAACGTTGGTTGCACTTCAGACCTTTTGGCCTTAAGTGCATTTGAAAAGCAATTTTTCACTTCAGACTTATTGGCTTTGGGTGTAGCAAAACATTTGTTGCACTTAAGACCTTTTGGCATTAAGTGCATCTGAAGTACAATTTTTCACTTGAGACTTATTGGCTTTAAGTTTAACAAAACGTTTGTTGCACTTTAGACTTTTTGACCTTAAGTGCATCTAAAGTGTAATTTTTCACTTCAGATTAATGGCCTTAAGTGCATGAAACCATTGGTTACACTTCAGACCTATTCGACCTTAACTGCATTTGAAGTACAACTTTTTCACTTCTAACTAATTTTTTTAACTTCAGACCCGATAAATCTGAAGTTGATCGTAAAGTAATTACACTTGTAATCTTTTTTGCAAAATGAATATAAATTCAATTGCGGGATGTATATACAAAAGCCCATTTTTTTAATGTTTATTATTAATTTTTTGGTTTTTCACTTTTATACTTAGTACGTTAAAAGCAAACAATCATTAACATGCAGATTGCTAAAATGATCCAGATTCATCATGCAGACATCTTAGTAACTATCAGTCAATTTTAAAAATCTCTCAAGTAATTAATGCCAAGAGGACTAAAATATGTTAGTTTATTTTAGATGGGGACAACAAACATTGAAAGTGAGCCGAATTAATCCAGTTATAAATCTTTTCCCCTTTTCATTGCCATAGTTTTCATACATTTAATTGTGTACTAAGCAAAGAAAGATGGATATTCTTTATTGTGTTTTGAAGATATTTATTGAAAGACATGACGTGTCTAATTTCTTGTTTTATTTTGTGTTAGGTGTTGTTTAGTGTAAAGTATATATATTTTTATGTATATCACCTTATATTTGGCTTTTGTTTTGTGAAAGTGGGATGTTAATTGATATGATTCATGTTAATTTGAAGTGTTTTTTACGTGTAGGAATGAGTCGGGAGCAATTGGGGGTGAAACGAGCTAGAATTAAAATAAAACGGAGCAAAAACGGACCAGGGGGCCAACTGGACGCCACAGGTAGGGCCTGGCGCCACCTGTGGTGCGCTAAAGGCAGAAGACTAACAAAACTCACTGGTCACAGCGCCCTAGTGGGCGTCTGGCGCCACCCAGGGCGCCGATGACGCGGATCTTGCCTATTTTGCCTAGGACTCTGCTATTTTCGTCCCTACACCTCCCCAACACCTATATAAACAAGTCTAAACCTAATTAGAGGGGAGAGACGTGATTTTGGGAGCATAAACACAACATGAAATCAAGCGGAAGCATCGATTCTGAGTTTCTTCATCCTTTCTAGTATTTTGCAATTTATTCAAGAACTTATTTTTTGGTTTGATTAGATCATGAGTGGCTTATCACCCATTGTTCTGGGGTTGTGATTAGCCATGAATATTGTTGTTTGATATTAACGATACCTTGATTATAATTCACTAATATATGGTTGTTTCTTCAATTCTATGTTTAATTGCTTAATTGTTTGGCCAGCAGTTAGGTTCTATCAACTATCTATGCTATGTTTGGGAAAACTATGTTTAGATTAGAGAAGAGTTGAAGAGGGCATGTTCCTAACCTTTAAAGGGAGCGGATTCGTGGTTAGGATAGGAATATACCTAATCAATGTGCTTAATTAAATATCGTGTTTTTAGTGCGTTCTTAATAGGTTGATTCCATAGGAATATAGGCGTTGATCTATTGAGAATAGGTGAGTAGTACTTCGGAAGAAGGCTATGAGAATACTTATCGATCAATTAGCAACCATCAGTGAATTATATGAAAAGGAGAGTTAATTAGAACATAATAAGATTGGTGAATTAATCACAACCTGGAATACTTGTCTCTATTGATTCAACAATAATTAATTAATTATTTGATAAATTAGTTATAACTTAGGATCGTAGTTTAGCATAATCAAATTATTGAACATGAATCGTGCTTGATTAAATAGCAATATAAGTGTTAGTAAGTAGTTGAATTAAGTCCCTGTGGGTACGATATCTGGACTCAAAATCCTATATTACTTGTCGAACATGTATACTTGCGTGTGTGTTAGGGAGCAACATTAGGTCACAAAGCAGAATTAATAGCATAGTGAAAAAGGAAAGGATGGTCATGAGTCGCTCTTAACCTTTGAATATCCAACAAATAGCAAGGGGAAATGAACATGGTTCTTGTTGCATTTTATATTAAAATAAATTAAAACTAGAGTTATCATTATATACTAAATCATATTCTCCCCAAAGTACCGAGACATCATCCTCGGTTGGTGTAACTGTCTCAAAAGGTCGAGCATTCTATTGAGATGATGAGGATTGTCGCCTTCTATGTAGAGAAGCTCCCTCATCACTAGCTTTTTTATCATCATCAATCATCACGGTGTCTATGACCAGCCCGGAAGGAGGACCAGTTAACATCGCCATCAGAGATGACTCGGGGGCATCAGTCTTTGACCTCTTATTATTTTCCCAGACCGCGGAGAATCGTCTTCTCTTCGGTTGTTTATCATCCGGCTGAGGACTCCATAAAGAAGTGTTTGAGCTCGAAACAGGTCCGGAGATACCTATTCGGGTAAGTGCCTCCTGAAGCAGCCTTGCTACATCAGTCGGATCAGCCAAGACGTCCTCCTCAGGGATAGCAATAGAGCCCGCAGGTAGACCTAATTTCGTGAACAAGTCAGAAGGAGTCGAGCAAGTTCTCCATATACAAAAAAAAAAAAATGGTAAGGTTAGTTAAAATTACCATGAGTTTTGGCCTTTCACCCGTATTTAAGGGCCAGTTCTTTCTACAAACGAGTTTCAGGCATCGTGACGTCTAAGATCTTCTGAACCCACCACTCCAAGCCTTCTACCACTAGTGGGATCTATCGAGTTACTAAAACATGCAAAGTGTGGAGAATCGGTACGACCATAGAAGAATATTTAGTGAAAGAAAATATATTAAATAAAGATCTTATGAGTGCCGTTCCAAGCTGTCAGAAAGGATGAAACCGTTGTTAGAATAATATTATTGGTGGCAACTGCAACGAACAATTCCGTCCATCCACGGTCGTAATCATCATCCATACTAGTCAACAGAGCATGGTGACCAAGTTTGATGAGGTTTATCATACCCCCACAGAAAATTTTGTCGGAGTAGAGATTCATCATACGAGCTAATGTCAGCTCTTCTCCAGTCCCCTGGCACAAGCGTCGAAGGCAGGCGACCGTCCTCCACACTGAAGGACTTACCTGTGCCAAACACACCCGTAGCGAAGGCAAAACTCTGCAATCACATAAATCAAGCTCTCCACTCAAAGAAAATGCACCCAAAGTATAGGGTTGCGTGTAAAAGTATGTAAAACATTCCTTGGGATGGCTCACTCGCTCCGATTGATCAGGAGCAACGATATCCAAATTATGGCAGCGGCAGTCTTCCTTCACAGCAGGAATACTAGAAGGACGAATGGAAGAAGGGTACCTACTAACAGCCCATGTAAGAGGGTTAGCAGTAGCAAATTTCTCTTCAAAGTCCTTTGTGGTACTGAGTCTTCTTGGGATGATGGAACCTACCGTTGGAGGAGCAGAGCCCTCAGCGTTGTTCTTGTTCTTTTAAGAACCAGCACGCTTGGAGGAAGAAGCTATTGAATAATAAGAAGGAAAAGGTTTTTGTTTGAAGAGAATTAGAGAAAGGATGGAGAACAAAGATGCAAATCAGAAGCTCGAGAAATTATGAAGTACAAAGGAAAAGAATGATGCGTATAAGTAAAATTTTGACGGCTAAATTCATGGTCATGATTACCTCAATAATCGGCAAAAGCTGTGTTGAATCGTGGGATGACGCGTGTTCGGACATTAAATGCGGAGACGTGCGTCAAATCAACTGTCAGAAGCTTTCTGAGGGAGTTATAGTAATTCCCGCAGAAAGAGTATTTCTACCTACTTTCTGGTAACACAAAGTTATGTCACCGAAAAGCACTGGGACTATCTATATAGGGTGAAATATGATATGACACGTGATCATCTAAAGGAGAGACAAGTAGAACCCAAGACGGGGATGGCCGAAGACTGAACGCAACCATTCCACTTGTCACTGGAAGGGATAACGTTCATAAAGTTGTATTAAATGCTCTGTACCCAATAGCATTTAATAAGAATACTCTATAACATTAAGAGCGACGACCCGTTACAGAGAATTAGGCATTTATGTTCACCATTACATCTTCATCAATGACCCTTATAATTGAGATTAAAGGAGGGAACGATCCTAGGACCTCCTTCCCTAGACACATCTATAAATAGTGAGCCAAGTTATCATTATAAAGGACACGAATTTTCTGGCTAAACTTACACTATATTATATACAAAGCTTGATACAATCTTACTTTTCTGCTTTTTGATCTCATTATTGCTGTGCCCGGAAACCTTGTTCTCGGAACTGTCATCTCTGCTGTTTCATCTATATTTTAAGGCTAAGTATTGTATATTTCTACAATTATTGTATTATTTCAGGATCAAATTAGTTCAATTGTCTAGAAACCACGTATAAATTCAACTGTACCTTTTTACAGATAAATAATTTACCCAATAGTGCATCTACACTAGTAGTCCTAGAACAAAAAGGTAGCTTGTCTGTTGTACTGGTTACTTCATTGAACGTGTCAATCTGCATTTTATATAAGGAATTAATTTGCATCTTTGCCTGGCATTTAGCTAAGTGAGAAGTTGTGATTGATGAAGCCATACCCAATAGTACATCTACTCTAGTACTAGATACTAGTAGACGGGCAGGTCATCGATGTCGCATTAAACCTATTAAAGAGAATCGGATTTTATCAGAATTTGTTCATACTCAAAATTTAAAATAGAACTCTACCTAAAAGTAAAAGGATTTTATCCATCCCACGACCTTATATCGCTTCTAAGTTCAGATACAAAAGTTCGATACTTGGAGATACACATAATCGAACAGTATCTGTAATTGGTGTTTGATGAATGGAGTTTTATAATTAGGTAAACTTTCTTCCTAGGCTTCATTGAAATTTAGTGCACTGTCTTATCACTTGATCCTAAATCAAAGTGCCGTAAAAGTGTGTCCTTTTCTTTTAATATGAAAATTATCACTTACAAAAGATTCAGACATTTTTATTCGATTTTTTGTGCATATAGTGACCCATGATATCTAATTATCTGCCCACTTTATTTCCACTACAACAGCCGACATGCTTTCTTTCCTTTCTATTTTTTTTTCTTTTTATTGTGTACGAAGTTAAATTTGATGTAATAACATATCTACATCTAAATTGGTTATAACTTCACTGGTTTTAAGTAATCATACCTTACTAATAATAAGAAAGGGTTAAGGGTTAAGGGCCTCCAAGGCCTATAAATAGAAGCTTCTTTCCGTCTTTATTTGGCAAAGGGAGACGGAGGGAGAATTAGATGTATTTTGCTAGGCAAAGACAGATTAGAATGGATAGCACGCGGGTGTGATTGACGGTGATAGATCACAATTGCAGAAGGAGGTAAAACTGGGGGAAGATATTAACTCTTCCGAAAACCAATAACGCGTAAATCATATAAAACCAAGACTAATCAATATCCGAACGGAACGGATTAGGTAGGTGTGAAGTGTACTGAGGTTAAGGTTGATACCAGCAATCAGCATTAGATAGTAGTATTGTTAAAGAGTTAATTTTCCTTAATATTGATCATCTTGATGCTAAGGTTACGATCAATATCATTACCTCTTCTTTCTTTCTTTTTTTTTGTGGCAAATTATAAGTAATTATTCAAAATAAAAGTAAACTGCAAAGGAAAAGTACAAGCAAGGGGGACAAAAGTTCGATTAGTGTCGCCTATATGCATTGGCTATGCAATTACTCATCTGCGCCTCACATTGCCTGTATAGCAGCCTCATGTAGATGAGTCATGGTGTAGCTGCTGGCAAAGTCTCACGAGGGCATATAATCTAATAGCCATTCAGTTGTATCTAAAGTCATAGGACCTAAGCAAACACATATCGAGCTAAATCTTACCTTACTCATTAATATCATTACTCAAAATTTACCAAGTCATTTTTTTTTTCTGAAGCTCAAAGAAATTCTCAGACTTCGATAAAAAAAAAAAATCAAATCTATTTATGTCCCTAATTCATCCTATGGATAAAGTTACATGGACGGTAGCAAGTTTTAATTTCCTTCAAATTAAATGTGGCTGCAATTTTATTTTGGGGGTTGAGACAAATATAGATGGTTGGTGTGATCACTTATCATTTATGTATGTAGGATATTTCCTCTGGAATTTTTTTATTTTCAAATTTCCATCAAATTAAAATCCTAAAAATATGAGTGATTTTTCCCGTCAAAAGTTGGCCAATTCTTGTAGTGTCCACACTTGATATTTTAAACTTCTTGGGTCATAGTATGTTTAGTTACTTGACCTATGAATATAATTTCTTCATCTTTAATTAGCGATTTCATGTTTGAGCATATTTTTTTAAATAGGTCTTATGTGATGTGGATTTAAATTAATCGGATTAGTAGTTTTTAAATATCGAATTGTTTAAGAAATGATTGCACTTCTTATAAACTAATCTAATAAGTTAAAGCTTATATCCATCTCCATTTTATCATTTATAATCTTTACTACTTAACACATTACAATTTAAACCTTATAAGATTTTGTACTTCGACATTTAAAATTTTCAAATCTGTATATTTGTTATTCGAATTCCTTATGCAAATAATGGAACAATTATTTTGTTGAAATGAAGTTCTCTTGAGATGAAAAAGAAAAGAAAAAAGCAAAAAAATAGAAGGGAGCATTTGAAAATTGAAATCAACGCATTTCTTGAATCGAGCTCAACTTTGATTTTTTGCAAAAAGTTGCACGGGAGTCCTATTTGGTCGTCCGTTTAAACTATATCAATTTTTTAAGTTTACCCACTTTTAAACAACTACAAGCTTCTTTCTCTTCCTCCTCATCCTCCTCCTTTGTCTTCTTCTTCGGGTGATAGTAATTTTATATGGTATTTGTGAACATATTTTAAGATAGTTTATAATGTTTTACAGTGGTGAGTTATTATGATGCTTTATTTTTTACTATTGCTTAGGGTTTCATCTTCTTCTTTTTCGTAATTAAAAATTGGGTACATTAGGTTTATTGTTGTTTTGACAAATTAACAATTGGGGTTTGTTCCCGATGATATTTGGAGGTTATGTTTCAAATTGAGCTCATTTGGAGTAGATTTACGAATTAAATCGTATATTGGATTGTTATAATTCGAAGAACAAATTTCTGTTTCTAGGCAATTTGCACTTCAGGCCTATTTGGCCTTAAGTGCATAAAAACGTTGGTTGCACTTCAGACCTTTTGGCCTTAAGTGCATCTGAAAATCAATTTTTCACTTCAGACTTATTGGCTTTGGGTGTAGCAAAACATTTATTGCACTTAAGACCTTTTGGCATTAAATGCATCTGAAGTGCAATTTTTCACTTGAGACTTATTGGCTTTAAGTTTAACAAAACGTTTGTTGCACTTTAGACTTTTTGGCCTTAAGTGCATCTGAAGTGCAATTTTTCACTTCAAACTTATTGGCCTTAAGTGTAGCAAAAACGTTTGTTGCACTTCAGACCTTTTGGCCTTAAGTGCATCTAAAGTAAATTTTTCACTTCAGATTAATGATGCATGAAATCATTGGTTACACTTCAGACCTATTTGGACATGAAGAACTTCAGACCTATTCGGCCTTAAATTCATTTAAAGTACAACCTTTTCACTTCTAACTAATTTTTTTAACTTCAAATCGATAAGTCTGAAATTGATTGTAAATGAACTATACTTGCAAACTTTTTTACAAAATGAATATAAGTTTAATTGCGGAAAATATATGCAAAAGTCCCTTTTTTAATGTTTATTATTAATTTTTTGGTTTTTCACTTTTATACATAGTACGTTAAAAGCAAACAATCATTGACATGCAAATTGTTAAAATGATTCATATTCATCGTGCAGACATCTCAGTAACTATCAGTCAATTTTAAAAATCTCTCAAGTAATTGAAGCGAAAAGGACTAAAATATGTTAGTTTATTTTATATGGGGACAACAAACATTGGAAGTGAGCCGAATTAATCCAGTTATAAATCTTTTCCCCTTTTCATTGCCAAAGTTTTCATACATTTAATTGTGTACTAAGCAAAGAAAGATGGACCCCCAACCCCCATATTAGCAGACAAAGTAAAGGCCAGCATGAAATTAAAGTCACTTATCGTACTTTCCCTCCTTATTATATTTTTTTATGTGTTTTGAAAATGTTTTTCGAAAAACAAGACGTGTCTAAATTCTTGTTTTATCTTTGTGTTAGATCACAAAGCAGAATCAAACAAATATATTTTCATTCACTTTCAAGGTAAATAAAATAATAGCATAGTGAAAAGGGCGAAAGGATGGTCATGAGTCGCTCTTAACCTTTGAATATCCAACAAATAGCAAGGGGAAATGAACATGAGTTCTTGTTGCATATTATATTAAAATAAATTAAAGAAGTTTTTGGGCAATTTACCTGAATTTTATTTTGCTTCAAACTAATCTTCTATTACCACGGATGGTTTCTAGTGGGATGGATAAGATCCATTCATCCTAAATCAGATACCTTCAATTCGAGCTCTTGGAAATAAAGAAAATTCTAATAGAGTACTGCTTTCTCCTTTATTGGTCTTACGTGCGAATACGAATTAGTCGGAATGCTGATACTGATATCGGATATCAAGTGAGAAACCAAGAAAAAATACTAATCTTCTGATCATTAAAGCTCACAATTTATTGTTTAAACATCGGTTTTGGTGAAAATAGATCTTAACTCTAGTGAAGGGGAGTCTTGGAGTAACTGGTAGAGTTGCTGCCATATGACTAGAAGGTCGTAGACCTTTGTTGTCTGGCCCTTCCCCACACCCCATGCACAACGAGAGCTTTGTTCACCGGGCTACCTGATGGTAGGCTATAATTACATGTTTAGTCGCTTATTTCACTCTAACTTACTGTACTTTAATTGAGTTTGAGCTTTAATCGCTAGTGTTTTGCACTTATTGTGTGTTTTATGCCTTGTATGAGTTATTCCAAGTGATGTAGGTATTATGGAGCTAGTTCGAGTGATTGGAGCTTTGAAGTCTGAGTAAAAGCCCAAGGGATTAAGTCGGGATCGTGTTCGGGGGTCGAGGACCAAGTCTGGATTTCAAAATCGAAGCAAAATTCGTACTCTGAGAAATTTGCATTAATGTGACGCACTGTGCGTTGCGCAAGTGCAAAAAGTGCCCAGAAATAGTTTTGTAGAAGTGTTTTGGAATTTGCCACAAGCGCGTCGCATGGTGCGGCGCGGTAGCCCAAAAATGTTAGAGTGACTTCCCATTTCCGCAAAAAAGGATAGTTTCATCCGGGGTTTATTTTGGGAGCAGCTTAAATACATCAAACACCATTTTAGAAGTACTTTTGACAGATTTTCGACCTAAGTACGCTTGGGAAGAACACAAGCACAAGGATTTCATCATTCCTTCCTCACTCAAGATCCGGGTTTGAATTGAATTTATGTTTTCCTATACTTTAGTTATATTTGTGAAGAACTTCTCCATGTCTATGGAGTAGATCCTTTTGGGTTTTAATAGATTTGGTGTATTGATGATTGTTTGTGGATTATAACTCTATTTTTATGTATTTGAATCGTTTTTGGAAGATTTAATTATTGCATCTATATTCACTTGTTATTGTAATCGAAAGAGACATAACTTGTGATATCTTTGTATTATATTATTGGTTGAGTTCATAGATTCTTCTAAGTAATCGAAAGAGGCTAGCTGAATCATTGATTAAACCTTGTTAGAAGGATAATCGAGAGAGGTTCTACGAAAGACCAATCAATAACGCATTCTTGCATATCTTCACAGAGCTTAAATTGGTTCATATTGAGAGGTTGAGACTTGATCGAGATAGGAGTTTCTACTAAACAGTTGTACTGATAATTAAATGAATTCGAGAGACTCACTTAAACATTAGAAGTGAATTATCTAGAGTTAAATCCCAGACAATTATATTGCATCTATCCTATCAAAACCCTATTTTCTCCCATTGATATCTTCCTTTGTTTAGTCCTTGCTTCGATTGTCATTAGTCAATTAGCTCTACATTTTTAATTAATTTTAGTATTAACCACATAAATCTAAATTGTTTATCATCTTGGATAGCAATCTAGCTACAAACCACGATAATACTGTTTAGCTCCAATCCCTGTGGATACGATATTATATTATACTATATTCAACTAGCGAGCATATTTAATTGTGTGTTTTGCGTTCATCACTGCCTTTTTTTTTTTAGTTCCTAACTCTAGTGACATGAGGACTAAACCAAAATTTACAATTTTTCTCGGGCTTGTGCAGTTTATAAAAAGATAATTTCATATAATTTCTGAAAGAGAAAAGGTATATACTTTCTTCCTTCTTCCTTTTTTCTGTAAAGAGATAAAAAGTTAGAAAATATGTGTTATCCTTAACTATTCTGCTTTTGCTATGTACATATGCTTAATTGGATGTCAAAAGGTAAAATGGTGTCATACCTTTCCCTGAGTTTCTTCCTTTTCCAAATAAACAACACAACTAATTGATTGTTTTCAAATGGGATCTTTACATAAATAGCCGACATGAGCCAGCCCATAAAATTAGAATTTATTTATTAAAATTATCTTAATATTATATATTATCCGTCATAAACAAGGATTATTTATAACTTATATACACTCCATTATTAGTATCTTAAATTAAAAGATTTAGTTACATCTTTTTCCGATTTTCTCTCCATTCCTCTTTTAATAAGACTTCTTCCAGTTGTATATTATCTATTTTAAGCCATAATAAACAGAATTTCAGTTACAAAAATCGAAAAAGATACACTACAATATGAGAAGCTTTGAACGCAATTGTCGCCAAAATTTATCCATGTTTCGATCTCTATGATTACTCTACTTTGCTTTCACCAAATAATTTCCTAATAACATCGTCAAACTACAGTACCAACTGCAGGTGAATTAAAAAGCATAATTGACAGGTTCAAAGGTTTAGCAGATTTCAAATTCAATTCAATTGCCTCCAAACTTCGGATTTAATTTTGAATTAGTATTTCCAACAAGAATCTATGCTAGCTAGTTAATTTCTCACACAATTCAAATCTCACATAAAACTCAATTTCTCCAAAGTACGGCGATGGCACTTTTAATGTGAAACTTGAAATTTCTCCACCCAAATTATTCAGTTCCCATCAATATTCAAGTTTTTCTGTTCAAACAAATATGAATCATTGCACATAAGTCGATTTGGAATTCATTATATACTTTTCTTTCCTTAATAAATCAATTGAGAAACGAGCATGATACATAAACATATAAATTAAAACAATTTTTGTACAAATATAATGTAAATTTGAATATTTACAATAATATACATAGTCAAAAGTTGGCCAATTCTTGTAGTGTCTAAATTTCATATTTTAAACCTCTCGAGTCATAGCTGTAGATATAATTTCTCCTTCCTTAATTAGCAGTTTCGTGTCTGAAAATTGAATGATCCATATCATTAGCATATTTTTTTAATAGATCTTAGATGGTGTGAATTTAGATTAGTCGGACCAGTAGGTACCAAATACCGAATTGTTTAAGAAATGATTACACTTCTTATAAATTAATATAATAAGTTAAAGCTTATATCCATCTCCATTTTATCATTTATAATCTTTACGACTTAACACATTACTATTTTATGTTAGTTATTAATTTTTTGGTTTTTCACTTTTATGCTTAGTACGTTAAAAGCAGACAATCATTAACATGCAGATTGCTAAAATGATCCATATTCATCAAGCAGACACCTTAGTAACTATCAGTCAATTTTAAAAATCTGTCAAGTAATTAAAGCCAAAAGGACTAACATATGTTAGTGTTGAGTTGTCCCACATTTGTGGGATTTGAGGTCTTTGGTCTCCATATATGGTCTTGGGCAATCCTCATCTCATAAGCTAGCTTTTGGGGTTGAGTTAGGTTCAAGGTTCATTTATTATGGTAGCAGAGCCAGGTCCATCCCAATTATTGTTATAGATGTTGGGCCCCCATTTATGTTGTTCACACTATAGGGTGCAGGCCTGGGCGTGAGTGGGTATATTGAATTGTCCCACATCGGTAGAATTTGAGGTATTTGGTCTCCTTATATGGTCTTGGGCAATCCTCTTCTTATAAGCTAGCCAATTATTGTTATCGATGTTGGCCCCCATTTATGTTGTCCACACTCCAGAGTGCAGGCCTAAGCGTGAAGGGGTGTGTTGAGCTGTCCCACAACGGTGGAATTTGAGGTCTTTGGTCTCCTTATATGGTCTTGGGCAATCCTCATCTCATAAGCTAGCTTTTGGGGTTGAGTTAGGTCCAAGGTTCATTAATCATGGTATTAGAGCCAGGCCCATCCCAATTATTGTTACCGATGTTGGGCCCTCATTTATGTTGTCCACGCTCCAGAGTGCAGGCCTGGGCGTAAAGGGGTGTGTTGAGTTGTCCAGATCGGTGGAATTTGAGGTCTTTGGTCTCCTTACATGGTCTTGAGTTATCCTCGTCTCATAAGCTAGCTTTTGGGGTTGAGTTAGGTCCATTTATCATGGTATCAGAGCCGGGCCCATCCTAATTATCGTTACCGATGTTGGGCCCCCATTTATGTTGTCCATGCTTCAGAGTGCAGGCCTGGGCGTGAGGGTGTATGTTAAGTTGTCTCAAATCGGTGAAATTTAAGGTCTTTGGTCTCCTTATAAGGTCTTGGACAATCCTCATCTCATAAACTAGCTTTTGGAATTGAGATAGGTACAAGGTCCATTTATGAGTTAGTTTATTTTAGACGGGGACAACAAACATTGAAAGTGAGCCGAATTAATCCAGTTATAAATCTTTTCCCCTTTTCATTGCCATAGTTTTCATACATTTAATTGTGTACTAAGCAAAGAAAGATGGATACTCTTTATTGTGTTTTGAAGATGTTTCTTGAAAAACAAGAGGTGACTAAATTCTTGTTTTATTTGTGTTAGGTCACAAAGCAAAATCAAACAAATATATTTTGATTCACTTTCAAGGTAAATAAAATAGTAGCATAGTGAAAAGGGCGAAAGGATGGTCACGGGTTGCTCTTAACCTTTCAATATCCAACAAATAGCAAGGGGAAATGAACCTGAGTTCTCGTTGCATATTAAAATAAATTAAAGAATTTTTTGGGCAATTTACATGAGTTCTCTTCTTTTTGATTCATTCATTCTTAACTAGATATTTTCGAGACTGTTACGCAGTACGTTTCTGAGATTCTTTGGAAGGTCGACGTAAGGCTAAGCAATCAATGTCAATGTGATTGTTGTTCGCCAACTGAGGTCCCCTCTGTACGCTAGACGGAAAAACCAATATCGTGTGCAACTGAGAGAACTGAAATAAACAATTAAAAATGAAAGCTATTACACAGCTGTCGAGGGGGAGTCGTGCCCTTGGGAATGAAGAAAAATTTAACATAGAGTATTGCTTTCTCCTTTATTAGCCTTACAATACGAATTAGTCGGAAATACTAACGCCGGTAGCGAATGTCAAATGAGAAACCAAGAAAAAAACCTAATCTTCTGATCATGAAAGCTCAATATTTATTGTTTAAACACTGGTTTTGGTGAAAACTGGAGGACTAAACCAAAATTTACAATTTTTCTCGGGCATGTGCAGTTTATAAAAAGATAAACCGCCCGAAATATAAATGCTATGGCCGTATAAAAAACGGCTCAGAGACGTCCGAAGGCCACAACAAAAATAACAAGGCATTGAAATTATAGAACGAAGCTTCTTTGGGGAAGAAAGTTTTCGGCAACACCGATTCTTCGCGATGCCTCAAAACAAATTATGTTAGAGGCAAGACTCGTTCGAGCCCTCGAACACAACCTAAATATTTCATGCTAAGGCATTTCCATCTTTGTGAATGCTAATAAAAAAGCAAAGGAGAAATTTGAAAGATGTGAAAGGCAAGCCTCATCATATATATATATATATATCAAAAGTCCTTTTTACAGGTGCCGAATGGCCCGATATAAATTTTTACAGAGGCCAAGCGATCTTGATACACAGTATTAAGCACAAAAAGGGATAAAATCAAACACAAGCGAGTTGATCTCGACTGAGTCCCACCTCATCATCGGGATTTCCGAGGTCTCCTCATCCTTCGGACCCGATTGAATCCTATAATTTCTGAGAGATAAAAAGTTTGAAAAATATGTATTACTCATAAAGTGCCGATCCGCATGAGCCAGCCCGTATAAAGATTGGATTCAGATGAAAGGCCCAAGTATTAGGTGACCCAACTATACCTTATAAATTATTAGCTGGAAACATTTGCACAAATAGCCTTTTTGATGCTGCTATTTAAATTATGTCTCCTTTATCAGTAGGCCAAATTAGTAGACAAACGGCTAAATTTTTCAGTTTTGCGGACAAATTTGGCCTACTGATAAAGGAGACATAATTTAAATAGTATCATAAAAAAGGCCATTTGTGCAAATGTTCACAGCTAATAATTTAGAAGAATTAATCCAAAGAGCCGCCCACCCAACTACCTAAACTAAAAATAGCCAGTGGAAGCATAATAAATGCATAGTTATGTATTACATGTTTATAATTGTGTATAATCTATGTATATGACTAGAAAAAATAAATAATGAATATGATTGGCTATTTTTGTAAAGATTCCGTTTCTATTTATTAACATAGTTTATCGGGTTATTTACTATCTTTTTCAGCTTGTCAATTAATTTTTACTACAAAAATTTACATGTAATTATCTTGTAAGTAAATTGATATCATAAATATTTTTTATACTAACAATGCGCTCAACTTATTAAACCCATAAACAATAGACTGAATTGCACAAACATGATACTTTTGTGCTACTATTAACTTTTTAACCCCAGTAATAAAAGTTTTGAAAAGAAAATAAAAAAAGCAATATGCCATAAATTTTAAAGCATGCCGGGCAAGATTTTTTTTTTAAGTGCCAGAATTTTAAAGCACGTTGGGCAGAACTTTAAAACACGCAATAGTATGGTAATCGTTAGAATTTTGCCACAAAATCTGATAGTCAAAATTCACAGTACTTCAAATTCAGATGATCAAGAAAAATCATGCCCAACGTACTTTAAAATTCTGGTGCATGGCTATTTTCTTAAAATATTCTTAATGAGATCAAAATATAAACAGTGATTTAGAAAAGATCCATCCAACCTAATTTTATGTAAACAATATGCTCTAATACCACAAGAATCCACATGGACAGACAGTGGCGGATCTAAAGGCCAACAAGCGGGTTCTCGGTAATCCAGTGATTTTTGTATTGTTCTTATATATGTATTATAATTTATTATATCTATAAATAATTAATTGTGAACTCAGTCGCGAACTTAAGATTGCTATAGGTATTTACAAACTTCAAATTCTGGATTCTCGTCTGTGCACAGGGCCTATCCACGTCAGACAAATAGCAATGGTATGCAAAGTCAAGCCACCATATGTGGTCTTTGAAGATTTCTAAGTAGACATTCCCTATTGATGATCATCTACTATCACAAATTTAACAAGTTGGAGGCCTTGCTCTCAATTATAGTGATTTTGAATGAATATACACCACAATGTAGTGAATTGATGATCGACATTTAATGCTTTCAAGAATTTAACTTCTATGCATTAACAAGATTTGTGTGGTGTATAGCATATGAAAAATCATAATGTATCTACTTTCTTGCTTGCATTCAATATAGGGACGGAGACAGAGTGCTGGATGCAGGTTCGGCCGAACGCAGTAGCTTTTGATCAAATTATATATTTGTCTTAAAAATCTATTGAATGTATACAACTTATTGATTTAGAATCCAGTAACTTAAAGAATTATAATCTCGAAATCATAAGGTTCAAATCCCGGCTCCGTCTCGAATTCAATACACTATTGGAGTATATGTTAAGCCGTCAGCCCACTTGTGTGCGTTATTGCTCCTAACTCTTTGCTATTCATAGCAGACATTAATGTTGATCTGAATTTTGATTTAATTAGTGGCTAAGACTCCATTTTAAAATGAGTGACATTCAATGCTACTATAACAATAACATACCTAGTATAATCTTATAAGTGGGGTCTGGGGAGGGTAATATGTACGCAGACTTTATATTCATACCTTGTGTGAGTAGAGAGGCTCTTTCTGATAAAAAGTCGGCTCAAGAAAATTAATAATATAGCAATATAAAAGGAATCCGAGCAATGACATGTAAAGAGAAGCAATGAATATATTTTTCTCATATTTATGTGTATAATTAGTTTTTTTGAAACAATATATGTGTATATACATAAATTAGATATCAATTTGAGATATCATAGTCATATACTCAAGCTTAATTACTTACAAGCTGAATTGAGATTGGTATCACTTGTGTAAAATCTTGTATTCACAACTTATATTTGTCACTATTCTGGTTGCATTGGCAATAAAATTATGAGCAAATACATTTTCTTAGACTAAAATGTAAACTCTATTTTTGTATATTAAGATCATATAAAAGACAACTATAGAGAAAACTCTACTCTAAGCATGAGTTGGTAATAAGGGTGCATGTTATTATGGATAACAGTAACTCTATATTTCTTTTGGAGGCATTCTAGAGAATACTTCACACTAATAATTGCTCTTAATTTTGTCAATAAAATCAATATATATTTCCTAACCCTAGGAATCTAAAATGAAATAGGAAATTAGGAGCCTGCTTGGCCAAGCTTTTCGGAGGCTAAAAGTATATTTTTTTTGTAAAAATAGTACTTTTTGAAAAATTTAATGTGTTTGGCCAAAATAAAAAAATACTTTTGACCAACAGCAGAAGCAGTTTTTCTGCTTTGGGGAAGAAGCAAAAAATTCTAACTTTTTCGAAGAAGCAGAAGCAGAAGCAGAAGTAGAAGTAGAAAATTAATTTATTCAAGACAAAACTATCCTCACCATCAATTTATATTTTCCAAATTATCCTTTACATTTTCGTCAATCTCTCTCTCTTTCTCTCTCTCTCTCTCTCTCTCTCTCTCTCTCTCTCTCTCTATCTCTCTCTCTCTCTCTCTATATATATATATATATATATATATATATATATATATATTAAATAATGTTGTCCCTACTTTAATGCGTTAGGAGTGTGAGGTAATAAAAATATCAAGCCATCTTCAGTTTGAATGGTGAAGATGAGAAATTTACTAATAATGATTGCTAAAAAATGAATAAATAAAATAAATTATTTTCTTATGTACAAGCGATATTATTTAATTAAATTAAATAAAAAATAATAACAGTCTCTAATAATAAATATTAAAATTTATTTTTCTTTTTAAAATAATTATAAAAGTTTGGTACTATCCTTTTTGGTAATTTGACACTCAAAAGTACTTTTTATAAAGATTGGCCAAACACAATTTGTTCATCAAATATTATAAAAAAGTAGTTAAATGAATTGGCCAAACACAAATTATTTTTTTTCAAAAATACTTTTAAAAAAAATACTTTTCAAAATAAACAGAGATTGGCCAAACGGACTCTAGGACAAGTTGGTTTCCCTATTTTTTGTATTCGACCACATAAATCATATCGAAAAACAACTTAAATGTCTTCGTTAATTTCAAAATATACCACACCTACCTCGAGAATGCCATCATTAAATTTGCTTAACAAACCCTCTATCTTCCACTATAAATACACAAACCTTATTCTTATATTTCTAAACAAGCATATTATATAAAGAAAGAAAAAATGAGTGGTATTTCTATGGAGTCAATGGCAAGATCAAATGGCAAAAAATGTTGTGGATTTGGCTTTCAAATGCCTTTACATTATCCAAAATACACAAAGGTTGAGTACGAGAATATGCCAGAATGGAAGTTGGATTGTTTGCTTACTCAATATGGACTTCCTATTCTTGGAGATGTAAAGCAGAAGAGGAAGTTTGCTATGGGAGCTTTTCTTTGGACCTATTAAATTATTGTATCATAATATTGTATTGAGACGAGCTTAAATGGATCAACGATATGGTTAGTGAAAGTCTAACTTGCTTCAGATTGAGACGTAGTTATTATTATTGTATTACTAGTACTATAGTAATGTTCATATGCTTGTTTGTTTTAGTAGGAGTATGAAAAAAGTGGAATGATTATGCAAGTTTTTATCTCTATGGAATTAGTAAGTGCTTTGTCTATAATAATGAACTCATGCAGGGGCGGAGCTAGAACATGACTTATAGTTTCGGTCGAATCCAGTAGCTTTTGTTCAAACTATGTATTTGTCTTAAGAAATTCATCGAATATGTATAATTTATTAATTTAGAATTTAGTAACTTAAACAGATTAGATTTTCGAACTCATAAAGTTCAAATCCTGACTTCACAATTTATACGATGATTAGTCTTCAAAAAGGCTATCTTCAGCCTTCATTTCAAACAAATGAAACTATATACGTAACCAGTGGGGGATGCATATGAGCACTTGTGGGTGCTTAAGAACCCATTAACTTTGATCATATTTAGTAAATTACATAGTCAATTGTACAAATATTTAGATAACTATTGAGTTTGCATCCACAAGTAAATTCATTTTTCCTCTTCTTTTGGAGTCTTTATCGGCGAGCACCCATAATTTTAAAATTCTGGATCCGTCATTACTATGCTATATGCAACAACATCTAATTTCTACTGCATAACCACCCCCAACCCCCTAAAAAATTTAAAAAAAAATGCATATGATCATATTTATCCCTTTCCATATGAAACAGCTAGTTGGCAATCTGAATAATCAATCTTCATTTTTGGGAAAGGCATCTTCTTCTTCTTCTTATCTTGTGGTCTATTCCTGTAAAAGTTAACTGGAGAAGAAATGCTAGCAGAAGCAACAATCAATGCTATGGCAGCAATTCTTGTAGTATGGTACCAATTCATTGGATTAAATAAACCTCTGATGCAAATGACCAAGAAACTTGAATTTTTCTTCTTTTCTTTCTGATTTTGAATCTGTTTCTCTTTTTTTTCTGCCAAATTCTCAGAAAATGCAACTTTACCTTCAATCAAACACTCTCTTAATTCTTCAATTAAGTCTAGTTTACTTCCCCATGTTGGATACTTGTTTATTTTTTCTAGCAGAAGCATTCTGCTTTCTTCCAAACGAGCAACTGCTCCATTGTATAGTCTCTGCTGTCGTGACTGTAATGTCTACAATGGTTGCACAAGTAAAAGTTAAATATTATAAATATTTCAACAATTTTTGCACGCAGAATTTTGTGTTAAGTGTGGAGCCTGATTAATATGTGATGTACTGTCGTATATTAATGTTCACGTAGATCAACCTACCCACCTTTTAGGCTGTACTGTAATTGTAAATACTCTTAATCATTAATATATACCCCACCGCCGTAAAAGTTTACCCAAGGGGTGTTACCACGAATTCAGTCTCTCGCTACTTTTTTCTCTCTACCTCAACTTTACTCTCTTCAAGATTTCTTTATCTTCTTCATCAGTTCAGGTTGTTTGAGTGAATCGATCCTAATATTTTGAAAAAGCAGTGTTAACCTATTGTCCCAACTCGTCTTGAAAGTAAATTTGAGTCTCCAAATTGGTACTTATTCTTCATTATTTTCTAACATATTGTATATTTACATAGTATTTTTTATAGAATTTTATTTACACACATATAAAGGTAATTATTATATATTTTTCTGCAAAACGACGTCGGATCACAACTCTTGCTGTTAGACATGATGGTGAATAATGGTGAAGCCACAATCAAGGAAAGGAGTTTAATTTAATCCCCTTCTTTGAAAAATTGTACTATGCTAACAACAAAAAAGCAGTCTGGTGCACAAAGAATTCTGCGTTCACAGGGCCACATCTTAAGGGGTTGTAAAAATTGTACCGGCATATATAATTTTTCAATATATATATATATATAAAGTTTTGAATTTCCTTTTAGTGGCAAATGTAGTTTAACGCGACTTTATGGGGGAGACTCGACCTCAAAGACGTATTTCTTGTCAAATACTTGTTGATTTATGTGTGACTATCTCAAGTTCATGCAAGAGTCTTGGGAAGGGCCACATCCCAAGAGGCTGTGAAAATTATACTGGCAAATATAATTTTTTAATATATATATATATATATAAAAACTTTTGAATCCCCTTGTAGTGTCAAATGTAGTTTAATGCCACTGTGTGGGGGGAGACTCGACCTCAAAGACATATTTCTTGTCAAATTCTTGTTGAAATACGTATGACTATCTTATTTAAAAGTTCATTAGAAACTTCACACTTTTATTTACTTAATTATGTTTTTAACGTCTCCGCCACTCACATAGAATAAATTAACATAAAAATGAAATCATTTTAGACAAAGGAAAGTAACAAAAAGTAAAACCTGGTAGAACTCAAGCATGTCCTGGATTTCCTTCAATGAGTCTCGAATGGCAATCAATTTCTCCTTATCGTCTATTCTAAGGTCTGCAATTCCACAGTAACGACCATGTTCAGCACAATCTCTGCAGAAATGTAAACCTTCATAATAAATTATTTCAGAGATTTTATTATGTAAAATCCCTGCTCTTTCTGTCAGATTATGCAAATCTTTATAAGTATTATTCATCTTCATATTATATACAATAATATCAAAGCAAAAGAAATGGACCACCAATCAATTGATTTTATACTATAAAAAAGCTTTCTTGCCTTTGCTTTTTTCAGATTTCATTGGTTGGGAATATTTTTTTGATCAATTGGAATGTAAGGTAGAGTTCTTTTCCTTCTTTAGTGGTCTGAATTTGGTGTTTAAACTCATCTTTTTTGTTTTTTTGTTTACCCTTTTTCTCTTTTTTGCATGTGGTTTTCCTTTAATGGCAAGTCTGTCTGCTGCTGAAACCCTTTGCTGTTTCCTGTCCCACACTCTCCTAAATGTATTCTATTTTTTTTTTTTTAACAAATTATAAGATTTTATTCATAATAAAAGCAAACCGTAACGAAAAAGTACAAGTAGGGGAACCAAAGTTCTAGTAGTGTCCCCTATATGCCTTGACTATATAATTACTCATTTGTGCTTCACATTGCCCGTATAGCAGCCTCATGTGGAGGATTCATGGTGTAGCTGCCGGCTATCATGTCTCACGAGGGCATATAATCTAATAGCCGTTCGGGTGTATCCAAAGGCATAGGACCTAGGCAAACACACACTGAGCTAAACCTCCTAAATGTATTACATGTGTATGTTGAGCCGTAATTTTCACTAAAGGAATTCGGTTTTTTACTTGGCAATAACTCGAGATTTAATCCCATAAAGATGATAAACATTTGGCCTGTAAATTCAATGATGAATATTACCTCTCGATGATCTTGAATTGGATCAATATCATGAATAACAATATCTGAACTATCAAATCAATTCGTCGTCGAGAATTCTAAGCGTAAGTAAATAAAAGAATAATAACAACTAAACAATAATTCCACCTTAACTCTGAATAAGCTGAAGACAGCTATATGAATATTTAATAACTTCTTAGTCACATAAATTTACATCAATATAAGCTTTGTTTTTTGCTTTTTTTGTTTTCCTTATTCCCCTTTCATATTATATATTACAAAAAGGATAAGACATAAAAGTTGGAACTCAATTTCAGATTTACAGTTCTGGTTAGCAACTAGAAGTAAGTAGGAAACCATTGCTAAGATGTGACTCACGCTGGTAATAAAGTGGATCCTTTAATTTTTGTAATAAACAAGTTTTTAACTTTTCAGAATACTTTGGCAACTCGATAACAAATTTGATTTTCATCTCTTCCCCCTAGCCCTTGAAAGCTTAGGATCCAAGCAAAGAATCAACAAAACTAATAGCCAGTTTGGACAAGCTTTTTTTTTTTTTTTTTTTTACCAAAAATGCTTTAAGCCAAAAATTGAAGTGTTTAGCCAAGCTTTTAAAAGGAAAAAAAATACATTTGAAGAAAAGCAGAAGTAATTTTTGAGAAGCAAAAAAATATAACTTTTCTCCGAAAAAAGAACTTTTCTGAGAAACACTTTTGGAAAAAAATATACTTAGAAGCAGTTTTCAACAGCTTAGCTAAACACTAATTACTGTTTTAAAATGCTTTTTAAATTAATTAGCCAAATACAAATCGATTCTCACTAAAAGCACTTTTCAAAAAAAAACTTGTCAAAATAAACAGATTTTAGAAACTTGACCAAACAAGCTATAATTCTCCTACATCCAATGGTGCAATGATTAAACCCCCTGTAGTAGATGGTGAACCAGTCTAAGTAACAATATGAAAACCAAGTTCAAATTTCAACAGAGATGAAACTAAGGGAATTCTTTCAGCATAAACTTTGGTAGCAGATGCACACAAACCAACCCAAAATATAAGCATCATATAATAGGGTTGTTTCTGATTAAACTGTGGAAGCTCCATTACCTGATGCTTCTGAATAACCAATAACAAGTACTGTCTCTTCCTTTCTCAAATACCACTTAATTCACAATGCTATAGCATGGTTAATCATACTCCAACTTAAGACTAAACAAGAACTGTGCACCACATTATTCTCACAGTATGCCACATACTTGAGAAGTAGTTCAAAGTGGGAAAATAGGAATCAGGGAGGAAAGAAGAAAAGAAAAACAAAGACATCCGTTCATCTTTTCTAAAACTTCATAGACCAAGTAATTAGATAAAACTAAACTACGATAAGATAAACCCCACCTCGAGGATGATGATGTATCTCACATAGTTAACCTTAATGGTAATAAACATGATAGAATGTACAAAAGGCATGAATTTTTTACACAAATAGTGTCAAACCAAAGGAAACAATCCAAAACCAGATAAACATATGCTTCCCCACATAAAATATTAGAATCTATATAAACAAAATTCAAAGCATCATTAGTCTTCCTGCAGAGGGCAATGCTTAATGCTATTGTACAACTTGTTAATGGAGAGAGCAGAGAAGAAAGACATTGCAATTTGTTTTTCTTTATATCAATTCAAGCCGCCATAGGCAATAATTAGCCCATGGCATACTTCTGGGTCCAACTCCTGGCGGTTGCTTCATATTTGGCCTTGTCTGTCTTGTACATGTGAGCAATCTCAGGAACCAGGGGGTCATCAGGGTTTGGGTCCGTCAAAAGTGAGCAGATTGAAAGCAAAACCTGAAGGGAATACAGAAACCTTTCCCACCTTAAGAAACACAAATAACACAACATAGTTCGTGAAACGCAACCAGTTCTACTGGTCTAGGAAAGCCATTTAACACAACACATAATTCCTTAGAAACAATTGATGTACCATCAGAGAACAGAATCAGAGACAAGATCATATGCTGGCAACAAAACCAAAGCGCATTATGAAGGACAAGTTAGACAGTAAAAATGTTTTCACTATTGCTCCCTAAAGCTATAAATGAATAATTCGGAAAAGCTAATAGGATCACTTATTATATATCATATCCAATAAAAATGTTGTTTCCTTTTCAAGGAGTCACTGTATCTCTATTACCCTATCCTTTAGATTACCAACAATTAGCTAATGTATCCAAATTGATTTGAATAAACACTTATATTATGAGTCCCAAGCCTCTGAATAAGTATTGTCTTCATAGCTTGTATTATTTCTCAGCAGACAAAGGTAAAAGAAAGGACCTTGGAGATAGTTAACGCGGGGCTCCACTGCTCCTTCAGTATGTCCAAGCATATGCTCCCATTACTGTTGATATTTGGATGGAAAACTTTTGTCCTAAAAGCAACCTGCAAAGATTTAACCATAACGTAACACATTAAGGTCTAGTGGAAGATTACAGTTTATAAACTGATAACTGTAAATACACGAACATGTTCAGGTTCGCCATCGAATGATTGACCGAGAAATACCTTGTCTGACTCTGACAGAAATTTTCCAAATGTTTTCATGAATCAGTACATGTGTATAAAACATGCATTTTGTCCTGCAGATCACCTAGTTGATATCAATCATGATGTGATTCTAAAGAAGCAGAACCTCCCTTGTTCTTAACCTGTCCCAAAGAGAATCCTGTTCTTTCTTTCTGTAAATGATGTACAAAGTATGAATAATCCAAGGCAATTTTTTCATAACCGAGAAATTCCAAAGGGTCAGTGCCTCAGTGGTGCACAGTTCTAAACTCGGTGGATAATGAACCGACCCCTCTACCATTCTCCACGTAAATACCTAGGTCTTCTCTGCAGCAAGGTTCGAACTCGTGACGTGCGCCCGACCCAAACATCACGTGATGCACTCTTACCACTAAAACCAAAGGCCTAGGGACTAGTCCAAAGCAACTTAAAAATAAAAATTGAAAGATGAAATCCATATTCCTCTTTAATCACAATATTCTGGCACCAAAAGTTTTAAAAACAAGCATACGTAATATGCTCATTCAAGTATCATAACACCTTCTGTCCCCACTAACAAAACCTACTAGTGTGTTATCTGTTAGTTAGACCTCAACCTTGAAAGCTTGTTTCGAAGGCAAGTTGATGGTCTAATAAAAAACGACAAGAATTTAAGCCAGATATCACAGCTACAGAAATCAACTTCTCTTCTAAATTGCACATTGCACAAGCTCATTAACAGGAAATCTATTTCAACATCATCAAAAAATGCAAGAATAGTCCAACAAAATTATGCTCCAATATGCAAAAATAAAATAAGAAGGAATCTGCAAACAGAACAACCACCAGCAGACACATCATTGACTCGCAAAGTAATTTGCAACTATAAGATACCTTAGGTGGTTTGAATGGATAATCTGGAGGAAAGTGGATAGTGACTAAAAATACGCCCCCAGCATAAGGGCTGTCAGAGGGCCCCATTATTGTAGCCTGCCAGTGAAACATGTCCTCTCCAACAGGACCTGTTAACACATGGTACAAAAATGTTAGCAAGCCAATACCACCAAATGATGAATAATTTAGCATATATCTCCTTTACAAAAGCTGCTGGAATATCTGCATAACATCTTGTCGAAGAATATCCAAAATGCCCTATCACTATAATTCAAACCAGTGTTGTCAAATCGGGAGGCGGATCATGTATCAAAATAGTCAAGCACGAATCATATGCTAAGATCCAGAAGCTAATTTAAAAAATTACATATAAACTATCATGGCTATAAATAATTGACCAGTTATGTATAGATAAACAAGTATGAATATGTTAGAAATCCTCAAAATCCTTCGAAACAAATTTATTATTCAACTTTACATTCGATAATCACTAACATGATCAACCCCCATCATATAGATGTATTAACATAACCACTAACATATTATGTGTGTGTGTGTATATATATATATATATATATATATATATATATATATATATATATATATATATATATAAGAAAGGGATTCAGTAAGCGTATAATTAAGCTCATCAGACATGCATTTTGAGGCTTGTACTGAATTGGACCATAAGATACTGACGATTACGAAGAAATTACGAATGTCCTGGAACGTAAAGCACACAATTATTTCTGTCAGGAGACAACATGGAATTTGAAAACATCTGACAACAGTATTACATGACAGATAGATTAGAAGGAATCGTGATTTTTCTTTTCTTGATAAGGTAAGATTTATTAGAAGGAATCATCATTGGCTTAGAGGACTAGCATAACAATGCAGACAAAGAAATATCTCTGTACGGATTCCTGGCAGAAACTAAATATCTTGGAGGCTTCAATGCACATGACATGATTCTAAAAAGAAGTTAACAGTATGGACATAATTACATTAGGAAAACTAGCATAAAGAAACTTGAAGAATGAACAAAGTGCATGAAGTATTTCTGTGGACTCGATGTAATGAATTGTCTAGGAGAGCACTTGTAGCATGGGACAAACTATGTCACTCAACCTAGATCCACTAAAGGGCTTAACATCCTGAAATTCTACTTGTGGAACAAAGCTGCTAGTTGTAAGCTCTTATGGGGTGTCACAACGAAGAAAGACAGACTGTGGGTGTTATGGATACATTTAAAGGAAGAGATTTGACACTAATGGACACACCACGACAAGCAAGCTGCTTTAAGAAAGATCTTTAATGCTAGAATGTGGTTAGCTACAGGCACTATTCCTAACCTGAGCATCCTAGACAACTTCAATAGTCGCTCTACTTTCAGTATTAAGAAGGCTTATGGCTCATTTCTACACAATTCCAGAAGGTGCCTTGGAAGAAGCTCATATTGGTGACAGGTTTATTTCCTAGACGCCAATCCATTCTTTGGCTGCTGCTCCAAGGAAGACTATCTACAGTGGATAGATTGAGTATATGGAGTATACAAGTGGCAAAGGAATGTGTGCTGTGTACTTCTAATATTGAGGAAACTCATTCTCACCAGTTATTGGACTGTTCATACTCTTGACTTATCTGGCAGACCCTTTTAAACTGGTGGGGATTCAACAGAAATGTCAAATGTTGGGCAGAAGAAGTTAAGTGGCTTTCTGCTGTGGTGAACAATAGGAATCTTGAATGTGCTATCTTGGCCTTCCTCTTTTCAGCTGTTGTATATCATATATGGATTGAATGAAATTCCCGCAGGTTTCAGCAAAAGGAGGCTGGTGCTAGAGTCAAAGAAATGATCCCAGTGCTGTATATAGTAGGCCAGAGACAGAACAAATGAAAAGCTTGTTAGATCAGCTTAATGGTTTCCCTTGGTTGCTAGTTCAGGTTGCTGTTAGATGAAGAGGTTGCACTTGTACCCTTCCTAGAAGGTGATAAGTGTTAACTGCTGATAACTAAAGCAATCTTGAGCTCAAAGTGTTTCATTTTTGGTTATTTTGTTCGGACTAATCCTAGAATCAAATGGGCTAGTATGTGTATATTGCTTATTTTGGATTTTAAAAAACGTGCATGACGAATTGACGTCACCATATAACAAATAATTCAGGTCATTTTGAAAATTAATCTGATCAACTGCATAAATCTGTCATGAGAAACCATTAGACAAAAGTCTGACATATATAGAGCTTGTTGTGATAGGGATCTTCTCTTTTCACGTGTATTTACTAATAATAATACAAAATTAAGATAAGAATATTAGAAGCTACATTATAGTTAAGCTGTTAAGGTGAAGACAAGCTCCCTACTCCACAGAAATCAGAGTGGACTATGTAATATTATGCTCCTCTTGTAACAGCCTAAGCCCCACCGTCAAGGTATTATCTCCTTTGGCTCAATCCCATTGTGCTGCACCTCAAGGCTTTTGAGACTCATAGTTTTGTCCCCTTAGTATAATATTTGTTGACATGTATTTTGTTTTAGATAAAAAAATATTAGTTGAAAATATTATACTCTAAACCCATAACTTCAAAACTATAATGAGTACAGTGCCATGAAGCTTAAAGATTGAACCCGTCAAGATTAGATCCTCACTTTGCCTGTGTAACAGCACATCACAGGGGACCCAAGTCGTTTATATTTTGCAAAAGGCATTTGTGTCATCCACAATTTGACGAAAAAGAAAGGATGAATGAAGTGATGGATGGCAAAAAACAACATTGTAGGCAAAGAGCTAAGAACTTACAAATCAACATATGCAATTGCATTGAAGGGTGTCACTTAGTGGTCAATCAAGTTGGAATGAACCATGAGAGACTAGGATTCAAATCTCGGGGAAGGAAAAAAACAAAGAGGTAATCTCTTCCCATCTGTCTAAGCTTTGGTTGACACCTGAATAGTTGAGAAGCATGCAAGCAGGCCAGACACCACTTAACCAAAACAAAATCTAGTCACTAAATCTAGCAAGATATGTTTGATTTGAGATAACTTAATTTTAAAAAACAACAGAAATCCATAATCTCATAAATAACCCATAAGAATAATCAAACATCATAACAATAAAATTAAAAAATAAATAAAAACAAAGCAAATATCATCTGAGCAAGATAAAAACTGAAATTTCAGCATCTAAAAACAGTAAATAAACGTGCATCGAGAAGAATCCATAGATCAACCACCAAACAAGCAAAAAGATTTAAACTTTACACAAAAACTCATATAAATTACAAAAAAAAAAAAAGGAGCATAAACTTTAAAAAATCAATTTTTTTACCGGCGCTGCATGAGGTAGGAGGATCTTTTTGGAGATCCTTCAGTTCCTTCAATATTCGTTTCGAAGCCATTAAAAACCAAACAATCGAAGAAATCTGAGTCTTAATCTGACCAAAAAATAAACCAAAAATTAGATCAGAATACAACCATATTCAGCAAAAAAAATATATATAGAGGCATACATTACCTGATTGGCGAGAATTGAAATTCGAAACTGAAGAAGCTGCTGACTTTTTACGCGAAATAAGCAGCTGAAATTGTGGGGAATAAATTGCTTCTTTTTTTCTTTTTATTTGCCGCTGTTTTGCTTTGTGTTTTTTTTGTTTTCTTTTTTTGTTTTTGTTTTTGTTTTATACTAATGGCTGTGGCTGCCCCGAGTTTGAGCCCACGAAAAGTCTTGTGTGATTGGGATTTTTGGGGCGCTTCTCATGGCCCCATACATTAGTGTTATCCAAAATATCTTTAATAGCTATCTTATAGACATATAAATGCACGGACGGAGCGGGTTCGGTCGAATCTAATTATATTAGTTTAACTTTATATTTATTTTTAAAATTAATAATTTAGAATCTTGTAACATAAAAAGGCTTAAATTTCAAACTCATAAGCTTTAAATTCTGATTCCACTTTAAGTTATTAGGGGTCGTTTGGTAGGTTGCACTAAATAAAATAATCTCTATATAAAAATTTAATTTCATTCAATACAATATTTGGTTGCTCAATTCAATTTATGCATATCTAATACATGGATTACTTATACCTCATAGAAGGACGTAGCTAATACCAAGGAAACTAAGAGATTACTAATCTTGCATTAACTATACCTGGATAAGACTCTAAAATTACTAAACTGCCCCTCTAACCCTTTTTCCTAAATTTCTTTATATACAGAAAGAAAAATATTCAAGGGTATAATTGTAAAGAAGATTTTGTACAGTTTTAAACCAAACACAAGCTAATTTTTAATACAATGAACAAAACACTTGATAAAAATAATCTCAGCACTACAATCCCTTCATTGCTAATCCCTACATTACTTGTGTTCGTACCAAACAACAATGGCGGATCCAAGATTTTAAGGTCGTGGGTGCTCACTCTCTGGCAATATAAAAAAATTGGTTCATGCAAGAATCGATTCCTAACTATTTCATATTTGTGCACTCTATTCTCACCTCTTAACCAAAGCACCGAAAAGACTTTTTGTTTAATGGGTGCTTGCTAGTTTTTTATACTACTATTCCATATATTGTCTATATAATTATACAAAATTTGCGTCTGAGTTAATTAATGCTTCAGTACCCGACACGATCAACGTAAATCCGCCGCTGCCAAACAAACCCTTATAGTTAAAGATAAAATAAAATTCGAAACGAGTTTGAAAGGTTATTGACTACAAAATACTTTACTAGTAGTAAGTTCTACAACCAAGAAAGATACACTCAAATGTTTGTGTGTGAAAGGCAATGTTTAAGCAATTAACAGCAAAGTTGAATTTCAAACATATCTAATTAAGGGTCTCGCATCATATTGAGAAAACTTTAATTTATGGATGCTTGCTAATTAGGGTCTGAGTAACGAAGAAAAAAGTAACGTTTGAGTATATCTACTTGGGAATTTGTCTACAAAATGACTTCTTAGGTAATTATAAGTAGGGTCACCTTTTGCTTGCCATCTTCAACTATATCTTTTTTTGCTATAACGTCAAAACAAAGTTGAAGACCGCTGTTATTGGCTATCTATTACATCACTTAGAAGACTCTCATTTTTTTGTTAGAAATAGATTCAAACACACAGGGAGAATACTATTTCAAACCACTTACTCAGTAGACTTAGGATCATATGTACTTTTTTGTATAGATGACCTAGATTTACTTCACATTATTTTTATATATATGATTGCTTATCGATTTTATAAGATAGACAATCATTACATCATCATAGGTCTAACTCATCATAGTTATTTAGGCTTACATGTTGTCAAGTTTGGATGACCAAGAATGTCATCCTTTTTATAGGGAGGTAAGAATTATGTCCTCCTCTATCACTGTACTATATTTTATATATATGAAAACTAACGCTAGACATGCTGTGCAGTGAATTATTTTTTTAGAAAAAACAGGTAATTACAAAACTGTTGAGGTTGCTCTTCAATTTTAGTCTACAGATTGAGGTTTATGTTGCAAATGAACTTAGCAGCTCCTGCCTTCCCCAATTAAGGTGAATGATTCAAACCTCATCAATAACGTAGCATTTCTTTTTGCTTTTCCTTTTCTCCTTATTTTCCCCGTTGATGTAGTTAAAAAGTTATTTAAAAGAAAAGAATTTAATCAAATAGCAGATCTGATACCCTCAATTATATATAAGGATAATCTGGTGCACAAAGTATCCCGCTTTCACGTAGGGTCCGGAGAAGCTCCGCAGCCTAAAAGTGTGATGTAGACAGTATGCTTCAATACAAGCATTAGTAGTTGCTTCTACGGCTCAAACATGTGACTACTCTGCAAGTCACATGGAAGAAATAAAATAGCTAATTAACACGTGAAAACATGAACACCTATAATGCTTTTCTTTTTCCGGAGAAGCTCCCCACCCTAAGAGTGTGATGTAAACAAGTATAACATTCATTCCTGACAGCCGCTGTCTGCTTAAGACTAAAAGCTAGTAGTGAGACTTCTATTCTGCCGCCCTATCTAGTAAGAGGCTCTAAAGCTATGTTTGGCGTAATGAATATAATAGTTGGGCTCGGCTTTACTGAAGAAGAAGGGGCGAAGTCTCAACTACCAGACTACTACTATACCAAACGCACTCTACGAGTGGATTTACCCTAATGCAAGAATTAGTAGCTGTTTTTACTGCTCAAAGCTGTAACTCCTCTGCAAATTGTTTCACATGGAAGAAATTAAATAGCCAATTAATACGTGACAACATGAACACCTATAATGTAAATGCTTTTCATTCCTAGTTTACAGTCACTTGACATTTTTGTACAAAGACATGGGAGAGAACACCTCTACTGCTTCTATATATTCAACTAAATATTATCTTCATTCCGCTCATTTGTACCATTTCTCTTCACTTGTAATATGTTAGGATCGATTCTTTTTACACTTGGAGAGAATAATGTTCTTCTTCTTCGAAGAAGAAGAGAAAATTCTGTTAGAGGAGAGATAGAGTTTCGTGGGAGAAGAGAGAGAGAAAATATTTCTGTGGTAACACCCCGTGGGTAACTTCTGCGGCGGTGGGATATATATTAATAATATTGGGTATTTATAATTACAGAGTATAAATGGAAAATAAGTAGTACAGCCTAAAATTTACCTAACATAATATACATACCAGGTGTTTAAAGCAATATATGCGTTTTAACTATCTATAGGGCTATATCTTTTGGCTTGAATTATCCAAAATCATATACATAAATCATAATATGTACAAAAGTATATTTATGTAATATGTTGTGTATAACATAGCAATGCCTTCCTTCTGCCTGCTTATAATATGATGAAGAAACAATCAATCTAGATGAATCCTGCAAATCAAACAACGAAGGTTTGTTAAGAGAACACCTTTCCAATAATATAATAGGTAGCTATATAATTTCACGAAAAAATAACTTTAACTAGAATATATAAAAACTACTACAAATGATTCACGAAATCCCATACATACAACAACAATAAAACCTCAATTTTGAGTTAGTCGGAGCCAGCTATGTTAGGATCGATTCACTCAAACACTCTGAACTGATGAAGAAGATGAAGAAATCTTGAAGAGAGAAAAGTTAAGGTAGAGAGACTTATTTCGTGATAACACCCTGTTAAGATAAATTTTCACGGCGGCGAGATTTATATATATTAATAATTAATGATATTTACAGTACAAAGAGAATAAACAGTATTGCCTATATATAGATCCCAAATAGTCCCAAACCTATAAGAGAAAGGTCTCCCAATTTGATCAGAATTATAGGTTTTCCTTTCCCAAATCTATGAGGACAATGAGTTTTCCTAAACCAATAGAGATTATGGATTTCCTAAAAATACAAGAAAATAATTCAAGTCCATCACATATTAATCAGGCTCCACACCTAACAAGCTATACTTGTGTGAATCATCACTATCCATTTAGCTTCTATCCATTTTAATGTTCTTTATATTTTTTACTGACATACAAATCCTCCGCAATATCAAAAGACTCTTAGCAAATAGGAGTATATTTCGAACTAATATGAACGTACCAACAAAACTAAGGTTTAACCTCAACTTGTCAATAATGTGTTCTAATTTTTACTATGTACTTCATCTAAAATCCAAGATTCGTAATTTATTTTAACTACAACTAATATTGTTACTTACTAGTTTTTTATTTTTTGACAAACTATAAGTATTTCATCAAAATAAAAACAAACCGCAAAGGAAAAGTACACGTAAGGGGGACAATAGCTCGATTAGTGTCGCTTATATGCCTTGGCTATATAGTTACTCCTTTGCGCCTCAAATTGTCGGCCTGTATAGCAGCCTCATAGAGGAATCATATTGGTGTAGCTGCTGGTAAAGTCTCACGAGGACATATAATCTAATAGCCATTCAATTGTATCCAAAGGCATATGACCTAAGCAAACAAATATCGAGCTAAACCTTACCTTACTAATCCTATTGTTACTTACCAGTTAAGCACAGTAATCTGGCATTTTGGTGAAGCACCATTTTCCATTTGCTTCAAGCTCAAACCTCCACAACTCACTCTAACTCCAATTGCCTCACTTTTCCAACCACTAAATCCAATTCCAAAACCAGTTCCAACATCAGCAGAAACCTTCAAACTCTTGTTCTTTAATCCATCTCTTACTTTCTCGACATTTTCAACGTATAACAATTCATTCATTTTAATACCAAATTTAACCACTGTCACATTCTTCGTCCCCTGGACGAAGCCTGGAACGTTCCCTTCACCTAAATTTACACCATCTTCGTCTTTCAATTCTATGTTTGTTTTTCCATATATTATGTTGAGCTGTTTATTTGGATTTTTCAGCTCTACAGTACTAACGGTTGCTTGTGCATTCAATTTAGGCCCGTCTGGACTGTTAGTGACATTAAATTTGGTGAATTCGAGGGATTTTAAGTGGAAAATAGGGAGTTTTGGATCAAACCAAAGATAAAGAATGGCACCAACAGCAATTAATAAGAGGATTAAGAAGATTAAGAAGATGAAGAAGTAACAACAACAACAACCACAGCAAAAACTCCTTCTGCGCGAATTATTTTTTTCTAGGTAGAATGGTGATTGTGGCGGCCTTTGAATTGGTATTCCAGCTTCTCTATAACCAGGTGGCTTCTGCAATGGTTTTCTCATAGACATTCTTCAAAATTTCCCTCTTTGTTTCTATCTGTTTCTGCATGCGGAATTAATTAAGTAAATAAAAATATTTTTTCTTCAGGTTATCGCACTCTTTAACATGATATCAGAGCACATGCAAGAGATATTTGTTTGGAGTCTCACTTTCATTTCCGTATAAAACAGAAAAAAAAGAAATTTTTTACGTGTTTGACTTATGAAAAAGATCAAGCTCACACGTGAGGCTTGATGCACGAAAAAAATTGAGCTCATACGTGAGGAAACGTATCGAAAATACAATTAAATAAATAAAATTGTGATTATTTTAGCTACTTAAGTTTTCAAAGGAGATGATCAGATTCTTCAATATAGATGGAAATTTGTACGTACTAGCTTCAATTTCAAATATGCATGATATGAAACACTATTATAGAATGAAGAAGCCTTTTTTTTTTTTTAAATTTAATTCTGTTTTGGATATTGTTATGGATATATGCAGTCTGGAATTGTTGAAGAAAGCAAACTGTCAAAGATATTAAATAACAATCCGTATCAACCAAAGAGATTTAAGATTGATAAATGAAACTTGGGCCTAACTCAACCCCAAAAGCTAGCTTATGAGATAAGAATTGCCCAAGACCATATGAGGAGAGCAAAGACCTCAAATCTCACCGATGTGGGACAACTCAACACACCCCTCACGTCCAGGCCTGCATTCTGGAGCGTGGACAACATAAATGGGGGCCCAATATCGGTAACAATAACTGGAATGAGCCTAGCTCTGATAGCATGATAAATGGATCTTGGACCTAACTCAACCCCAAAAGCTAGCTCATGAGATGACCTCAAATCCCACCGACGTGGAACAACTCAACAAAGATGAAATGTGGTCTTAAAACAAATATAAAAATGAATCAAAGACAAAACCTGGGAGTTTATTTCAATGTCGCATTTTACTTGGAAATGATATCATGTGTAAAGGTTGAACCTTTATATAAATTTGAGAGATCAAATATGAATCTGAGGCGGTAATAATTGAGGAAAACAAATAAAAGAACTTGGGTTTTGGTAGAGGAAATGGAGGACAAAGAGAAGCAAAAGTGGAGGAGGAAGGTTTCTGGTAATGACCAAGACAGGAACCAGATAATGGTGTGGGGATAAAGATTAAACTGCCGAGAATTACGCACGAAGGTTTCGAGTAGATTAAAGACAAATTAAGAAACTTAAAATAAAACATAAAAATAATTTTTTATCCCCAAAGTCTTATCTTTATTCTTTTTTCTCGGCCAAACTTTTATTTTGCTAGTTTTCACGTGTATATTTAGTCATGTAATATACAGTTGGAATAAAATTTTGAGTATATAATTATATACCAAAGAATAAAATATACAATTTTTTATAAATGATCAATGGGATAACTTATTGTCAAGGCCAAGATAATCGAATATCGTCTGAGTATACGAAGATGAACAATGATCCCTCTTGGGAGTAGTTGCAAGAATTACCTCAACAGGAATTGATGGAAACTTATAAGTTCAATTAATTAGGTTAAAATAGAAGCATGAAAATAAAAGATTTAGCTTAATTTTTAAATTGAAACCAATTTGACTTGACGATTTTGGGCACCAAAGATAGAGAAGTTAAAAGGCATAAAAATTAGAATATGCATAACATAACACTACCAAAAATTTAACTATAACAAGTATTTTGTTATAAATAGAATGTATTTAAGGTGAATGTCTATATTTAAGAGAGATTTTAGGGTTTGTTACTTGGTGGCTAAGTCATTTTTTCCCTATAAATGGAGGTCTTTATTCCATTGTGATTCTTCCCAAATTAATAAGAATTCTCTCTTTACTTTTCTCTGCAATACTCTTCTTTTATTACTTCACAACACGTTATCAGCATGAGACTCTAATCAATTGAGTAAAGGCTTTGGGATATGTGCATGGTACTCAACCTATATATAATATTGAGCATAATGATTGTCAATTGTTCCGTGAACTTCCCTTATGAATAAATTATGTATTGAAGGTGAGTATTTTACCTTATTTCTCTCTTTAAATTCTTGAAATTCTATAATTTGATTTTAAATACAAAAAAAGACAATAAATTTTGATTATAACTCTAATAGAGTTTGTGAGAAATTATAACCACTCGAAGTGGTAAAATTTCTATATCTTGCCATGACCAAATTCATGTATGATTCTGGACACAAGAAGTGAAAACCCGTCCCATTGAATTTACTTCATTCTCGTTTCCTTAAGAGAATGTGATAGCAAAATGTGATAAGTTTGAAAGAAGACAAAATTATTACCGTGAAGGGTAGATGCAGACGTGGCAATAGACGAAATTATAATTGTCATCATAATCCTTCACTCTGTGAAATAATGTTTGTCATCGATTTGACATGAGATTTTGTAAAGCACATATAGATAATTATGGTCCATTCATGGCGTGAATGTGACAACATGTGATTTATAAATACATATTCATTCTTGAAAGAATATAAACATGCTAGCGGTAGTGAATATACCATACTCACCTCTAGAAGGAGGTTTGAGATGAAATAAGAAAATAATTTTGTTATTTTAGCATGAATGGTCATTGATCACATATTGTGATTTTACCAAAATATTTTGGCAATATGATTATTAAAAGACAACAGTAACGCAAGAAATAGATCTTGCATAATTTTGATCATGACCATAATGGTATAACTTTCTCTTTGAGAGAGATATTCACCATATGGATGTTGTCGAATATATGTTAGTACAAAATTAATTGAGAGCTGGAAGAACCAATTATACTATTTTGGAGAAATAAAATTGATTATTAATAAGGTATTGTGTTGTAGTAAGTCTCAAAGAAACTTATTGAGTTTCTAAAGTATTCGGGAAATTGGTTGGCTATATTGAGACTATAGATAAATGAAAGATTTAATATCTTCTATTACTATAACTTGTAGCGGGGTAATACGCATATGAAAAACTATCCGCTTTATTCTCTAGTTTGTACTACACAAATAAAGGAATGCCACAATAAAGTAGAAGTTTATTCATATAAAAACTCATATCATAATAAGCTTGGAGTTTATTGATAATTGCACACGTCATGGTGTAAACCTGAAGTTTGTCAATATTGATAATTTATCCAGTTGGCATAATTAGTTTAACCATGTTAATTTAAGTATGATGTGCAAAATGAAAGAGAATTCACATGGGTAAATATTAAAGGACTAGAAAGTTCTATACGAATTCTCTTATGTTGCTTGTTCTTAATAATCAATAAATCAACTAAAATTGGGATTGAATCCCATAAATGCTACAAATATCAAAGGTGAATATGGTCCATTCACCTGCCATGCATACCATATAAGATGCATCTATGAGATGGTTACATGTGTGATTACTATTAACCAGCAACCTGGTGTTTGCAAGGTAAATTACTCAATAATTTAATTTAGAGCATACTTTTCAGATTTTCTATTCAAGACAATTCATCTTAGTAAGTTGGTTTACATTACAATCGGTTTAGCAAAATAATTTATTGAGTGCCTCTACTTAATAGCTACACTATTGCTTATGAGAACAAAGTTATCTATATCAGTTTGATATGGTTATATACGAAAGTATATTACATTCTCTTCTCAGGGTCAGGAATCAAATAATTCCATATTATTATTATTAACGTGTGGTGTATATTTTGATTAACACCATATAGCACAAAGTGGGTTTCCAAAGTTTAGGAAGCAAGTTAGTTTTTTTAACATGAGGAGGAGACAAAATAAACAGTTAAAAAAAGTTACGTGGAATTATCATTTGTACATCTAGATCCTCGAATAAGATAATATGAACTTGAAGTGCATAACAAGATAATTCATCTGCAATATATTGCAAAGCATGCCGAATGCATTTGCTGACCCAAAGAAATTAATTATATTCTCGCTACAAATACTCCTATTAGAATAAGTCCTAGAAGGACAAAATCTATGATATGCCTAAAGCGTATAGACAAATCAGTTTCAAATGAAATTCTTGATAAAGAAGATGAGCAAATGATCAAAATGATCATAATAAGGAGGCAAGTGATCTTGAAGATCACATGACATAATACTTCATAAAATCTCAGGAGAGGTTCAGGTACCTGAAAATATGAATGAAGAGATCCCTATGTTATGTCTTTAAGAAAATATACTGGAACCAATATAAAATGTTCGTCAACGAAATTTATGATAGCGCTAAATATAGATGAGGATCTTAAGACTGTCGAATACAAACACAAAAAATATTGGCCAAATGAAACAGACACAATTCAAATAAAATTGGTTTCATATGAAAAATATGTAGTTTTGGACATGCAGTTCAAACACTCAAAAGTATAAAAATAGTGCGTGTACAATAACTTTTTTCTATCTTATATGTCTAGCATGACATGAAAACTTGATAATTGTATGCCTTATATGACAATCCCTGAAGGATTTAAATCGCCTAAAGCATATAAAATTCTTGGTCCTCATGAACCACATCCTAAGTGCAATTTGTGCGCATAGGTATCTTGCCATAACTATAAGCAATATAATATGATACAGTAAGAGTTTTTGCCCTACGTGATGATATTGAAATGACGATTCCAACAAGATCATATGGAAACTCTATCAGGAATGATGATTTCAAAGTGCAAACATACTCATTCAAGTTAATATGTCTGATTTGTTTATCAAATCTCTACTAACAGTCTTTTGAATATGGTGCACAAGATTAGAATGTGAAGGCTCAAAGATGTGAATTAATTGTTCTCTTTAGGGGGAGTTAATACGCGTTGTACTCTTTTTCCCTTACATAATTTTGTCCCAACGAGTTTTTCTTGCAAAATTTTTACCAAGGCAACCAAAAAACGTATTATTAGATATGTGTACTCTTTTTTTTTTTACTAGAATTTTTTCCCACTGAATTTTATTTTAGTTAAGATTTTAACAATGCACATTTCTGTTGAATATACATTTAAGGGAGAGTGTTATAAATAAAATGTATTTAAGGTGAATGTCTATATTTAAGAGTGATTTTAGGTTTGTTACTTAGCTAGTGGCTAAGTTAATTTTTCCCTATAAATAGATGGTTCTATTCCATTGTAATTCGCCCCAAATCAATAAGATTTCTCTCTTACTTTTTTCTGCAATACTATTCTTCTTCTTTTATTCGTTTTATAACACATTTTTGATAATAAATATTTTCCCACTAAGGCATCAGTCATACCACAACATATACATCACAAAAACCAAAATCTCTGCACTCTTCAGTCAAGTTTTCTAGTATGACTAACATTACCAATTTACATAAGATCATGCAACATGGCACTCTGAAATGAAGGGGGAGAAAAGCAGTCCTCAGCTTCGTCCATGGCTAAGTTACAATTAGATGAAATTAGAATTTCTGAAGTTTCAGAGTCCTATTCTGCATTTCTGTACTGTAATTCTGCGCGTTAACGGTAAGTTTGAAACTTGCATCAAAATTCCAAAATCAAACTATACTTCAAGATCTCGAACCAGGGGATCACAGTCGTGACTATGGATTATCTAGCAGCCACAGCATCAGTTCTGGGATTGGCATCAAGAAGTTTTTGAAGCTTTGCTCCTGAGGTATTATTCTCATGAACTTCACCGTCTTCGTTGGTTCTATCCAACGGACTGCAGTTGTTGACTCTTGCTAATAGGTCTGCTGTGCTAATTGGTTGCAGCCTCTTATCATCAATTTTACCTAAAGTTATCTCTTCTGCTTGTCCTCGTTGTTTATTTTTCAGTCTCTCCTGCGCAAGCCAGACCATATTTGACAAGCCCGAACGTTGAATATAGATGTCACCACTATCAATTGAAGAAAAATACTTAACAAAGAAACAAAGTCGTACCATTAAAGCGGCATTTTCAAGCTTTAGTTTCGCAGAATTTTCAGTGAATTTATTTATCTCTGATTTGAGTCCCAAATTTTCGGAGGTTAAAGATTGAACTCGTATTGCCAATTCTTCAGCTTCTGCCTGGAGGGAGGATGGAAATAAAGAAAGTATGTGTATCAGAACTAGTATATGAAAGCAGTAAAACGTAGGCCATATATAATAAGATAAAATCAAAACGTAGTCCACATTTGCTCTGTTACCTGCTTTCTCAATCTTGATCTCCTTGCGGATTCCCGATTAGACTGCTTCCTCTTCTCCTGCTTCATCTCACGTTCATTCTGAAAATATAGTTGCAGGTAACAATAAGAACGTAGATTACACATAAAAAAACACGATTCTCGTCAATTCACGTACAAAAATGCAAACACCGAAGTTTATGTTGAATAGCAAGCAAAGTTCACCTGGTTCATGTATGTACCTGTAACCAAGCTTCCCCCGGCACTGCAGGACTAATTCGTGAAACATTAGTTGGACGAGCTTTCACTAGTGTACCGACAGGATTTCTCAGTCCCAGAGTAGTAGTCATGGTTGGAGAAAATACTGTTGCGACTACTTTCTCTGCTATGTTACCAGGATTGAAAGCTATAGAAATTTCCTTCTTGGTAGCCCCATTTACTTCCCTAGGTTGTGGACTGCTTTGTGTCCGACTCTTTCCGTCACCAGCTGTTGAAAGTTTGAAGAACAGTGAGATCACAATATGAAATCAGGCAAACTACTTTCAAACTGGGGTTTTCTCATTTAACAAATATTGGAAGCAAATACGAGACAATGAATAGATGCAAGAACCCTTAAAATTCACAATGAGACCAAACTCTTACAGGTATTAGGAGTCGTCTCGCGGCTTCTTTTCTTACTCTTCTCATCCACCTAGAGTATGAAGAGAAAGTATCAGTTTCCCAATAGAAATTAAAAAAAATTAATTAAATGAGACAAATGGATTTATAAATCTCAGAAGATCATACCTCTGCTGTGTGTTTGTTACTTCCATCACTTGAACCTTGCGTTTGCCCACTGTCACGACATGAAACCTAATAATTAGTCAAAATCTTTAACTGAATTACAGTAATTGCAAATATTCTATCTATGACAGAGTCGAGCATGGTTCTTAAATAACTGAATATGATGACAAGCATTAACTGGTATTGCACATACCTCTGAGATGGTCCATGGTCAGTACCGTCGCCATTGTCAACGCTGCAATTTCCTATTGACATTCCAAGCCCATTAGAACCTTTTAACTTACTCATCAACCCTTGATTCGTATCCCCCGAAGTCTTAGCAGAAGGGTCCATACTCAAAGAAGCAGCATCCTACACAATTTAGAATGGTTTAGCTTCAATCCCACCATTAGGTACTAGTATACTACATTGAGCTAGAGAAAAGAATAATCTGTCACTGTCGGCATTTCCGGAAACAAATATGGTAAGTTCATAAACACTGCAAGAACTAAAAAGTCATATCTACCATGGTTTGGCTGACAGCAGGAGATGATGTCATTACATGAGCCTGAGGACGAGACACCTGGAATCAGATAAGCAAATAATCTGTAAAATGAGCCTGTTCCCCGTTTTAGCCAAAACTCTGTCGCTAGCGTTACATGTTACAGTAACTCTCCATAAACATACAGTCACAGACTTAATATGAAGATGATAAAACCAAGTATAATTAGAAATTATAAGATTATAAGATCCCCATATTTTATCTTATTTTTTATAAGAATTCAGTTCCTTATGTCCTTAGAAAATATTAAATTATCAAAAGATAACACATACATCCGACCAAGTTGAAAAAGTCCCAATCACGCAAAGAAAAAGGAACTGGTAAAGGCGGTTCAAGTTTTCATATATTAACCTCTACCAATGATCACTATTCACTTGAGCCAATCCATTAACTAATCTTTAACATTAAAAAACAAGATGAGTTCACTTGCTCCATCATATTAAAGAACAGAGCAAGTACGCCAACTTTTTACAACTTCAGTAGTGTGGATACTGGAATTTGTTGTTGGCCAATTGTAGGGCCTAATTCCTAAATCAGTTAGTTGCTTGTTTTTCACTCGCGATCTTTTGTTAAAATAGTTATACCTTCATATTTGTCCTCGATACTTCTTGTCAGTCCTTTAAGAAATTAGTGGGCCTACCTCAATATGTTTACCAATGCCCCAACGTAGGAATTAGAAAGCAGTTATGATATAGAAAAAAAAATCGAAATGCTGGAATGGAGACTCACGATAGGAACTCCAGGGTGCGCATAAACACCACAATGCGCATAGATTCCTGCATATGGTGTACCATAAGGTGGCATCATAGGCTAAAAAAGGAGAATCCCGGTTAGAACTCGTGCAGTCAAAACCGAATAATCTATTACCTAACACTTCGATTAAACAAATTGCAAAAATTATCAAGAAACATTAGGCGAAAATACCTGTAGCGGTCCCCACATACAAGGATGAGGAGCATGACCAGGTGCAACAGGAGAATTAACATATGGAGGTACAGCTACCCGTGAACCATAATATGCCTGAAGAGTTAACTGGATTATGTAAATATCAACCACCACAAGAGCTAAGGTAAGAATATATAACAGCAAGGCAAAAAATGATTAACCTGCATAGCCGCCCAATCAGGATACACGTGAATATTGCTCTGGTCCTGTCAATACAAGAAGAAATTTGCCAACTACTCAGAGACTATCTTCAAAGAAGAGATTAGCAATAATCACAGATACTCTTAAGCATAGGAGAACAATGTCAAACATACAACACAAAATTGAACAATAACCATTACTGTATTTGCTTACTGGTGCGGTCGAAGATGATTTCTCAGGCTTACAAGATTTCCCGTCCTCACTATTTCCCATGTATCAGAAAGCAACTAAATGCTATACTAATCACAGCTGAGATGATTTCTTCCTTTTGTAGGTACTAACCAAGATTATTATGCCAACTGCATAAAATACAGCCTTGTTAAACAATGAGCAACAAAATTTCACAAGACCAAAGATGGAATAACAAAAAGCTTCCCCCTTTCTTAATAGTATGGTCTAATCTACAGGATATTGGCAGAACACCATCCAAAGCTAAGGAAGCAAATGAACTTTGCGAAGTTTTATCCATCCTAACATATTACACAAAAATGTAACACTATCTTTGCATTAGTGATTAATTTTGCTAGCACATTGCGGTTAGAACAAATGGACGAAGACGTGGAAGCTTTACTACGTCTCTATACATCTTTGCATCATCTTCTATACTACATCTCTTAAACTTTTGATCCATACTATATTTGATAAAATCTTAATGTATAAAATAAGTCCATTTTGGAGAAGTGAAAATGATTTGCATGGTCAAAGTTTATTTTCTTGTAATCAACACCTTAAAAATGATTTTCAAATATTACCTCCTGTCCTTTCAAAATTCACTCATTGTATATATATCTCAATCAGGTAACAGACACCAGGCTGCACTTTTAATCAGGTAACAGAGAGAAGGAAAGAGAAACAGGGGCATAATAGTCCATTCATAGTCCTCATCCAAAACAAAGTATAGGGAAAAAGTTTACAAAACTTGAGAATCTGTAGAACAACCTAGGATGTAATGACAAACTAGTCCTCATCAATCCACCTAATTTGCAACTAGAGAAGAACAAATAAAAGAAAAATAAAACATTGTTCCATGAAGTCTAAATTAATCTTGGGCCTAAATCAACCTCAAAAGCTAGCTTATGAGATAAGAATTGCTCAAGACCATATAAGGAGACCAAAGACCTCAAATCTCACATATGTGGACAACTCAACACACTCCCTCACGCCCAGCCCCGCACTCTGAAGCGTGGACAACATAAATGAGGCCCCAACATCGATAACAATAATTGTAATAGGCTAGCTCTGATACCATAGCCTAACTCAACCCAAAATCTAGGGACAACTCAACACGTTCCTTGGACTATCAAACTTTCTTCATTTCTAAACATTTTCATATTGAAAATAAGACAGATTATATGCTATAACAGCAAAAGATAATTAAAAGTTTCTTAAACAGACGGCTTGTATAACTTAAAACTTAAACTTTTAGTTATTTAGTTTCTTCTTTTTCACAATGATAACTCAAGAATTCTCTTCAACACAAATGTCAGAAAATAATAGTACAGCAAATTCAACAGAATTCACCTTCAAAAGCCAAAACATTTCACAAAATAATAAAAAGATAAATTTGCATAATTCCTAAATATGAACTTACCTGAGAATATGGTAAAGAGAGAGAAAATGAGAAGATTGTAGAGAGAGAAAATGAATAATGAAGAAGAAGGAGAGCTAAGGCAATATCCACGTCACCTAACACGTGTACGTATCTAAACCAGCTTACTCACGTATACGTATATATTATTTTGTACATACGGTAGGTAAAAGTGCTGAGTTGTTATATAGGGGGTGAGGTGGCTGTTTTGAAATTCGTGTATTTTATTTATTTATTCTTATGTCAATTATTTATTTTACGTGTCATTTGAACACTCGATTTACGTGTTTCTAACGTGGGATCTTGTTGGCTAAATTAATTGTACCACTAGTTTTGTGTCTGACTTAAAATGGAAAAATTAACTATATTTGATTATTCATTTCAAATCCGCCATCTAGTGTTACTTTTTTTTTTTTTTTGGCAAAATATATAATTTTATTAATAGTTGAAACAAACCACAACAGAAAAAGTACAAATAAGGGGGACAAAAGCTCGAGTAGTGTCGCCTATATGCCTTGGCTTAAGGAGTAGGAGCTAAACACATATCGAGCTTAACCTTACGTTACAAATCCTATTGAGGCAAATAAAGGCCTCACCTATTAGCAAGCATGTAGAAAGAAAGAACTTGCGAGCATCAAATATTGTATGATCATCATAGAGTTTAAAATACATTCTATGATGATATTACATATGATAATGCTAATAAAATGACATATTAAAAAGTAGCAAGACTTATAAAATTGCCCCTCCTTGTCGAAAGTTGTGATTTCTTCAAATTGAAACAACTTATCATCTTCCTCCCACCTTTTCAAAAAATATTCAAAATTCATAGTTTATGTTTTGATCGGAGGGACTTTGTTGATGTGGTTGCAGCCTCCCGTTTTTGCTTCGCAACTCTCATTGGAAGCCGCCTAACGTTTACTTCGTTATTGTTCATGGCCATATCAGTAAGAGCTTGTGAAGTAGTGTTAGAGAGCATTCTGTCTTCTGGAGTGCCGCTATGAGACTGTTGTTGACTCTGCTGCTCTCCAGCTGTTGAAGTCACTGGACTCGTGATTACATCCAGTGAGACTAATTTTGAGAGCACATGCTGCTGAGCTGCTGTATTTTGTTTTGTAGATACACTTGCTGCATTTCGGGGAATGAAGGCCGGAGCATTCAAGTTAAGCTTGCTATTTGGCAAAGTTGGCGAAGCTACTAATGGCATGTCATCACCACTGCTCTCAAAGACAACATAATCAGTCGAATCCCCATCGTCATCATCCCCCCAGACCTCTTCTTCATCATCAACTTGATCACACAAATCAAGTTCACCTATAGAATGCTCCGACTGTGGAGGTATTTCAAAGACGATGGTGTTTAACTTGACTAATGGTTGTCCCACCATATTGGTATGCGCCATCATTGCATTTTGGGCATCCATTATATTCTTTTCAGCTTGAGGACTAGAAAAAAGCATTGTGGGCACATTGTTGCTGTTGCCCGACAATTCCTCCACCAAATTTGTCTTTGAAGCATTTCCTTGAACATCCAATTCCATTTCCAATGTAGCTGTTTCTTTTGGTGTTTCCATCTGACATTTGAGGTTGTGGAAATGAGCTTCCTGATTGTTTGTGCAGCTCTGTGGCTTGTCTTTGATGTTGATCTCCTCCTGAATTGAGCTTGCTATCATGATCTCCTTGAGTACTTCATTTTCTGACATAGGGATTTCTATATCTGCTGATAAGGATTCTTTGGCTTGATTTCCTCCCATAAGCTTCCTTTCCTTTTCAAACTCATCAGTGTTTACTAGATTCACTGCATCATGATATGCTGATTTGCTTTCCAAGGCTGTGTTTTCTAGATCTGATTGGATTATTGCTTTTGTTTCTCTGCTGCGGACTCTCAATTCCAGTAACTCTGAATTTGGCTCACTTGTGACATTATCAGTAGTGTCGATGTCAAGTGCGTCAAGTGCATCAAATTTGTTTGTTACTCTAACTTGCTGAATATTGCCAATCTCTGCTGGTTTCTGAGTTTCAGTTCTAGTTTTTGGTTTGCCTTTAGGTCGATTGTCTTTGACTTCTTGCCATTGGGAAATAACATTGCCTACGACTTTGCCACTTGATGAAATCCTGACTGGAGCTGTATCTTGTCTTTGCTGCTTCCCGACTTGGTCTGCTTTGCCTTTGATTCTCCGTTGCTCAGTTTCTTTTTGCTGTACAGTCTCTGCTGTGCCAAGTGTTTCCGGATGTAACTTCCAGCATTCAATCATGTCGTGCCCTTGCAGCTTACATTCTTTACAGTATTTGGGGAGGTAGTCATATTGAATTTTTACCCACTCTGTTCTAACCTCCCCTGTTGTTTCATTTTCTACGTCAAGTCTGACTTTTTTGGGCAATTCCGCTAAGAGGTCTACCAGCACCTTGACTCTTGCGCAGCTAGGCCTCGTTTTGTTTATTGTCGCTAAATCCAAGTGTACTGGTATTCCAACTGCTGTAGCTATTGAGAATAGGCATTCTTTAACAAAATATGTGGGTAACAAATGTGGGAACGAAATCCACGCCATTGCCATTGGGGTAGATTTGTTGTCTCATCTAATATTCATACCCATCTTTAGCTTTAAGATAGTAGGTGCTTTTGGAGGTAATTTTAATGAAATCCTCCCAAAGAGTTAATCTGATGAGTACTAGCTTATCTCTGAAAAGCCCAATGTTACAATCGCCTTTGATTCCACATTGAATGGGAATGATTCTTCTTAGCTCCTGTAATTCCAGCCAGCCGTAAGAGAATTTTCCTATGACTGCATATTGTAATCCCTCAATGTGGTTCATGCGAGAAACCTCTGACTCTGTAAATTTGACAATCGGCTGCCCATGCAGGTAGGTTGCTCGTCTGAAGGAGATTGAATCAATTTTTTGGCTAGGATTCTTGCTGACAACATTGTTTAGGGTGTTTGGTTTAAGGATTTTAGCAAAATCAAGGGGTTGGGTTGAAGATGTTGTAGGGTTTGAGGTTAGGGGGGAGTTTGGTGGGGGCTGGCCAGCCGGAATTTCAACGGCTGGTTTCTCCATTATCGCCGGTGTAAGGTTGTCGATGCAATCAATCGGTTCTCTCACTTTTCGCCGGCCATTCTGTCGTTTTGTTTTGTGGTTGGGATTATTTTGGAGTATGTGTTGTGTGAGGAGTGGTGGCTCGGAGCTTCACCGACCGGCGTCGGCGCTGACAACGAAGCTCGGTGGTGTCGCCTCCTCTTTGCTTTAAATCGCCAGACTCCTCTCTCGACCCCCTCCAATTGAGAGTTCGTTTCCAATAGACTCCACGCTCATTGAAGGTTTCTCTCAAGTGGTCGATGTGATCTTTTTGATGTTATCGTTTCTTTTCTCATGTCTTCTTCACTATCGTATTTTCTTTAAATTAGCACGGTTTGGAGAGTACTTTTAGTCTGCACTAGTGAATGGATGCCCCCCTATCAAGCAAGAAGGAAGCGGATCTTCCCACGGCGGAGTCACCATTGACTCTATTTATTATTATGGTAAATCAGTGTATCAAGATGTCAATCTGAGATCTTATTTCGGTTCGATACGTCCACCTACGAGACTCACCTTTGGCTTTCGTCTCGATAGGTGTATTATTATACATTTTCCTAAAAGAACATTCATTCATTTCTTTCTTCCCCGTCGACCACGACGATTGAAACGACGAGAAAAATTCAGACCCCTACGACTTTGTTCTCCTTCAGCCGATAATTTATTTGTACAAGATAGGAGTAAAGTCTGCATATATACTATCTGCTTAAATCATACGATTACACTGAATATGTTGTTGTTGTTATTGTAAATCCGCCATGTAGTGTTGTAAGCGCATTCTACAAGTATTGCAGCCAACATAATGATATATAAACCATAAACTAAGGGGTCATTTGGCTGCAAGTATAACGCATTATAATACGTACATAAATTTCAGTATTAGCAATACAATTTTTAGTTAGCATTTAGATAGTTGCACAAAATTTAGCATTAGAAATGTAGTGTTTGATTGACACTTTTGTTGCACATTTGTATATGATTTTATTTGAAATGAAAGGGGGAACGAGCATAAGAATACTAGAATTAGTAATTCATAGTTTAAAGTAGAGGCGGCTCTAAAGACTTTGGCGGCTAAAAGGACGGTTATAAGGTATCTAGAGGGCATGTTTTCGGCTAGTCATAACCAGAATTCTTAGGTTAGGGATCCACCCTTAGCCTAGTACTTAATAAAGGAAGGCAAGGTAAACTTCTTCTATGTCGAATTCACGAAAATAATCATATGTGAAATCGTGTGATGAAGAGTTCCCTAGCTAGTGAGGTCGTCGCCTTAGACACCCAAAATTTGAAGGCCTCAAATTTAATTTAAATTATTATTATTATTATTATTATTGTTACTATTATTATTTGTTGTTGCTGTTGCTGTTGTTGTTGTTATTGTTATTGTTATTGTTATTATTATTATTATTATTATATAAATTATATAAATAATTAGTATAAAGAAAAATGTCATAGAATATTTTTTTGTATTTGATTAAGATTATTTTATATCAATAAATTCATAAATTATGATACTTTTCTTTAATGCATAATTAGTATATTTGCTTCAGTCTTCAATTTTTAATTTCCTTTTTATATAGGAATTAAGTTATATATATCGACAACATAATAAATTTCTTTTACAATGTTCTCTCAAACTGCATGAATACAAACCGGATTTCTTTTAGTGTAATTCAATATATTATATTAGGGTATTTGTAATTTATTTTAGATATCCACCAATACATTCTACTTAATAGAATGTACTACAATTATCGTTTAAATTGATCATGAGGAGTAAATATTTTTGACACCGTTAATGCTCAAAACTTAAGGTATTACGTTATGTACGTTTATTTCTTTTTTTTTGTTTGTAATGATAGCCAAATCAAAATTTGTGGACCTCAACATCCTATAGTCGACCACTTTATTTTTTGTGCTATTCTTCTATTTTTATTTTTATTTTGAAATTATTTATTTTTATCTTAAATGTTTAATTTATGATTTAAAAAATAAATTTTATTTTTAATATAAATATTTTATAAAATAAATTTAAAGGTCTTTTCGTTTTAGATCACGAGATCCATTTAGCCGCCCATGGTTTAAAGTAACTAAAATGATCAGAAAGAAGGAAGACAAGCGAACGTGTTAATTTGTATTCAACACAAGTAGTGAAACAGTACATACTACAACAAATCTGAACTGTCATTATTGAATACTCTTGAATCTTCATTATCAAGCAGTTTCTTATTACCCGATGGGTAAAAACACCTCCACCTACTATTGTTAAATCCTAATTTCGAGTTAAGTTGGAAGAGAAATATGGAAGATCGTTTTAATTTGGGAGGGATAAAAAAAAAATATAAAAAAAAAATATACTTTTTTTTTATAGAAAGAGGAACACGTGTAAGAAAATCAATGTGGGTCCAGAGCTAGATTTGGATGCAAATGAACGGTGAAGATTGATTTACGGCTTAGCGCAGGCCACGCAAGTGGGAAATATCAAACTATATCAAGAATCTTGGTCAACAAAGACAGCAAAAATGAGAAGAAAAAACATCATCGTTCTTATAATCAATTATACGAATAAGCAATCATTGCATAAACTTTTTTCTCGTGTCTTATTTATTGACTTTTGCATTATTCTTGTTATCAAAATTAATCCGTTTTAAATAACTTTTAAACACAATCTATCAAATACTTAATAAAAATAATATTGAAACAGTAAACTACAGAAACAATATAGAATTAATTTTAAAATATAATCGAGCTCACTTAGTTTAAAGTATGTCCTTAAGAAAATTATTCCCCTCATAGTACTCGAGGGTGATGGAATATCCCCTCTCAAGATAGAACGATTATCTTACCAGAATAGTAGTATTCCAAATTACGATAACGGCAAACCACTCAACATTAGTATATCACACAGAATAAAGAAGAGAGTTTTTAAGAAGTTGGATTGCAGGAAAAATTCGTTATTCGTGGAGTTTTTAAGAAGTTGGATTGCAGGAAAAATTCGTTATTCGTGGAAAAAATTTAGAATTTATTGCTGTAAGAGGTACTGATTCTGAATGTTTGTAACTATTGGGAAGAGGAAAAACGGATTGGGTCGGTCACAAGTCGCGAGTCGCGCGCGGGTCAGGGTCGATCCGCATTGGATAGTTTCCTATTTATTAAATAATTAATTAATTAAATAAATAAATAATTAAGGAAAGCCGAAGCCGAAGCAATGATGACGGCGGCACGAGGGGTCCTTGCCCCTCCAACCCTTTACTAGAGAAGGTGTAATGTAATAGATACACCTCTTTTTTTTCTTTTTCCTATGTGAGATAAATGATTTAACCAAAGCAAAAGGAACCTTTCACATTCTCTTTACTTTTCATCCCATCATTTTTCATTCACCAATATCAAAACCCAACATTTCATTATTAAAAAAGTATTTACCCCAAATTTTCCTGTGCTTATGCCAGCCCAAGATTATCATTATTCTATAATGCAAGTGTTTGAAAAATAATTTTAATAACTCAAAAAGAAATACTTAATTTAAAGCCTAGGTTCATTCTGTTAATGGGTCTTTATTATGGAATTAATTTGAATACAATTTGAAATATATTTTCAAACATAATAATGATGTTGTAACTGAAATTTGATATTACTCTTGAATAGGCTTAATGGCTAATTTTTTATAGTTTCTAATGTTGGCTTTTGATAATTGGGTCAAACATTTTAATTCAAAATAGCTTTTATAAGCTACTAAAGTTTATAACTTCTATCAACTTATCATATATATACTCTACTTTCACGTTAAAAGAAAGGAAGGGAAAAATAACAGAGAAACAAGAGTAAACATTTTTCTTCTTTTTTTCTTTTGTGCTGGGTTTTTTCTAATTCAATTTTTGTTGTTTCTGCTCTTAGTTATATTAGAAGAATTTGTTGAATTTTGAGGAATACGCTTAATTTTATTTATCACGGTGTGAGCGAAATATTTTTAAGAACAGTGTCCTTGATATTCCTCGAGCTAATCTTATTCTCCATAATCCAATTCGTCCAACATCAAATTCATGGCATGTATTGTTTGTGTTTGGTCAAATGAACCTCAGAAATTTTCTCTTTGGGTTGCGTGATATATCATTAGAGTGCAAAAGCGCACATAAACACGAACTTGTATTATGTCTTATAAAACTCTTCACTTTACTTCTTTCTTATTCGGATGCGAAATTTATCTAAAGTAATATCTGCACTTCTTCTTTATAAGTTTGCCAACCTAGAATCCTACCAATTTTACTTGATGTGTCAGTCGCCCTTCATCCTGAGCTTATATGCTTGAAAGAGTTTTTAAATAACTGTTTTGCGCCTTTAAGCTCGCATAGAGCCTTTGATTATACCTCGCCGAAAACCTGGTTGTTGCGAATAGCGTATTAAAGCCACTTCCTTTGTTTGATCTTAATCTGCGGTATCAGTATCTTTGGCATCGGGATCGTTATTCTGGTTGTTGGCAGTAAAAATCACATAGACGTTTGACTTTTCTTGAACGAATTTAATGATCCAGTAGTATATGCAGAATTAAGATTTTAACTTGACGTGTTCTAAATTTTAAAAGGACTAAATTCTAACTTTACATTCTATGCATATTTAATAATTTTTGTAATATAAAAATACTATTTGATAAAATTTATTGGGATGGGTGGAACCCATATAAACTCTTCTATTATCTTGTGTGTACTTGTAAATCTACAATTCTGTAGAAAAATAATGAAATACTCCATAAGATTCCAAACCAATTTAAATTGTGCAAGCTTTCCTTTTTTTTTTTTTTTTTTGACAAGTAAGTTTTGCTCAATTGGTAAAAGCACTTTCACCCACGACCTACAAGTAAGGCTTGCTCAGTTGGTAAAAGCACCTTCATCCACGACCGTAGGTCCTGGGTTCGAATCATGCTGAAAGGGAAGTGTGAAAACACTATAAATCTTCCTAATATAGGAGGGGTTTAAAAATAATAATAATAAAAAAAAACTTTCCTTTTCACATAAAAGAAAAACCACGTGGAAGTGGTGGCCCTTGAAACTTTTGCTGATAATTTTGGTCGGCAAATGACGTGTCGCGTCTATAACTGACTGATTAAGTAGACCCCACCTTTTTCCTTTTGCGTATGTTAGCTCACGATCACGACTTTCTCTAACAATGAAAATGACATTTTCTTATTTTATTTTAGAAAATAATATTATTTTATATTTAAAAATAATAATCTTAAACCTTTTATTTTAGGCTCTAGGATCGTTTGATATTGGAATAATTAATCCCAAAATAATATTTTGCTAAGATAACAATGTCTGGTTGACCGCATAAAAAGAATCTTTACAAGACTTAATTTCATGATTTTGTAATATCAAATTTTTTGCTTTGTTGTTAAACAAGAATAGCAGGATCGGTTATTTGGATCACTATATATGTCTCGTTTACTGTAGAGTAATTTTCGGAAATCACTATTATTTTGTGGTTATTAATTTCTTATAGTGATTATATACATAATTATTTTCAATAGCTATTATTCAGTAGTTACGGTAGTGTTTCGATGTATTCGCGGCTATTGTATTCATGAATACAACAGCAAAAAGCATCTAAAAATCAGAACAGTCCAACAATTCGCGCATATATTTATATATATTCGCATCAAGTATTCATGAATATTATTGCATCTTTAATGGTTTTCTTCTTTGCGATAAGCGGAGAAGCAGAAAGAGGATTTGTTATGTTTATAAGGTGTTATGTTATGTAGCACCTTGGAGTGAGTTACTCTCAAGTATAACGGTTGAAAGTTTTTCTTCTGAGACTAATGTGTGGACTGATAATAATATAATTCTTGGGATATGATATCATCGTCATTAGCTTTACTAGCGTATTATTCTGTTTGCTAGATAATATGGACGGATAACTGTTTATGATAGTATTTATAAGTGTTTTTGGCGTTGGATATTGCCTGAATGGATGGTGGTCATCAATTCCTGGCATTGTTGTCTTGGCTTTTCTGGTGAAGGCCAGTGGCGGATCCAGGATTTTAAGGTCGTGGGTGCTCATTCTTTGATCATATAAAAAAATTGGTTCATGCAAGAATCGATCCCTAACCACTTCATATTTGTGCACTCTATTCTCACCTCTTAACCAAAGTACCTGTTGCTCCCTAACGCACAGGCAAGTATACGCGATCGACAAGTAATATAGGACTGTGGGTCTGGATTATCATACCCAAGGGACTTAAATTAACAACTTTCTAACAGACTAATATCGTTATTTAAACAAGCAAAATCCGAATTCAAGAGATGGATTATTCTAAACTATAATTCTAATTTATATCTAATAATTGCAAGGAACAAATTACGTGTTGTGTAATCAATAAGACAAATATTTCAGGGTTGTGATTATTTTTTCAATCCTATTGTGTTCTAATTGACTTTTCGTTCATATAATTTATGTATGGTTGCTAATTAATCGATAAACATGCTCATAGCCTTCTTCCGAAGCACTATTCGCCTATTCTCAATAAGATTAACACCTATATTCCTATAGAATTAATCTAGCAAGAATGCAATAAAAACACGATATTCAATTAAGCATGGTGATTAAGTATATTCCTATCCTAACTACGAATCCGCCCCCTTAAAAGGTTAAGAACATGCTTTCTTCAATTCTTTTTCTAATCTAAACATAAGTTTCCCAAACATAGTATAGATAATTGATAAAACTCAATTGATGGCCAAAACAATTAAGCAATTAGGCGTAGAATTGAAGAAACAACCATATGAACATGAATTATAAACACGAATTTGTCAAGTTCGAATCACAATATTCATGGCTAATCACAATCCCAGAACAAGGGGTGATTAGCCACTCATGTTTAGGGGTTGGGGAGGTGTAGGGTCGAAAATAGCAGAGTCCTAGGCGAAATAGGCGAAGTCCGCGTCATCGGCGCCCACCAGGGCGCTGTGTCCAGTGAGTTTTGTGAGTTTGCTGCCTCCAGCGCCACAGGTTACAGGTGGCGCCAGGCTCTGCCTGTGGCGCCCAAATAGTGACCTTGTCCGATTTTGCACCCTTTCGGCTTAATTCTTGCTCGTTTCGCCCTCGATTGCTCCCGACTCATTCCTACACATTAAAACACTTCAAATTAACATGAATCGTAGCATTTAACATCCCATTTTCACTAAACAAAAGTCAAATGTGAAGCGATATACACAGAAATATATATACTTTACACTAAACATCAGCACCCATAAAACTTTTTGTTTAATAGGTGCTTGCTAGTTCTTTATATCAGTATTTCCTGTATTTTCTATATAATTATACAGAGTTTGCGTCGGGATTAATGGGTGCTTCATCACCCGGCACGGACAACATAGATCCGCCCCTGGCGAGGGCTTTCTATTTTGCGACGAATAATAATGAGAGCGGTGGGAGAGGTATCACTGTGTGGAAACTTGCAAGAGCTGCTAAAATTACTCATCCTTTTTGAGGTTCAGTATGTTGCAAGAACTGCTAAAATTACTCTTCCTTTTGAGGTTCAGAACATGGTTTTTCATCGTGCTGTTCCGCACATGTTGTTTTTGCATATAAGAGGCAAGGTTAGTTTATATAACTTCAAAACGGATAGGCACAAACTTGTGTATGATTTTGGAAAAGCTTGGCGGAGGACACAATGCTACAAACTTTTTTTCCTATGACTGGCATCAATGGCCAAGTCTTCTGTAGGCTATCAACAGGTATCTGATCAACATCCCACTTCTCATGGTATGATATACTTGGAATGGAAGAGAAGGGCAGCCCGGTGCATAAAACATTCCGTGTTCACGCAGGGTTCGGAGAAGGGCCGCACCCCAAGGGGTGTGATGTTGACAGTCTACTCTGATGCAAGCATCAATAGTTCTGATTCTTTAGGCACTATATACTTGGAGTGAAACCATTCTTGTTGAGACATAATTCAATTTAATTTTGTCATTTACTAACTTAAAATTTTGGATTAGCCACTGATGCTTGTATTAGGGTAAAGTCGCCTACGTGTGACCTATAGGTCACTGGTTCGAGCTGTGAAATCAATCACTGATGCTTGCATTAGGGTAGCCTGCCTACATTACACCCCTTTGAGATGCGGCCTTCCCCGGACCCTGTGTGAACGTTAGATGTTTCTACATTGAGCTGAGTAGGGGAGCCTTGGAGTAACGGTAAAATTGTCTCCGTGTGACCTATAGGTCACGTTGGACGAGCCACAGCCACTAATATTTGCAATAGGGTAGATCGTCTATATCACACTCCTTAAGGTTCGATCCATCCCCAGGATGCCTTGTTCACCGGCCTGCCCTCGGTTGTTGAATAAGCAAGTTATTACATGAGTTGCACACTTTCAATGCGAAGTAATCGGCTGTAATAGTTTATTACTATATTTTCATGTTATCATATTAAACTTATTAAGGATAGAGCATGTTGTAGGTCATATCAATGTAACGGTATAAAAAGCGTACAATTAGTGCACAAAACTTAAACTCTTTGTCAATATCTCGACTATACCTTCAATGTGTAGCTAGCTGCAAAAGCCAAAGACACCACTAAGGAATTTCTCCCCTTTCTTTCCCCTTAATCTTATTACCAGGTTTAGCTTTTGGTCATTGTGCTAATTTCATGAGTTATTTATACTGCTATAACTCAAGTTTACCATAATGATGTTTTCTCCAATTTTCAGGGTTAAAATTAGATAAACATTGACAGCCACGGCTTGTCATGATCCATACAATTATGTAAGCTGGGATGGAATACATGCCACAGAAGCAGCAAACAACTAAACTCACTACATATACCATTCTTAAATGGTTCTTATTTTGTCCTTCATTTTCACTGCAAAAATACTGTGATATTCAGCCTATTTTTAATTCCAATATTCTCATTTTTATCCTTAATAACATTCTTTTATAAGAATGACATCATGACCTGTTCACGAGTACCGACCAATTGTTGAGTTGTCCCACATCGGTGGGATTTGAGGTCTTTGATCTCCTTATATGGTCTTGGACAATCCTGATCTCATAAGCTAGCTTTTGGGGTTAAGTTACGCCCAACATCCATTTATTACCAATATAGTCAAATAATATTTTTGGTATGATCCACTCTTTTAGTTTAAGACAATAAGATTACAACAAAAAATTCCACTTTGAAATTCCGTATCGGTTAAACTAAGACACATAACATGATACAGAAGAAGTAGTTGTAGTCTATCAACTTTTTTGTTATAGTGTTATTCCAAAGACCAATGCTAGCCATTGTCATCAGTTGATCGACATTGGAGTTTATTGTTTGCTGCTAGCTGTAGAATAGCTAGCTAAGTTATTAGAAAAAGACACTGTTTATTTCTGCCCCTCTTTCAGACTAAATCCAAAAAATACAATCAACCTCGTACATAAGTTCATTGCATTTTCCGAAGGATACAGTTGTTCCTTTTTTGTTTTTAACCATGTAAGTGAACTATAGGCAAGAATGGAGAACCAAAGAACAAGAGCAAGTACGGGGGAGGAAAGGGGGGGGGGGGGA
>MCJB01014102.1:10537-126815 GCA_002018475.1 Nicotiana obtusifolia | reverse complement strand
GGGGGGGGGGGGGATAAAGGGTGGTAAGATAGCCCGACGTACAAGGCATCATGTATTCGTGCAGGGTCCGGAGAAGGACCGCACCCCAAGGAGTGTGATGTAGATAGCCTACCCTAATGCAAGCATTAATGTGACTGCTTCCACGACTCGAACCCACAATCTATAGGTCACACAAAGACAACTTTACCGTTGCTCCAAGCCTCCTCTTTGGAAAAAGAATAAAGATTGATGAAATAATTATTAGTACGAGAATAGGATAGGATTTGAAAGTATTAGTAACAGTATTTGTTTGTATATGCAATAATTCATTGCGTCAGCAGTTGATAATGTCGACATGCATGGCTTCACTTTCTATAAAGATGAAAAACAATTCTCTAACAGAATCCATTACTATAAGCTACTATACTTTGTGTTTTGAGAGAAAAACAACAGTAAAATGAGGGCATTATTAAGAATGAGGTTATGGTTTTCATTAATGGTGGTTTGGTTTCTTTTAATAGCAACTACTACTAATTTGGTGGAAAGCAAATGTGCATTTGAGGCTATTTTCAACTTTGGAGATTCAAATACTGATACAGGTGGATTTTATGCAGCATTCCCATCTCAGGGTTCTCCTTATGGAATGACTTATTTCAAAAAACCAGTCGGACGTCCAACTGATGGCAGAGTCATCGTTGATTTTCTTGGTATTTCATCTTTCACTTTAGCGGAACCAGCGGGGGATCCAGGATTTTAAGGTCGTGGGTGTTCATTATCTGGCCATATAAAAAAATTGGTTCATACAAGAATCGATCCCTAACCACTTCATATTTGTACACTCTATTCTCACTTCTTTACCAAAGCACCCAAAAGACTTTTTGTTTAATGGGTGCTTGCTAGTTCTTTATATCAGTATTCCTTTATTTTCTATATAATTATACAGAGTTTGCGTCGAGGGTAATGGGTGCTTCAGCACCCGGCACGAATAACGTAGATCCGCCCCTGAGCGGAACTCTTAATAGATTTAAATTATATACATGATGTCAAAGTAAAAAACTTTTACACTATCGATATGTATTTTAACTTGTTGTAGCAGGTAAGTTACTTCGATTTTTTGGTTACTAATTTCAATTTGTATAAATAGTTAATATGGTTATCATTTAAGCGATCTGATAGCGCAAAAAGTTTTGCGCACCGGCAGTTTATAAAGGTGAAACTCTTAGCTTACAAGTTTAAGATAATCTTGAGAAGGCATAGATGCATCTCCATTTTTGTTAGTTGAATGTCTTTTTTCTTACTAGACAAAGATGGCCTTAGCTGTAAAAATCAAATTACTTGGTCCATCTATGTCCTTACTATATATAGTTGGAAGTTCTTGTTTAATTTTGTCCATAGTTTTTTTTTTCAATTCCTTGTCCTATCTATTGCACGCTTGACCTTTAATATGGCTTCATTTGATTTACTCCCTTCGTCTCAAATTATCTGTTGTGGTTTCTAAAAATAGTTGTCTCAAATTATTTGTTATGTTAGAAGTTCAAGACCAAAAAAAAAAAAAAAAATCTCATTTTACCCTTAATAGTAATTGTTCTTGAAGATGGAAATGACACATAAATAGAATATATTCAAATGAAGATACATTATATCTTAAGACATAAATAAGGGTAACATAGTCAAAAACTCCTAATTAATATTTTTAAGGGCCGTATAAAAGAGAAATATGACAGATAATTTGAGACGGAGGGAGTACATTATTATATCAGGTTAATTGTATAATTAGTATATAATCTATGTATTCCCGACTAGAAAAAGTAAACACTGAATTTGGTTGGCTATTTGTGTAAAGATCACTTCTTATGGATTAATTGAGCTCCCTCATTTCAAGAAGTATCTCCTTAATAATCTCTTGATTTAGTACTAAAAGTGTACCCCTTGTAGCTATTGTGGGAAATATTATGTTAGGTATGGAGCCTGATTAATGTTCACGCGGATCAAGTTTGTGCCGGGGGGTGTAGGGGGCAGGAGCCCCCCACCCGAAGGCGGGGTTCGGGGCACCGCCTCGACCAACCTTTTAGGCTGTACTGTTTATTCTCCATTTATTCTATGTAATTGTAAATATTCGTGATTTTTTAATATATACTCCACCGCCGTGGAAGTTTACCCAAAAAAGGGGGTGTTACCACAAAAGACTGGTCTTCTTCTCTCTCTCTACTTCAACTTTACTCTCTTCCAGATTTCTTCATCTTCTTCATCAATAGTGTTTGAGTGAATCAATCCTAACATATTACATACTAAGATCACTGAAAGTTTTATGTAATGTGCAGCTCAAGCATTAGGTTTGCCATTTTTGAGTCCATATTTGCAATCAGTTGGCTCAGATTACAAACATGGTGCCAACTTTGCAACATCAGCATCCACAGTACTCTTGCCACAAACTTCCTTATTTGTATCTGGAGTTAGCCCCTTTTCTCTTGAAATTCAGCTCAGACAAATGAAGGAATTTAAGGTTAAAGTTGATGAACTTCAGAGTAAAGGTAATATGAATATTATTCCAAATTAGAAACATTCATATATTATTTTTTTAGCTTATCATAATCTTTATATATATCTTTGTTTCCAGGGAACACTAATCTGCCTTCCCCAGACATATTTGGGAAGTCACTTTATACATTTTACATAGGTCAGAATGATTTCACTGGCAATTTGGCAAGAATAGGAATAAGTGGAGTGAAGAAATACTTACCTAAAGTAGTTTCCCAAATTACTAGCACCATCAAGGTAATTTGATCAGAATATGACATTCAGGGTCCTAACTTTTGAAGCATAATTAGCTGTTTTCTACTGTTTTTTTTTTTTGACAAATTATAAGTTTTTATTCATAATAAAAGTAAACAGCAAAAGAGAAGCACAAGTAAGGGGATAATAGCTAGAGTAGTGTCGCCTATATGCCTTGGCTATATAATTACTCTTCTGCGCCTCACATTGCCTCTGTAGCAGCCTCATGTAGAGGAGTCATGGTGTAGCTACCGGCAATAACGTCTCACCAGGGCATATAATCTAATAGCCATTCGGGTGTGTCCAATGGCATAGGATCTAAGCAAACACATACTGAGCTAAACCTTACCTTACAAATCCTATTTACTGCTTCCATTCTGGCTTGTTTGGTATTATTTCCTTATCAGTTCGTTTAATAAAGAAAAGACACAATAGTTAACTTTGAACTTCTCCCCTATAGCCTTAGTGAAGAGCTTTTATAGTTACACAAGTGTTATGATGTGTTAAAAAATAATAAGTTTCAGGAGCCTTATACGCTATAGGTACACAAATGTAAATAGCTGTTTAGGACCACAAGTTTTAACGTTTTCATTTCTTTCTTAAACTTCGTGTAAAGTCAAATTATACCAAACAAATTGGAACTGAGTATGACTTAATAGTGTGATATCTGATCATGTTGATGTAATGGATTTTTCACCAGGAAATCTATGGATTAGGAGGAAGAACATTTTTGGTACTTAACCTTGCACCAATTGGATGTTACCCAATGTTTCTAGTGGAGCTCCCTCATGAGAGTTCAGATATTGATCAATTTGGATGCTTGATATCATACAACAATGCAGTGGTGGACTACAACAATATGCTTAAAGAAGCATTGACACATATCAGAAAACAACTTTCAGATGCAAATGTAGTTTATGTGGACACTCATGCTGTGCTCTTGGAGCTTTTCCAACACCCCACTTCTCATGGTACGTTTTAATCGGTTATAGTAGGTTATTTCTATATTATTTTAGTTACCACATTAAACTTACTATGAAAAGTTATATGTTACTGTAGATCAAATCAATGTGATGGTGTAAAAATCTATACACTAAGGGGTCGTTTAGTAAGAACACAAGTAATGCAGGAATTAGTAATGCAAGTATTAGTAATGCAGGGATTGTAGTGCAGGATTATTTTTTATCAAGTGTTTGGTTCATTGTATTAAAAATTAGCTATGCAATGTATAATCTAAGCTTGTGTTTGGTTTAAAATTGTACAAAATCTTCTTTACAATTATACCCTTGAATATTCTTCTTTCTGTATATAAAGAAATTTAGGAAAAGGGTTTGAGGGGCGGTTTAGTAATTTTAGGATCTTATCCAGGTATAGTTAATGCAGGGATTAGTAATCCCTTGATTTTCTTGGTATTAGCTAAGCCCTCCTATGAGGTATAAGTAATCCATGTATTAGGTATGCATAAATTGAATTGAGCAACCAAATATTGTATTTGACGGATTAAATTTTTATACATAAATTATTTTACTTAGTACAGCCTACCAAACAACCCCTAAGTGTATAAAACTTAAACTGTTTGCATGTATCTCGACTAGATTTTAATGTCTAGATAGCCGAAAAACGAACGACTCCACTTAGGAATTTTCCCTTCTTTTCCCTCTATTATTATTTGAGGTTTAGTTTTTGGTCTTTAAGCTAATCTCATGAGTTATTTATATTGCTATAGCTCAAGTTTATTATAATGATGTTTGTCTTTATAGGGTTAAAATATGGAACCAAAGCATGTTGTGGGCAAGGAGGTGGTGCCTACAACTTTAACCAGCAACTATTTTGTGGAAATACCAAACAGATAAATGGACAAACATTGACAGCCACAGCCTGTGAGGATCCATACAATTATGTAAGCTGGGATGGGATACATGCCACAGAAGCAGCAAACAAATTCACTACATATGCCATTCTCAATGGTTCTTATTTTGATCCTCCATTTTCACTGCAAAAATTCTGTGATATTCAACCTATCGGTTGATACATGATTTTCTTGTAAGTGTAGGGAAAATAAACCACGAGTTTTTACTAGGAGAAATGAATAAAAGATAGTGATACTTTGACATATTTATTTTATGCATTTAATTGGTTCCATCAGTAGTGACTTAATTCAGTTCAATTTATTCAGCTTTCGATCAGTATATATGTAGTTCGACCACTAAACCATGAAGACTTTGATTCAGCCTCTCCATCGGAAACATCCTCTTTACCTCACACAAGGTAAAGGGGTAAGGTCTGCATACACTGGAAAAAAAAATTCAGCAGAAGAAGGTTCAACACAACTAATGCAGGCAAACTTATGTTAGTCTGCAGAAGGTGAACCTTCTATAATACTGCATTAACAAATTCGAGGCCTTAGAGTTTCTCTTCTTGTACCACTTTTTCTACCATTAAAAGATTACAGATGGCACAAACTGTAATCAATGATTAGAGTGCATTTTTAAGCAACGAGTCGATAGTCAAATAAATCCATTAATAGCTGAGAATAACACAGTTTGGGAGTTCTTGAAAATTTTCCCAAGTAGGAACCCCTGGCCTTTGTCAAAATCAAGGACTAAAATTTAATGCCGCCCTCAGCTGTGGAGTCCTTAATAGTAGCAAGAAAACAGAATAGACCTTGTGGAGTGAATTATATGTCACTCCCAAACTACAAGGACTGCAAAGTGCAAACTACAATCCCACTATCCCAAAAATTGGTCCGATTCAAACTGGCATTTGTTCAAACGGGATGCGCCACTCAGACTAAACACTTTAACATACAGAGAGACAAAAAAGAAGAGAGAAAATCAAGTCACACCATTTAAGTTCGCTGCTAAACCAAACTCATCATCCATTCAACAAATATGAAAAGACGAACATATAGCATACAACACCCGACAAAACTATCCCGAGACGGGTAGTAGATGTTACTGAGTCCAAATCCTTCATATTTACTATGCTGAAAAGGTAAAACTCAAAATCCAGTCACCTCTGAAGTAAATCAGTTCACTTGCCATGGTCCAGCCGCAAACCTAGAGGCCCTACAAAACCTAGAGGCCAGGAGGTCCTACAATCGAAGTCCATTCATCCCAGCCCCTCGAAGCCAAGCTTAAGAAGTGTAATCAACAAGATTACGTGCATAACTGAGTAGACACCAGCTAGAATATTGCATTCATTTCATGGAAGCATAAATCTTATACGAAACTCACAATGCACAAAGTTTGATACATAACTTCAAACGATACACAAGATACACACTCAATGTTTATGGAAAAAGCTCCACAAAAACATTAGTAAGGCCTATAACGGACCTCAGTAACAGCAGCTTTGCATTCAGATTTAGATTTTGTCAATGTCTTCATCCTCAAACTCAATGTAGTCATCACCAGCGCCTTCTTCTTCTTCATCCAGCCCACCAGTAATGCCCTCATTAAGTCTTGTATTCTCTGGCAACTCCCCATATGCCTTCAATAACCTGGCCTCGTCAGGCATGTACTTCAAGATCACATCAGCTTTGTCATCCTGGCAAAATAAAAATGACAAAGTTAAAAGAGAGCAGTAAAGTATGTAAACTATTGATATGGACTCAAGCAAGCTTCAAGACAATGGAATATTAAGCTGACTGAGGCTTCATTGGGGGCTGGTTTTGTACAAAGCCATCATGATTACTCATTGTTCACACTAATGAGTCAAGAAGGCATAGTGGTCATTCTTGTGTATGTGGATGATCTCCTCATCATAGGAAGTTGTGCAAGATTGATCAAGAAGGCCAAGGGCATACTGCATCAGAACTTTAAAAGTGAAGGATCTAGAAGAATTGAAATACTTTCTAGGAGTTGAAGTCCTAAGATCTAAGAGTGGAGTGCTGCTGAATCAAAGGAAGTATGTGTTAGAATTGATATCAGACATGGGATTAAGTGGAGCTAAACCTACATGCACACCATTAAAAGTCAATTCAAAGCTGACTTCAATAGAGTATGACAAGGCAAATGGAATCACAGGAGATATGGCTTTACAAGATATTATCACTTATCAGAGGCTAGTAGGAAAACTTCTATATGTCACCATAACAAGGCCTGGCATTAATTATGATGTACAAGCCTTGAGCAAGTTTATGCAGGCACCTAAAAGGTCTCATTTGGATGCGGCCTTGAGAGTGGTGAGGTACCTGAAGAGTGCTCCAGGGCAAGGTGTGACTGCAATCTGAATGTGCAAAGGAGCTCACATGTTGGTGTGACTCAGACTGGGCAGCCTGCTTTAATACTAGAAGGTCTATCACTGGTTATGCTATCAAGTTTGGCAACTCATTGATTTCTTGGAAGTCGAAGAAGCAACAGACTGTGTCAAGGAGCTCAGCTGAAGCAGAGTGCAGAAGTATGGCAGAATTGACTTGGCTACTTGGTCTGTTTAAGGAGTTGGGTGTGGAAATAGTACAACCAGCCACAGTGCTTAGTGATAGTAAGTCAGCAGTTCAACTAGCAGCTAACCCTATGCTTCACAAAAGAACAAAGCACATAAAGATCGATTGCTATTTCATTCGAGACAAAATCAAGGAAGGGATGTCAAGACAATACATGTCAGCACTAAAGAGCAGCGGATAGATTTGTTGACTAAAGCATTAGGGACAGCTCAACACGATTATCTACTTGGCAAGCTTGGAGTGTTCAATATTTTCCACCCTCTAGCTTGAGGAGGCATATTATGATATAAGCACGTGAGAGTCGCATGGTTAGTTAGTTAATTAGTTAAGAAGGTAGTTAGGTTGTTATAAGTAAGTTAAGGGTGTTTTAGTCATTAACTTCTTCTTCTTCTCTAGTATATATCGATTGTATGTGATAGTGGAGAGCATACTAGCTCATTCTCAATAACAGAATTCATTTCTAGAACTTTCCTCCATTAACAACCTCGAGCATCTCTCACAATTTGACAACTCTACCCTCCCCAAACCTCATTTGTTGAATTATACTGGGTTTGTTGTTGTCGTTGTATCTTGGCATGCCCATCTGCCTACGTCTTGGTGCTGATGGGAGGTGAGCGCAAGCTATCCCGAGTTCCCGACCACCACCATCATCCAAAAAAAAGCATCTTGGCACGCCCACAGCCCATCTACCTAAGTCTTGGTGTTGATGGGAGGTGGCCGCGAACTATACCCAACACCACCATCATACCGAAAAAGCATCTTGGCCAGAACAAAAAATACACCAAACTTCTTTCCACAAAAGACAACCTTAAAAAAACCCAACGAATTTCACAAAACAAATACACAAAATAAACAACAACAAAACTAATATAATACAACAAGTGGGGTCTGGAAAAACACAAAATAAACAAATAGCATAAAAGGGTATTGGAAAAGATAAGGTAAAAATTGGATCTTTTACCTGATAATCACGAAGACCAACAAGGATGATGTCACCAGCAGCGATCCAAACTTTTTTATGCATCTTACCACGTATATGACAAAGACGCTTTGTTCCATCAATACACATAGCTTCACACCGACCATTACCAAGCATACGTAAAACCTGAGCATATTCCTGTCCATCTTCTTTGAAAACAAGCTCTCTTTTCTCATCGTCAGCTTCGTTCTTTCCTCTTTTCCTGTTCTTACCTCCCTTGCCCTTGTTCTTCGGCATCTTTGTTTGATTTGGTTATTTCTCTTCTCTCCTTTGTTTTGCGGAAAATGCTAGCTTTGAGTTTGAAACCCTAAATTGAAAGAGGGTATATTTGATTTTGGTGTATGTAGAAGTTGTTAATAAATGAGCTAGCGTTGCAGCAACAAGAGTTATGTAAATTGACCAATTTGCCCTTTTGTGTTTGACATGTCATTTTCTGTTGAAAAAAGAAAATCAAATGAAAAGTTTTTTCGTCATAGATATGATAGGATTATGTTATTTCCTCGTAGTCTTTTTTGTTACATAGTTGCGTTGTCAATAATTATCTGATATGTTTATCAAGTAGTATTTAAGTACTTTGCTATAGTTTGCCGATCATGTCAAATTGGCACTATAAGTTTAATCTTAACCGATTTTAATAGGGTGTTAGCTGAGACAAATTTGAGTTCGGAGTCTATCGGAAACAGTCTCTCTACCCCATAAGATAGAAGCGTGTATATTACCCTCCCAAACCCCATACGGTGGGAATATATTGCATATGTTGTTGTTGTAGCAGGGATAGACTCAGGATCTGAAGGTGGCGGGGCACACGAGGGGGGTTGTTCGGTCAATGACCCATACATATTTTTTATCTTAAGAGTTTCGAGTAAAATATCTGATTATTTTTAACATATATACACACATATATCTAAAGAATTGCTAAAGTTGTTAGCTTGAAATTTGTGCGAGCTATGACAGATTAAAGAGAAAGAAACCCTAGAAGAATGGGAGAAGAAGAGAGAGACGAAGACGAGAGAATTAGTAGGTTTATCTTTTGTTTTGACAAAAACTGTCTTATTATTTGTAAATGTGGGCCTCCATATACATGTACAAATGTGAACCAACTGAAAATAAGAGAAGATATTTACAGACTAATATACGAGGGATTTGACTGCCTCTCTTAATGGGCATGTTGCTTTCCTTTTATCAGCTTGGGCCGGAGACACATCTGGGTTAACACACCCCCCCTCCCAAGCTAGAGGGTGAGAACACAACAACCTTGCGGTGAATCCCATGATATAAAGGACCAGAATGAGCCTTAGTCATAATATCAGCCAACTGTTGAGCATGGGAGACAAACTGCAAAGAAATCAACCTAGAATTCAGACAAGTGCACGCATAATGACAATCAATTTCGATGTGCTTTGTGTATTCATGGAAGACTGAATTTTTGGCAATGTGGAGAGTTGTCTGACTATCACAGAAAATGTGAACAGGGTTGGAGATAGGCAAACCAAGATCACCCAAAAGCCTAGTTAACCAAGTGATTTCAGTTGTCACCTTGTGGAGAGCCATATATTCAGCCTCAGCTGATGATAAAGATATAGTAGGTTGCTTCTTGCTCTTCCAGGAGACAGGGCTGCCACCAATAGTAATGTAATAATCAGTCACTAACTTGCGAGAAATGGAGCAAGTTACCCAATCAGAGTCTGAATAAATCTTGTAAAGAGAAATAAGAAGAACTGGAAAGGAGGATACCCTGGGCAGGGTCATTTAACATATATTTGAGCACATGTACAGGCGCTAGCATATGAGGCACTTGTAGATTTTGAAGAAATTGACTCAGATGCTGTACTGAGAAAGAAATATCGGGCCAAGTGTGTTGGAGAAAGTTGAGCTTCCAAATTAACCTTTGATACATACTGGATTAGAAACATGAGCACCTATATCTAACACAAGCTTGACAGAAGGATCAAAAGGAGTCATTACCGAGGAGAACTGCTGGCAATTAAATTCAGATAGAAGACCAGTGGTGAAATTGTGTTGGCACAGGATATATCCTTGAGAATGTAGGGAGATCTCCAAACCCGAGAAGTAGTGGACTGTCCCCAAATCCTTAATTTTAAATTGTGCATCTGAAAAGGACTTTAAGGACTCCATCTCCACAATATCATTACCAGCTAGTAAGATGTCATCAACATAGACAATAAATACTACTTGAGATCCAGAAGAAGTCTTAGTAAAGAGGGAGTGCTCATTCATACTAGCAATGTAGCCTCTTGAATGCAGAGCCTCAGAAAGCTTTGAAAACTATTGTCTTGAGGCCTGTTTAAGGCCATAAAGAGACTTCTTGAGTCTGCAGACCAAAGAGCCAGAATCAGAAGAGGCACACACTTCAAGACCAGGAGGAACCTTCATATAAACTTTCTCAAGGAGTTCAACATGGAGAAAATCATTGTTCACATCAAGCTAGAAAACATTCCAACCCCACTTAACAACAAGGGTGAGCAAACGCTTGATGGTGGTGAGCTTGACAACAGGAGAGAAAGTCTTAGTAAATTCAATGCTCTCCTTTTGTATGTCCCCTCTAATGACCAACCTTGCTTTATACCTCTTACTGGAGCCATAAGCTCTTTGTTTGATCTTATACACCCACTTACAATGGATAGCCTTCTTCTGAGATGGGAGAGGTATAATATCCCATGTCTGATTTACCTCAAGTGTCTGAAATTCCTTTAGCATTGCTTCTTGCCATGTAGGATGTGAAGGTGCCTGCTGGTAGAACTAAGGCTTATGCACATGTATACCACTAGAAGTAACCTTGAAAGAAGTTGGAAGAGAATCAGGGAATTGAGCAAAAGAGCAAATATAATCCTTAAGATAAGTAGAATGTTGAACAGTTCTGGCAGATTTCTTCAAAGGAGGAGGAGATGGATTTATAGGAGCAGATGAAGAAGTAGAAGGAGAGGTAGTAGAATTAAAGGACAAGGTGATATGAGGAGAAGTGGTAGGAGGAGGAGAAGTACTAGGATAAATAGTAGTAGGAGCAAAAGTAGAGGTTGTTGATGGAGTGATGGAATCCATAAATTCTGAGAGAGAGGAAACATATAAATAGAAGTAGATTTGTAAGTAAAAACATGCTCATGAAACACTGCATCCCTTGAGAAAAATATGACATGATTATCAAGGTTGAGGAGTTTGTAGTCCTTTTTACCACAGGGGTACCCCAAAAAAACAGAAGTGATAGACCTGGATTGAAACTTATCTCTACAAATTTTAGGGGAAGTGGCAAAACATAAGCAACCAAAGATTTCAAATGATAATAAGTAGGAGTAGTGTGATGAAGTTTCTCATAAGGAGAAACATTATGAAGTACAGCTGAGGGAATTATGTTTATGAGGTAAGTGGCAGTTAATACACAGTCTCCCCAATACATGAGGGGAAGATTAGATTGGAAAGTAAGTGCCCTTGATACCTCTAACAAATGCTTGTATTTTCTTTCTACAACTCCATTTTGTTGAGTGTGGGGGATTGTAGTTTGATGTAAGATCCCTTGGCTAGAGAACAACATAATAGCCTAAGAATTACTACCAAGTTCAAAGGCATTATCAGATCTAAAACCTTGAATAGATGACTGAAAATGTACCCTAACTATGTTGACAAAAGCTTTACATTAGAGAGGGCATTACTTTTAGAAGGTAGAAGATGAGTCCAGGTGACTCTTTTGTGATCATCAACTAATGTTAGAAAGTATCTAAAACCATTATATGTTCTAGTTTTGTAAGGACCCCAAATATCAATGTGAATTAGCTGAAAAAGGGGCAGAAAAATGTATAATACTGTCAAAGAAAGGTAATCTTTATTGTCTGGCCATTTGACATATATGACAGATAAAAGACTGTTTAGATGATACTTTATAAGACAAATATGATATAGATCTAATTCTATTAAAAGGCATATGCCCTAGTCTCTAATGCCAAAATAAGTCCATTTTATTGATAGAAGGTGATTGATTACAAGTTGAAACACTAACAACAGGATGAGTAAGTCGATTGGACTTATCAAAAGATATTGGAAATGAAACAAGCATAGAAGATTGATTACAAGCAGGAATACTAACATCAGGCTTAGAAATAGGTAAAGTATTACAAGGAGAACAGTTAGACATTGAAGTAGATGAAACTGGAAAAAAAGTTTGCATCTAGATAGAGGTAATGGAGTATGCCTACCAATTTCCAGTAGCCTCTTTAGAGAAGGGCACTGTAAAGAACATAGTGATTTGGTAAAAAATGCTAAATAATTCAATTGAGATATGAGTTGATGGACAAATATCAAGTTAAAAATGAAAGGATGGCACAAGAAGGACATTCAGTAAAATTATATCATGTCTAAGATGCAATGATCCAGTTGATATAACCTTAACTTTACATCCATTAGGTAAAATTACCAAAATAGGTTTAATTAAAGGTTGCACATTGAATAGAAGGTGTTTATGTGGAGTCATGTGATTAGTAGTATTTGTATCTAGGATCCAAGGATTTACACAACAAATATAAGAGGCTATATCACACACACAAATACACACACATTGAAATGCTCATGAAGTAGACTGATTAGCCACTAATAATATGGATCAACAATAGCCATTGCCAGCAGTTCACTTATTCCATTGAGGGAAGGAATATTGTTATGAATCAACGTCAATCCAATGTCACACAAGTAGTTATTGGACTGAAAAGAACTATTGAGCTGATAACGACCAATAGGGCCAAGTTGAATTGGGATCCAGGTTGAGTAGTAGCGCAAGAAGGTTTTGTTAAAGGGGGTAGTGGTCAAATATTTTGAATCTAACCTTCTCATTCCCTTCTTCTATCTATTCCTAAATATGTTACTTTCTGCAATTTCTATTGTAATTCTGCTACTAAATTGTTGCATTTTGATATTTGAATTGTAATCACATTTCAACCTTACTAATAAAGTGGAAGGTTAAGTGAACACAATTTACAGATTGCTTTTGGCGGAATGCGACTTATAAGTCGCATTTGGTAAATGCAACTTACAAGTAGCAATTGCGCAACGCGAGTTATTATCGGTATTTCGTCGGCTTTTATAGATGCATTTTATAAAATAGTATTTTATTAATGCGTTTATAAGTCGACTTTATGAATTTATAAGTCGTATTAAATATATAACTCTCATTTATTTATGCGATAGTAGAATGAGCAGCAAGCAGACATCCATTGCATCTCAATTTCTGGAAATTGAGCTTTTATGTTCCCTTGTATTACAAGCTCTAAAGTTAACAAGTGGGAATTCTTGAAATTTAGCACAAGAAAAATACTAGCTTCTGTCTTAATCCAATAATGATAATACTGTGTACAACCTCAAAGTCTTGAATATTAAGTCCTCAAGAAGTTTCTTTTAACCAACTGGAGCTAAACATTATACTGTCCATAAATTTAGTAGGATATACACTTTCTTTAGTTCTTTATTTCTACTTAACTTTATATGTCTTCACTAATTGGAATATGTTATTATTACGGCCATATGGTAATCTGACTAAATTATTTCGGAGTTATAGTCCTGGAATTATAGTTTCTGAACTAATTTTTTCCACCTTTTAAGTGGGATAAACTAATCTCAAGTTTGAAGCGAAAAGGTGAAATATCTAGGATAAAGCTTGTGATTAACTTTATAACTATTGTATTTGGTTGGCAGTATAAATTTATCCCTTGCGGGATATTTTGGATTAAGTTTGTGATTAAATTTATATTAATTTACCCGTAAAATATTACAGTTGAATTTATATGTGATTTCTAGACAAGTGAACTAATTTGATCCTAAAATAATACAATAATCGAAGTTGAATTTATATGTGATTTCCTGAATTATGGAAAATGAACAAAAACTACAAATTACTTATATTACAACTAGGAAAAGAAAAAAGAGGAAGTGAAGAAAAGGACAGTAGGACGTTATTGTGCTATAGGCGTGAAGCATGGAGCAAACCATAGGGAGGAAAGAGAGTCCGGATGGTGAAAGCGCCAGAATAAACTAGGTTATTTGACGGAAATGGAAGGCATTTTCCCTATTAGAGAAGGCCTATAATAAAGTTTATTATTATTTTTTTATTTTATTTCTTGTCTTCATAAATAAGGCGAAGGAGAGCCTTGACGTAATTGGTAAAGTTGCTTTCATGTGACTAGGAGGTCACGCGTTCAAACCGTTGAAACAACATCTTGCATAATACATAATAAGGTTGCGTACAATAGACCATTGTAAACGGACCTTTCCCAAACCCCGTGTTCAGTGGGATAATTAACAGAAAGTTGACCTCAAGTCAACTATGAAAATTTCAACGAAATACCAAGCAAACACACATCCACCAACTATAAATAGCAGGTATGCTTCTCAATCTTGATATAATCTGAAGTGTTAGCACACACACACACACAAAAAAGAACTTAAAGATATGATCAAATATAGTTTTCTTTTCACTGCATTAGTGCTATTTCTTCTATTACTAAAACTAGAAGCAGGAGATATAGTAACTTATTGGGGCCAAAATGGGAATGAAGGTAGCTTAGCTGACACTTGTGCAACAAATAACTATGCCATTGTCAATATTGCTTTCCTTGTAGTTTTTGGGAATGGCCAAAATCCAGTGCTAAATTTAGCTGGTCATTGTGATCCAAATGCTGGTGCATGCACTGGCTTAAGCAATGACATTAGAGCTTGTCAAAACCAAGGCATCAAAGTTATGCTTTCTATTGGTGGTGGTACTGGAAGCTATTTTCTTTCTTCTGCTGATGATGCTAGGTAAGATTTATATTAGCATCATAGAGTCCATTCAGTCTTTACATCGATTCTTCCTCTTTTTAATTATCTACTATTAAATGAATATTTTTTTTTTGATTCAATCATCCGGTGTCCAGAACCGTGGGATGTGCGAAAAAATATTGTGAAACTACATATAAGATGTAGGGATACTCTTAATACTGCTTGGGCCAAAACGGATAATATCATACCATATTAAGATTATCTTTAGGCTGGTTGAGCACAACAAACCACTATAAAATCCACTAGCTCGACTTATTTAGATTTTCGTCACGAGAACTGATTAAGGGGGACACAATCCCTACCAAGAATTTCTCTATTCTAGAATATTAAATGAATTGACACACAAGGAAAACTCATCAAATATAGTACTCTCTTCGTTACATTTTATATGGTATTCTTTCCTTAATAGTCTATTCTAAAAAGAGTGATACTTTTATGTATTTGAAAACTCTTCAACTTTTCATTTTACATTATTCTCTCAGTCGCAAACTTTTATAGTCATATAAATGTATGACATGTTTAATATCACAATTCTAAAGGTAATTCTAGCATGTGGTAAGTCTTTTTTTTTTTCTTTCCTAAATTATGTGCTAATTATTTGTCAAAATCTTTGCAGGAATGTCGCAAATTATTTGTGGAACAATTATCTTGGAGGTCAATCAAACACACGTCCACTAGGGGATGCAATTCTAGATGGAATTGATTTTGATATAGAAAAGGGGACAACACAAAATTGGGATGAATTAGCAAAAACTCTATCACAATTTAGCCAACAAAGGAAAGTATACTTAACTGCAGCTCCACAATGTCCATTCCCAGATAAATGGTTAAATGGGGCACTTTCCACTGGCTTATTTGACTATGTTTGGGTTCAATTTTACAATAATCCGCCGTGCCAATACTCCGGTGGGAGCGCAGACAATTTAAAAAGTTACTGGGATCAGTGGAACGCGATTCAAGCTGGAAAGATTTTTCTCGGATTGCCAGCAGCTCAAGGAGCAGCTGGAAGTGGTTTTATACCATCTGATGTTCTTGTTTCTCAGGTTTTACCATTAATTAATGGTTCACCAAAGTATGGGGGTGTTATGCTTTGGTCTAAATTTTATGACAATGGTTATAGCTCTGCTATTAAGGCTAATGTTTGAGATATATGATCATAGCTAATCAGCTTGTATTAATATGATGGCATCAATAATGTTATATTATAAACTATATAGTACTCAATGATTAGGCTTTGAAAGTCACTTATTAAAAAAAGTTGCTTATTGTGTGGTGAGTTTTTACAAGATTGTGTTGTGTTACTTGTCTAAGTGTATCATAGTTAACTAATGTAAGCTGGCCTGACACCAAAAAAGAACTAAAAGAATTACCAAATGTAACAAAAGATCTCTGGTGTAAGAAGTATTTCGAGTTCATGCATGTTCGAGAAAGGGCGTACTCTAAGGAGTGTAATTATCAAGTGTAATAAATAATAATATAATCAAACCTCTTTGTAACAATTTCGTTTGGTCTAGATTTTTTTGGCTGTTATAGTGAAGTGCTATTATAGAGAATATATATTACTCCATCCGTTTCAATTTAGATGACGTAGTTTGACTTGACACAAAATTTAAGAAGGAGAAAAAAGAAGACTTTTGAAATATGTGGTCCTAAAAGCTTAAAATGCAAAAGTTTGGGGGCCATAATATTTTTGCGGCTATAGAAGCTAATCATTATAGGTAAAGTGAGGAAAAAAAGTTAATTTGTTTACAAATATAGAAATATATCATTTTGTTTTGGAACGGACTAATAAAAAAAGTGTGTCATTTAAATTGAAACAAAGGGAGTATAACATAGCATAACAATTGGTTCCATAAAAACTAAGCTTTTATAGGGAACAACTGTTATATAATAATATTGTTATAGAGGGGTCTAACTGTATAATAACTCTCCGAAGCAGAGCCAAAGTTGCAGTTGTCGTCTAACGATTGCTAATTTTTTTTTTTTTTTGATTTTTCATCAGGTGAGAACTAAGATGTTGAAGGTTTTATCAGTCCTCTCCCTATACTCATATACTCTTAGAGTTCGTTTGATTCGGAAACAAGTTATACTAAATTATAATGTGCAAATTATAATATGAAGATTAAATAAATACGAGACATTACTTGCATATTAATGTCCAGAAGAAATAGGACAATATACGTACATTAGTAGATTAAAACGATGACTAGACAACAAAAAAACATTGACTCGCAAGTCAAGCACAAACTTAGAAGCGTGGGACCAATTATTTAGAGTAATAGTTATTTTTCTTCTCAATTTGAAATAGTATCAAAAGTAAATAATAAATATATATATTTTTCGTTTTATTAACTATCCACGTAACATTGTTTGATGGAAGATGAATTTTTAAGGTGTTAATCACTTACTTTATCTATTTTAATTTAGATAACATATTTTTTTTATTAGTCCGTTCAAAAAATAATAATATATTTTTATAATTAGAAGTAATTCAATTTTAAACTTTTCATTTTACTATTTACCCTTAATATAAAGCTTTATAACTATATAAATGTCATGGCCCCACAAAATTTTTATCCCTTAAGTTAAGGCCACAAGTTTCAAAACTCTCCCTCTTTTCTCCTTAAATTCTGTGGCGAGTCAAACTATTTCATTTAAATTGAAATGGAGGAAGTATATATTAGTAATGATAGAAGAAAATATTAAGTAGTGAACGGTGATTAACAAGAAAGCAAACATCACATTAGAATTAAAGTGTAATAGTTTAATTAATTTAATCTTTTTTTTAAAATTGTGAAATTTGTACAAAATTACATTTCATTTTGAACCCATAACGTCATAAGTGTAACGGATTCATTGATAAAAACTTCGCCAAACCCAACAACAACAAAGATCCAGTAAAGTCCACGAGTGGGGTTTGAGGAGGGTAATGTATATGCAGGTTTTACCCCTACCCCAATGGGATATAGATGTTGTTTTCGATAGACCATCAACCCAGGAAAATGAAAAGAAAACGAGAAGAGACAATATATCAGTACCGTCAACATAAACTATAGAAATAGTAACAACATCATAAAAATGAGAAAATAGATGACATGCACTTTTAAGCTGAACCCGTCAAATTAAAATCATAGACACGCCGCCGAGATGTCAGAGTGCATATTTTTCACTCAACTTTGAACGTATGAAACCCGAAAAAAAGTGAAGAAATGTCAAGGAACCCTCTAAAGTTCCAAATATTTTCAAGGCTTTGCCTATAAAACACATGTTGCATACTCCACATTACTCATCCAAGTGAAAAATATAGGTTCTTCCCATTGAATTAAACAATGAGCATTAAGGTATCTTTACTTTTCATTTTACCAATATTCTTGCTTCTCCTAACCAGCAAACTTGTAGAAGCTGGAGATATTGTGGTCTATTGGGGCCAAGATGTAAGAGAAGGTAAATTGATTGACACATGCAACTCTGGTCTCTACAACATTGTCAACATTGCCTTTTTATCTTCTTTTGGCAATTTCCAAACTCCTAAACTTAACTTAGCTGGCCATTGTGAACCATCTTCTGGTGGTTGCCAACAGTTGACAACCAGCATTAGACATTGTCAAAGCATAGGAATTAAAATCATGCTCTCCATTGGAGGTTCAACTCCTACCTACACATTATCCTCAGTTGATGATGCTAGGCAAGTCGCTGATTACCTATGGAACAATTTTCTCGGCGGCCAATCATCTTTTAGGCCACTTGGAGATGCTGTGCTAGATGGCATCGATTTCGACATTGAACTTGGCCAACCGCATTATATTGCACTAGCCAAGAGACTTTCGGAACATGGCCAACAAGGTATGTCAAACACATTTTTTTCTTAAAGCCAAACCGAGGTGAAACTAGGATTTGAAATTTATGGGTTCGGTGTTCTGATTCTTTTAAGTTAATAATTTGTGCATAATTCAATAACCTTTTAAGACAAATACAGATAAAAGCTATTGGGTTCAGTCGAACCCATATCCGAAGGGCTAGCTCCGCACCTGAATCCAAAGAATGGATATCGTGATGTGTTATTGAATATCATGGTTCCCATTGTAGAATAACCAAGAACTGCAGTATCCCATGTTAACCAAGCACAAAGAAAATAATTGTAATTTGGTTGTTGAATAAGTTGAAGGGAAGCCTTCGCGTAATTGGTATCAGAAGCCCACGAGGGATTTCTCCAACATAAATTGAAAATGTCATCGAACATCAATTCTAGATTTTCAAGCCATTAGAGTGGCCAAACTCATTCACTTACTATGTTTTTGACAGGCAAAAAGATATACTTAACTGCAGCACCACAATGTCCTTTTCCTGATAAACTTCTTAACGGTGCATTGCAAACTGGCTTATTTGACTATGTTTGGGTCCAATTTTACAACAATCCCCAGTGCGAGTTCATGAGCAATTCAGAAAATTTCAAGAAGAGGTGGAATCAGTGGACATCAATCCCTGCAAAGAAGTTGTATATTGGACTTCCAGCAGCCAAGGCAGCCGCGGGTAGTGGCTATATTCCAAAGCAAGTGCTAATGTCACAAGTTTTACCATTTCTAAAGGGGTTTCCAAAGTATGGAGGTGTGATGCTTTGGAATAGAAAATTTGATGTTCAAAGTGGCTATAGTTCTACTATCAGGTCTGCTGTTTAAGTTCTGAATAAACGGGGCGGCCCTGGATCGCTCTAAGCCATCTTTAAGGCCTAAATAAAGCAAGTTAATTTGCTGTTATCTGCTTAGAAAGTACATGTAAGAGTTATAATTTGTACTGATGAAAATGTGAAGGTCATCTTATTTCCTTCTTGATAATAGTAGCATCTATGGTTCCCTTTATATTCTCTTGTTTATGAAGTCTGACTTCGATAGACTTTTGAACTACAGTCGAGCCGCTCTATATAAAAGTTATTCTTAGTAACAATACTTTACTATAATGGCTAAGTTTTTGTTGGAACCAATTTTTCATGTTATATTATAATATATATTTTTTATAATAGCACTTTATTATAGCAGACAAAAAATATGGATGTTATAAATAGATTTGACTATTTTTCAGTCAAAAATGAAGGAACTTTAAAGGTTTCTTGATAATAGTATGAAGCCTGATTTCAAATTTGAACTATTGGAGTCATGTTAACCAGCAAATAGAGAACAAAGTAGGGACGTTTCTTTTCATTTCATTTCTCATATGTATAAAGTTTTTAAGAGAAGAACCAAGGCAAAGAATAATGGTATAGCTGGATTTTGTTTTATACTATGGTTAGCTCTTAGGACTACTAAGTTATATTCTGTATAAGAAAGATTGAGAACAATTTTTCTTCGGGGCAACAGTAACGTGTTAATAATTGAGCGTGAATTCTCCATTCTTACATTTGGAAAAGTTAGACAGACAACAAAAATTGACTTCAAGTCAAGCAACAAAAGTACACCTATTAACTCATACCAGACATTCAGACGTCACAAGTTGACTTCAAGTCAAGCAATGACAGTACACAGATTCAGTAGACTCAAAACACATTTTTTTAAATTATGAGCCAAGTATATATAGTGTGAATGAATCACAACTATTATATCAAAAATTATGACAGCCACCAAATAATAAATAAGACAATAAAGCAACAATTAAAGAAACATCAGAATTTACGAGGTTCGGCCAATTTTGCCTACTTTCTCGGACACAACCAATATTTTATTCCACTCCAAAATACAAGTAAAATAATACTAAAGAGAGAAGATACAAATGCCTTAGAAAGATAAGAAGGCAATGAGAGGTGTATTTAAATCCTAAACATTAGGCCTCCTTTTATAGGAAAAAAATCTCAACCAAATATGTCACCCACCAATGTGGGACTTTTGACATATTCAACAAATCTCCACGTTGGCAAAATTCCAAATCTTCAATTTTCTTTCAATAGCAAAATTTGGTTGTGTCTTCATCTTCAATCTTCAGTGTTCAACAATGTTGATTAAATCCAAACAATGTTCAAACTTGATTGCAATCACCACTTTTGTCAGCATATTAGCAGGATTCTCTATAGTATGAATTTTCTTCACGGTGACCCACCTTCTTCTATGATTTTTCGTACGAAATGATACCGAACATCAATGTGCTTCGTTCTTGCATGATAAACTTGGTTCTTCGCTAATTGAATAGCACATTGACTATCACAAAAAATTATGATACTTTTTTGATCAATACCAAGCTCCTTTAGCAACCCCTAAAGCCAAATTGCCTCCTTCACAGCCTCTGTAATAGCCATGTACTCTGCCTCTATTGTAGACAAAGCAACTGTTGACTGTAAAGTAGACTTCCAACTAACTGGTGGCTTTGCAAAAGTAAACACATAACCAGTAGTTGATCTTCGTTTGTCCAGATCACCCGCAAAATCTGAGTCGCAATATCCAACTACAGATTGATTGCTTTCCTGCTCAAAAACTAATCCAACATCTACAGTATTATGAATATACCGTAGAATCCACTTTACAGCTTGCCAATGCTCCTTTCCTGGATTATGCATATATTTGCTAATAACTCCAACAGCTTGTGAAATATCAGGTCTCGTACAGACATTGCATACATCAAGCTACCAACAACATTTGCGTATGGTACCCTTGACATATACTCATGTTCAGCTTCATGTTTTGGCGACATAGTAGTACTTAGCTTAAAATGGGGAGAAAGTGAAGTACTAACTGGCTTAGTCTTCTCATCTATGCCAAAACGTTGTAGTACTCTTTTCAAATATTCTTTCTGAGATAAACAGAGTTTCTTTGAACGTCTATCTCTTATTATCTCCATGCCAAGAATTTTCTTTGCCTCACCCAGATCCTTCATCTCGAACTCCTTCTTAAGTTGAATCTTCAACTTATCAATTTCTTCCGAATCCTTGGAAGCTATCAACATATCATCAACATATAGGAGAAGATATATAAAGGAACCATCTTTAAGCTTGCACAAATACACACAATGATCGTACTTGCTTCTCTTGAAAAACTTGTCAAATCGTTTGTACCATTGTCTGGAAGATTGTTTCAATCCGTACAACAATTTTTCAAGTTTGCATTCCATATTTTCCTTTCGTACAACTCTGAATCCTTCTGGCTGAGTCATGTAGATTTCCTCCTCCAAGCTTCCATGTAAAAACGTAGTTTTTACATCCATCTGAACTTGTTCCAAATCCAACTGTGTTGCCAAAGCCAACATAATTCTAATGGAGGAATATTTTACAACTGGAGAAAATACTTCATTGTAATCAATTCCCTTCTTTTGAGCATATCCTTTGGCCACCAATCTTGCTTTGTAGTGAACATCTTCTTGGTTAGAAAATTCTTCTTTCTTTGCAAATACACATTTGCACTCAATTGCTTTCTTTCCCTTCGGGAGATTGGCCAATCTCCAGGTATGATTCTGATGGAGGGACTGTATTTCATCATTCATGAAAATCCTTTACTTATCTTCTTATGAACTTTGGAATGCGTCTTTATAAGTGGCAGGAACATCATCAGTTATAATTGAGGCGGCACAAGCGACCGTCTCCATGAGACGAACAGGTTTTGTTATTGTCCTTTTTGGTTTGCTAGTTGTTATTGATTCAAGTTGTTGTTGAGGTTCCGGAGTTAGAATCTCCCTCTCCACTGGCTCTTCTTCTAGAGCATAATCTTCATTTGCTTCCTCCTCTGCTTCTTTTGTAGGAAAAATAAATTTTCCCTCAAACTCCACCTGTTTAGAAGCACCCTAATTTGTTTGGTATCTTCTGCTACCTTATTTACCATAGCAGATTCATCAAAGGTAACATCCCTGCTGAACATTACTTTCTTTGTCATAGGACACCATAAGCGATATCGTTTGACTCCAGAAGTAATCCTTATAAAATAGCCTTCTTTGCAATTGGATCTAATTTTCACTCTGTCATATGATAATATGCAGTTGACCCAAACACGTGCAAAGAGTCATAATCTACAACATGCTTTCCATACCATTTTTCAAATGGTGTCTTGCTATTAATAGCAACAAATGAGACGATTAATGAAGTGGCATGCATATGTAATTGCCTCAGCCCAAAATTCTTTTCCCAAGCCAGCAGTGGATAACATACACCGTACCTTCTCCAACAAGGTCTGGTTCATACATTCTGCCACTCCATTCTGTAGTGGTGTATCTCTAACAGTGAAGTGTCAGACGATGCCATCATTTTCACAGACCTTATTGAAATGATCATTTTTGTATTCACCTTCATTGTCTGTGCGAATACACTTGATCCTCCTGCCTGTTTGATTCTCCACCATCGTCTTCCATTTGAGAAAAATTCCCAATACTTCATCTTTGCTCTTCATTGTATACACACACACTCTTCTGGAAAAATCATCAACAAAGGTTACAAAATAATGCTTCCCACCCAATGAAGGTGTTTTGGAAGGACCCCAAACATCAGAGTGTACATAATCCAAAATGCCTTTAGTAATATGGATTGCTGTACCAAATTTAACCCTTGTCTGTTTCTCTTTGACACAATGCTCGCAAAACTCCAAGTTGCAAGCCTGTACTCCTTTTAACAATCTTTGATCTGATAGAATTTTCAAGGATTTTCCTCCAGCATGTCCCAAGCGCATGTGCCATACCCTGGTTGATTCCGTCTCTTTTTCGTCACTGGATGTCATTGTCGCTGTCCCAATAACTGTACTACTGCGATAACGGTACATGTTATTGTTCTTTCGATTGGCCTTCATTACCACTAGTGCACCAGAGCATACTCTCATCACTCCATTTTCTGCAATGATTTTGAATCCTTTTGATTCTAGGGCTTCCACAGAGATGAGATTCTTCTTCAAATCCGGTACATATCAAACATCTGTTAATGTTCTGATCATTCCATCATGGTTCCTTAATCGTATTGAACCAATGCCATATGAGGTAAGAGGGCTGTTATCCGCTGTGTGGATAACTCCATATTCTCCTTCTTGAAAATCTACGAACCAGTCCCTGTTGGGACACATATGATAGCTACTAGCCGAGTCCATCAACCATATATCTGATGATGTTGATGGCTCTGTTGTAACTAATGAGAAGTCTGGATCATCACAATCATCCACATTTGAATCCATAATGGCCTTTCCATTGTTATGTTTGGCCTTATTCTTCAACTTCGAAAAATCTTTCTTCCAGTGCCCCTTTTCTAGCCAAAGGGCACATTCATCTTTGCTGAGTCTAGATCTTGACTTGGATCTTCCCTTCTTTGTCCTCGTTTGATTTTGAGGACGACCCCTCACAACAAGAGCTTCTCCTTCTCCGCCCTTTTGTTTTTCTCCCTTTCTTTGTTCATAGCTATACAAAGCCGAATAAACTTCTTTGAGAGAAATTTCGTCATTCCCATGAAGTAGAGTAGTTTCAAGGTGCTCGTACTCATCAGGAAGTGACCCCAACAATATCAAGGCCAAGTCAACATCATCAAAAGTTGCATCCATATTTTGCAAATCTGTGACCAACTTATTGAAACTGGTGATATGTTCATTCATCGTGGTACCAGGAACATAGGTGAAACGAAACAGTCTCTTCTTCATGTACAATTTATTTTGACTGCTTTTCTTCAAAAATTTATCCTCCAGTGCTTTCTATAATTTACTTGCAAAAGTTTTCTTTGTGTATGGATATTTCTGCTCTCTAGCAAGGTAGGATCGAATGGTACCGCAAGCAACACGGTTGATAATTTTTCAATCTTCTTCTCCAATAATATCTGGTTTCTTTTATTCAATGGAAAGATCTAGCTCTTGTTGAAAAAGGACATTTAGAACCTCGCCTTGCCACATCCCAAAATGTCCTGACCCGTCAAAAATTTCTACCGCAAATTTTGCATTTGACACAATTCTTATCATAGGCGAAGATGCCAACGATGACGTATTATTGACAATTGATGTTGATTCTTCTTGTTTATTTTCTCCTATTTTTGACACAAATATTATTTAATAGCTAACGACCCAAATCAAGATTATTTCCTTTCTGGTGTGGAAGATCAAACTAAGTTGCAACCACAGAGCATACTCAAACAGAACCTTGGTTCAGTTACCAAGATAAATCTTTTATGATGTGGAAGATCAGACTATGCTGCAACCACAGAGCATATTTAGACAGTACCTTGGCTGTAATATCAATTGTTGCGGAAGCCAAATGTATATAGTGTGAATGAGTCACAACTACTATACCAAGAATTATGACAGCCACCAAATAATAAATAAGACAATAAAGCAACAATAAAAGGAACACCAGAATTTACGAGGTTCGGCCAATTTTGCCTACTTCCTCGGACACAACCAATATTTTATTTCACTCCAAAATACAAGTAAAATAATACTAAAGAGAGAAGATACAAATGCCTTAGGAAGATAAGAAGGCAAATGAGAGGTGTATTTAAATCCTAAACATTAGGTCTCCTTTTATAGGGAAAAAATCCCAACCAAATATGTCACCCACCAATGTGGGGCTTTTGATACTTTCAACAGAGCTGCGTTTAACTTTAGGGTAAGGGGAGTCTTGGCGTAATTGGTAAAATTACTGCTATCTGTTCGAGCCGTGGAAACAACCTCTTATAGAAATACAAGATAAAACTGCGTACAATAGATTCTTGTGATTCAACCTCTCAAAACTCCGCGCAAAACGAGTACTTAGTACACTGGACTGCGTTTGACTCTAAGGGCTAGTTGGGGCGTCAAATATTATATTAGTATTTACAAATGATGAACTTCATTATCTGCAAATACTGGTTAGCTATCGGTACCTGTAAATAATAGAAGTATAGTTCTTTTTCGGAAAAATTTAAAAAGAAAGTGTGTCGCATGAAATTGAGTACTAATCATACTAGGAGTATATTATAAGTGGAAAGACCCCGAGCTGTAAAGTTGATTTACTAAAATATCCACTGAATGACATTTTTAGCCCTCATCTATATATACTACTCCTATAATATTTTTTGTACCAAATAGTAAATTTACCTTACAATAAATGATAAATAAATCAAATTAAATGAGAAGTGACATGATGTTCCATGTATCTATTTGACAAGTGCCAAGCATTTAACGTAGTCTATTCGAAACATTAATAAACTCAATTGTTATCAAATTTAATTGCTAATTAATTAGCTTATTTGCTAAGATGATTATCTAATGACCTTATATAAATGGATTATAAATTAATAATATGCATAACCATTACCATTAGAAGAAACAGTAGAGAAAGTTTATAGATTTACTAGGTAAACTTTTTTTCCTTTGTTACTTCCTAGAAGTATTCATGAAATTGTATACTTTGGTTCTTGCTATTTTTTGCCAAGCAATAATCTCGACGATTGCTTATTCATAGGCTATTATGAGTTCAAGACAGGCCGCTATGGTGAAATTGATAGACACGCTGCTCTTAGAAAGCAGTGCTAATGCATCTCGGTTCGAATTCGAGTGGCAGCACACCGTCTTCTAAAAAGGATATATAGCTGTTTAACAAACTCCATATTTAGCATCCAGTTCACCACTTAGTATGTTGAAAATGTGCTTCCGTTTGCCTCAGTGTTTTTCTTCTATGATCAACAGAATTATGTTTTAGTTCTATCGATGTCATACTTTAAGTTTATATTAAGGCTTAATTTTGTCTTACAATCGTTTTAACATGTTACTTGGATAGCTGCATCACAAAATCGGTAACAATTCTACACATTTACAGTTACTTTTTTAAAAGAAAGTTATTAAGATAGTCGTACATATTACCAATTGAAATTGCTCGCTTTTTCAATCGAACCATCAGTCGAAGAACCTGCTCCAGAGCGACTACTCCGCCTAGCCTATCTTCCTGCCCGCCCCCGGTTCTCTATGCTCGGTTCCACAATCAATCCCAGATCCATCTATTTGAGGGAGGTCCAATTCCGCGCTCTTCTAATTGCTTAGAAGGGTTCAAGAACCCTTTTACATCTATGGCTCATCGAAGCCCTATTCTGTGTATATTCAGGAACAGGGCTATTAAATGATCGACTGTGAAACCCATCAGGGTTAAAAAATAGTATCCACCAAGGAATATTTTGGTTGCTTTTGGAGATTTCTTATTACTAGGTTGGATCGGATGTCAACCTGTGGAGGCACCCTTTGTTACTATTGGACAAATTTCTCCTTTAGTTTTTTTCTTGTACTTTGCCATAACGCCCATTCTGGGATGAGATGGAAGAGGAATTCCTAATTCTTACACCTGATTAGTGAGAAATTCTGACACCAATTATTTACGAGTGAGTATTACACCAAGAATTTACAAGCGGATCGAGGAATGAAGGGAGAGGAATTAGAATAGAAAGAAAGAGACGGATTTCGAATTAGAGTAATGGCGCTAAGACATTCCTTTTCGTGCTTTCGATCTTCTTAATTTGAATAAAGATAAAAATAATTAATCTTGTGTTTGTACCATTTTAGATTCCAAAAGTTAGATAAGAAAAAAGATCGTTTGCCACTATTTGCATGGAACTCACGTGCAATGCTCGTGTCAAAAACCTAATTTTCTTCTGCGCGGAGGAAAACCATCGTAACTATGTTGTAGGCATACAGGAAAGCGACAAAGTTTGTTTTCTAGGTCCTATCACAGACATAAGATGACGTACAACAGTATACTTCTACTCCATAATTTGCCAAACTCTAGAAAATATTGTCAAGTCATGAAACACAACCATATGTTAGGTGCCTCTGGTATAAGGCTTCAATGCAATATTGTCATGAAAGAGATATTAGGTGTGGAGTCTAATATTTATGCGGATCATTAATATATATATGTATTCTATCGCCGTGAAAGTTTACCTATAGGGGTGTTACCACGAAAAACTTGTCTGTCTCTCTCTATCTCTATCTCGACTTTACCCTCTTCAACATCTCTTCTTCTTCTTCAGCAGATCAGAGTGTTTGAGTGAATCGATCCTAACTAACTGATTTACTACTATGATCCACCAAAATGTAAATTAGAAAGTGTTATAAGACTTTGCAAAGGAGACTCTACATCTTTCATCAAGTCAAGCAACAAATCAGAGAATTTGGAAGCTGAAGTTGTGTTAAGATGAAAAATGGCATGCATTCCCTTGGTTTAATCTACTCAAATAGAGAATTTGAAGTTGAAAAACTAATTTGAGGAGTAGTTCAAGTGAAATAATGGTTGCACTCACAAAAACCTGTTTAGATTTTATTTTGAAAAGTACTTTTTACAAAAGTGTTTTTCGAAAAAGTACTCTTAGCTTTTCAAAAAGTGCTTTTAAGTATCAAATTACAAATACGGATATAAAGAGATTTGCATAATAGTTAATATTATATAAGTAGATAAATAATTACAAATATTTATTATTAAAGATAATAGTTAAGTTTTTTATATTACTTAATAGTTTAAACTAAGTAAGGTTATTTTGATATATATAATATTTTGCAAAAGAAATTTTTGGTAGGAAGAAAAGTCAACACTGCTTATGCTTCTAGCCAAAAACACTTTTTTCCAAAAAAAAAAAAGTTTACCCAAACACCTCAAAATTGAGGAAAAAAGCAATTTTTTTGAAAGAAACAAAAAAACTTTTCGCATGGTGAGAAACTTTGGCCAAATAAATTTCATGCCAAACACAACTTCAGCTTCCAAATGCTCTTTTTGAAACTTCAACTTCAGATACTCATTTTTTTCAAACTACAATCAAATATTGTCCAAACACGTACTTGTGTAATCTTCAAGCTCAACCATAGAGTTCAACCAAGGAAATATCTTCTGACAAAGAAAATGATAGCAGGATGCCATAGAGTTCTAAACAAGAAATGTCAAAATAGCATCAGAACAAATAGCAGAATTGTAAATTCTCCAAAACTATTTTATGTGTTGGATATTATCACCACTTCTATGCAGGGAAATATTTCATTACAATTTGTGGAGAGCATATTCAGCTAGGAAATAACTGCAAACTCAGTAGTAAGATATACTGTACAAAAATTTACAGCTGTAAAATTTTCAAACTCAGATGAGAAGTAGAAACCAGAAGACAAGAATGAACTCCAGATACATTGAGCAGACCCTGAAAGTTATATATAATATACATGTACAAATACATAGAGCACTGGTGCAAGTCTGGAAACCAGCGCTAAGCTCCATCAAAACTTTTATCACTTTGTCATAATGCTATTTTTGCTGTGATTCTTCCTCCTCAATTCTTTTAACGGAGGCTAAAATTGAACCAAGGTGAAGCCTGAACTCGGCAAATTTCTCCACTGGCATAATGTTATCCAGGGAACGGAACGAGACCTCAAAGAAAGTCGGCTTTGGTGTGGAGGGACAGCCGATATATCCAATTAATTCTTGCGCAGTGAGTACATGGAACTTTGGGGGTCCTTTCAGCGCAATGTTGTGAACCCGGTGCTCATAAATCTTCCCATCTTTGTCTAGTTTATACTCTGAAGTGCCATCAAACCGGCCACGGCTCTCCCATGGAACACGGGGAATGCCATGAACAGTCCATCGAACCATTATCATGCCTTCTACAGGCTGCCATACACTAACAATATCTATCCACAAAGCCCTAAAGAACATCCTGCCAAGGAATCGTAAAGCCCAAAAGATCGATTTATAGTTCTCGATGCCAGTAAAGGTATTGAGGGGATCTTTGAAGACTATATCATCCCTGTAGAGAAAGAAGAAAACCATCAACAACTAGAAATATTATATCACAATAATAACTCAAAATAACAGCAATAACAATTGCGTCTCCTGGAGCAAAGGAAAGCACGAGCAATCAGAAGCACAAGCAAAGGAGAACCACTTGCAGAGCTTTGCAAACACTTAAAGAACACAACCTATATGCTAAATTCTCGTGCTTTCTTAGACCATATAAATCCTTTATGTTCATTCCACTTTACTTGAGCTTGTTTCATTCCTGTATTTAATATTTGCCTTGATTATATAAAACTAGAGGATCACCAATCTCACCTTATTCCTAGATTGACATACAACCACTAGACAAACTGAATAGTCCCGCACAAATACGGGACCCAATATAAGTGTGCTGATATAGCTAAATCTATATATAAACTAGTTGGCATCACAGATATGGATCATTTGTTTTGATTATGTTCTGTTCTTCATTAATCCACATGGATTTCTAGAGATTGTAAGTGTTATGAGGCAATTTATCTCTGTGCGATTTTAGGTTTACCTCGTCCATTTACATCTGTCAGGTCAAAATTTAACTTCAATAATATCAGCCTACCATTAAATCTCAACTAAGAAAGCTAGAGCAACAACAGTTACATGTACAAGTAATTGCCGTAGCATCAAGATACAGAAAGATTGACATAATACCACAAAGAAAAAAGAAATTACTTCTGGAGATCAACTAAAAGATTGAATTCAATTAGTAATGCTTTAACATTTCTATATTTTTTAACGAAAAGCTTTTATAGCCACAAATATGTTCGAAAATGTTTAAAGATCACAATTTTCAAAAGTCTACAAATGTTATGGCATATTTAGCTCCATAAATTTAAAAAAACTTCATTTTTTTCTTAAACAAATTATGCCAAACAAATGGAAACAAAAGGGATTAGCTGATTAGGATATTTTCTATAGAGAATTCTAACCTGTAGATATCAAAGTTTAGCTCTTTATAGAAAAGCGCAGGAAACTCTTCTCTGAGAATCCGAATAGCGTAACCCGTATTCAGATAGTAATTCCGCTTCTGCTCTTCTTCCTTATCCAGCTTCGTAGACGACATCTTACTAACCTTCAACGGAGCTGATAATTGTCCGTTTGGAATCGCGAGTTTCTTTACATTTCTATGGTTTACACCGGAAAATATACTGGACGGACGGCGACCGGCAGAGAACGAGGAAATCTCCGGCGACGGTAAGAGAGTGGCCATATAACGTCAAAATTAGAGAATTGTGAACCTGGAAGTGAACCTGGAGAGGGGATTTTGTTTGGTTGCTGAAATATCTTATCGGAAAAAGACAGAGCGGGGCTGAAAGTGAGAGGGAAGGAAATAAAGAAGGGAATTTGGATAAGTTTTTGTTTGGATTGGATAATTGTAATTATGGGTTCAATTGGTGGTTGAAATTGAACATGGATGGACTAAGTGTGTTCCATTTCTAATAAATAGGTCGTGAGTTCGAGTCATCAGCAACAAATTAATAGAAAACTTTTGAAGAAAGAAAAAAAATTTAAAATGGAACAGTCAAATGTCTAATCAACAATAATGTAGGACTGATTTGAACTTTGCAGGTCTTCACATGTTTTTTCCCAATTTGTTTTCCTGAATAATATTTTATACTTTTTTTATTTTTTTTATTTTTTTAAATCCTTCCCAAAATAAAAGGTTCTATAGTGTTTTCATAATTTGCTTTCAGCGTGACTCGAATTCGGGACCTAACGGTCGTAGGTGGAGGTGATTTTACCAACTAAGCAAGCCTCACTTGTCATATATAGCAAAAATATAAATGGGTAATTTGGTCAAATCAATATACTTTTACATTTTTGATTTAGGGGTATTTGGTACGAACACAAGTAATGCAGGAATTAGTAATGCAGGGATTAATAATGCAGATATTAGTAATGCAGGGATTGTAGTGCTGGGATTATTGTTTATCAAATGTTTGGTTCATTATATTAAAAATTAGCTATGCAATGTATAATCTAAGCTTGTGTTTGGTTTAAAACTGTACAAAATCTTCTTTACAATTATACTCTTGAATATTCTTCTTTCTGTATATAAAGAAATTTAGGAAAAGGGTTTGAGGGGCGGTTTAGTAATTTTAGGGTCTTATCCAAGTATAGTTAATGCAAGAATTAGTAATCTATTAATTTTTTTGGTATTAGCTAAGTCCTCTTATGGTGTATAAGTAATCCATGTATTAGGTATGCATAAATTGAATTGAGCAACCAAATCCTATATTGGACGGATTAAATTTTTATAATGAGATTATTTTACTTAGTGCAGCCTATCAAACGATCCCATATAGCCTATTTGGCCAATTATTTTTTGGGTCAAAAATTTTTTCTTTTTTGCCTAAAGTGTTCTTTTCCAAAGTTAAGACATTTCATCTAGCTTTAAGAAGAAAAAAATATATTAGAGTAGAAGTATCATGTGCGAGGTCCGAAAAATAACCGGACCACTAAGGAGTCTTACCCTACATTTCTAAAAGAGACTCTTCCCTCAAAATGTTCATTACTTCATCACAATTAAAAAACATCAATTAACATTTCGTCAATATATTCTATTGTATCATTAATATGACAAAACGATAATGACCTGCTTGTAGTTTCTAAATATTTAAATATTAATTGAGATAATAATTAATTTAGTTCAATTGATTAAAAGCATCAGTTAAATTGATAGTTCAGGAACAAAAAGAATAAAGAGCAATACGAGGTGTAGAGACGAAAAAGAAGGGGTTTACCTTATAATAGCAATGTACTATTATAGCCACTAGAAGTCAATTACAATCTTTTACAACAAATGCTAAATACCATATATGACCTACAATAACTGGATCAAACAACTACTGAGCTGCCGCCTTATGATAAAAAAAAAAAAGTAGAGTTGCAGAGACAGTTAGAAGGTTTTGCCTATAATCAAACTACCTAACAAAATTGCATGTAATAACTTAATAATCGAAGTACTGCAAGGAATTGCTTAAACGATTCGATATGATCGGTGCCAAAACAATGCCGACTCCTATGAGCACTTCGGGAAGCCTTGACAAAGACGAAAAAGGTAAAGAAGTAGAAGTCAAGAGATACAGAGGTATGATCGGATCTTTACTTTACCTTACGGCTAGTCGCCCCGATATAATGTTTAGCGTCTGTCTGTGTGCACGGTATCAATCTTGTCCAAAAGAATCGCATTTGACTGCGGTTAAACGGATAATGAAATACCTCATCGGCACAATGAACGTGGGACTTTGGTATCCCAAGGGTTCATCCTGCCACCTTATTGGCTATTCCGATTCCGACTTTGCAGGTTGCAAATTGGATAGAAAAAGCACCAGTGGCACTTGCCACATGCTTGGTAGTTCATTAGTTTCTTGGTTTAGCAAGAAACAAGTCAGTGTTGCTTTATCCACCACTGAAGCGGAATATGTAGCCGCTGGAAGTTGTTGCGCTCAAATCATTTGGATGAAACAACAACTTGTGGATTACGGCCTATGTCTTGATCTCATTCCAATTAGATGTGACAACACTAGTGCCATTTGTCTCACGAAGAATCCCGTTCTTCATTCGAGAACAAAGCACATTGAAATCAGGCATCATTTCATAAGAGATCATGTTCTCAAAGGGGATGTTGAAATAGAGTTTGTAGAAACTCGTAATCAATTAGCAGACATCTTTACTAAACCTTTAGAGAAAGAGTCATTCTTTAGAATTCGAAGCGAGCTTGGAATTCTTGACTCAACAATGATCTAATTATGTACATAATTATTTTTGTTTTGAACATCACTAACTTGAGCGTCGGAGACGTTTACTTTGTTTTGCAGGTTCTCCTCATCATGTGGATGATTTAATAAGTGAGGGGAAACTCAATTAGTCAAAGTATTCGCTTAAATGTGAAAAATATTCACTTTCATGCTCAACCATCGATGTTTAAACATGCAACATCGATGTCGAAACATCACTGGAATTGACAAATAATTCCAGAGGGAAGGCACCATCGATGGTGGACCAAAGCACCATCGATGGCGAAATGCTTCTGCTTGGCACAAAATTTTCCAGTAGGATTACACCATCGATGGCGGGCCAAAGCACCATCGATGGCGAAATGTTTCTGTCCAGCGTGAAGAATTTCCAGTGAGATTGCACCATCGATGGCTCCTCCTTCACCATCGATGGCGGCTGAACATTTTTAGAAAAATAGAGTCGTTTTTGACCGTTTGAAAATCCTGAAAAGACCATTTTAGCCCTCAAACGGTCATATAGCTTCTTTGCTCTATAAATTGATCTTCCCACACTCAAAAACGCACTCCAAACATCTTCAAAAAGTGCAAGAACTCTTATACTTGCTAAAATCCTCTCTTCTTCTTATTTCTTGGTTCCAAGCCATTTCTTAAGTCTTCAAACTTCATACCAATGGCTTCATCTTCTACAAATCTCATTCCAAGAAATGCTTCAAAATACAAAGATGGTTCATATCTATGGTTCCCAACTAGACATGAACTACAAAATTTCCGGGAAAATTTTGAGAAAAGAGACGTTCTGCCTCCCAGATTTGTAAGGGAGATTTACTTCGATGTGAAAGGGTTTAACACCCTTTACAATGGAGTACGACAATCTCATCTCTTACGTATTGTAAGAAACCAACAAGAGTATATACACAAAGATTTAATTCGTGCATTTTACTCAAATCGACGAAAATCTCGTCTCTTTCGTAAATGGTATAGAAAATTTTTTCAATCTTGAAATAATGTCGGAAATTACTGGACTTCCGACCGACGGTGAAGACATAAATCTCTACGCTGGTGTTCAAGGAGTCGCTTTCGACGAGGCGACATTTTTGGCCCTTATGGGTGTCGGTAGGCAACCAAGCCTTTCAAGCCGTCGTCCAACCATCACCAATATGCATGATGAGCACCATTTACTCTTCTACATTATCACACGCATTCTCAAACAGAGAGAATTCTCTGATACTACTCTCTCGGTAGAAGATGTAAGGATAATGCATTCAATTTTGCATGGAGCAAGGATAAATTGGACATAATTTGTCATGATTCATATGCTTGATGCAACTCGTGAGGGGGAACAACTCCCTTATGCTCCGGTCATGATGGACATCCTCAAATATTATGAGGTAACGACTAATGTTGGTCCTAAAACCAAAAGGATCAAAATTTGGTCAGTAACAGATGCTTCGTTCCGAAGGCCAACGGAACAACCCCAACAAAGAGCTCAACATCAAGAGCTCCCACTTTCACAACAAGCCTCTTCTTCAGCTCCGGTGACTCTTGAGTCAATCAACGCCACATTACTAAATTTTGGCACTCAACTTACTCATCTTACAGATAAAGTTGACACACTAGATGCCGATCTTCGACAATACATGCGGCGTAATGAAGAAGATGATGAATTTTAAGTTTTTAATTTTCTTGTATTTCAATTATGCTTCTTAATCTTGTCTTTAATATTTATGCATTGTACTTCAAATATTTCTTAATGAATATAATTTTTGCTATTATTTATAATATCTTTTTGCTAATGCCAAAAGGGGAAAGATATTATCTTAGTGAGAATTGTATAAGAAATACAATAATATGCATATATTAAGGGGGAAGCATGAAATTAGGGGGAATACATTTTCTTTAAATTGTTATGTTGATAAAAAGGAAAGTTATAACTTGTCTTTTTGCTATAAGAATGCATATCCCAGACTATGTTTGTCATTATCAAAAAGGGAGAAATTGTTGGAAAAACGTATTCGCATTCTTACTTATGAAACCTTACTTTGTGTCTTGTTGTAGGTTTTGATAATTGACAAACCATCATTAACGAGTTACCAAGATTGCTTGGATTTTGTTGTGACTACAAGTCTAGCTATCAATGTTGGAAAATGCATTCTTATTTATGTAACCTTAACTAATGACTTTGTGTCTTGTTATAGGTTTTGATAATCGACAAACCATCATGGACAAACTACTGAGATTTCTATGGACTTTGTTAGAGTACAAGTCAAGCTTTCAAGATACTAGGAGTCGATGCATGGAACAAGTCGATGAAGCAAAAAGATTGAAGACAAATGAAGTTGTCATTTAGTCTTAATGTTATTTTGAGTTTTAATGTGTTTGATTTATTTATCGTCTTTAATAACTTGGCTTAAAGTTTTAAAATGATTTCAAACACAAATTAAAACATTTTTCAAAACAATTGGTTTTCACAAAATACCAAAATAATTGATTAAAATTTGCGCTGGAAATTTTCAGTAAAGAACCATACATTGATGTTACTGTAGCAATGTCACTGTAGCTCACTGTAGTAATGTTACTGTAGCAATTTCCAGAGAGTTTAGGAATCGATTATCAGCCTTAAATAATCGATTATCTGATCAAGATAATCGATTATCTGAGTTAAATAATCGATTATCTGGTTACCGTTAGGCTACAACGGATAGTTTTTGATACTAATCGATTAGTTATTTGAAATAATCGATTAGTGGGCAACGGGCAGAAGTATTCTTGCCCTTAAACTCTTGTTTTATCAAATGGGAGTTTAGCCAAATATTGCCAACGGTTATATGAGGTTTTGGGGTTATAAATACACCCTCTTAAACCTCATTTGAACACAACACAATACCCAAAATCATAAGATAAATTGCTTCAAGTATTCTTACTTCTTTGAGCTATATTTTGAGCTATTTCTTGAAAGCATAGTTGTGTTCTTGAGCTGTAATTTTATTCACTTCATCTACTCTTGAGAGAGTTGTAATTCGAGTGAAAAATAGTGTTGTCATACACTTGTGAGGAAGAGTGTCTTCCTTGTTGTTCACGGAGCTTGTAAGGATTCAAGTGTTCGTGAGTGTAACGGTTGGTTAGGCACCCGCAAGTCTAACATTGCAAAGCTTGTGTGATCAAGTCTTTGTGGAACGGTTGGTTAGGCACCCGCAAGTCTAACATTTGCAAAGCTTGTGTGATCAAGTCTTTGTGGTTGTAACGGTTTGTTAAGCACCCGTAAGCTTGACAGTGATAGTGAAAATCTCAAGTGTGATCTTGAGGAGTGGACTAGCTACACGTTGTATTGAACCACTATACATCTTGGCGTACGCTCTCTCTTTACATTTCCGCAATATATATATTCTTGCTATCTTATTTTTGCACTTATAGTTAAATTGCATATCTTGATTGCGAAAAATAGACAAAGTTCTGCAAAACGCTATTCACCCCCCCTCTAGCGTTGTTCATTTATTCTAACAGTCAAGATAATAGAAGTTGATGCATGGAACCTGTCGATGAAGCAAAAAGATTGAAGACTAAAAGATGTAGTATTTTAGTCTTGATTTTGATTTTGAGTCTTGATGTTATTTTTGATCTTCTTTAGTTTTTAAGAACTTGGCTCAAGTCTAAAAACACTTTCAAAAATAATTAAGACATTTTTTCAAAATAATGGTTTTTACAAAATAATAAAATTGTGAACCAAAATCAAGTTGGAAAATTTCCAGATTCGAAAATAATTAAGACATTCTGTCTGTTGAGCCACCATCGATGGAAGTTGTCTGTTGGAGCCTTTAACAGCTAATTTTGTCCACCATCAATGGCAAGGCTAAAAACATCGATGGCAAGGCAAACAGACAGAATTTTTTGATGCACAAAACTCTTATTTAAGCTTGTGTAAAGCTTGGCAAGAGCCCCAACGGACATATGGGGTTTTAGGGCTATAAATAGAGTCTCATAAACCTCATTTGAACACAACACTTCTTCCAAATCATAAGATAATAGTGCTTCAAGTTTTCATAATAAATTGAGCTATATTGAGCCATTCTCTTGAAGATCAAAGTTGTGTTCTTGTGCTAAACTTTCTTCACTCCATCTACTCTTGTAAGAGTTTCTATTTGAGTGATCAATTTGTGTTGTCATACACCTAAGGGAAGTTGTCCCTTGTTGTATTAAGGAAGAGTGTCTTCCTTGTTGATTCACGAAGCTTGTGTGATTCAAGTGTTCGTGGTTGTCGTGCAAACCTTGTGTGATTCAAGAGTTTGTGTTGTAACGGTTTGTTAAGCACCCGCAAGCTTAACGGAGATAGTGAAATACTCAAGTGTGATTCTTGAGGAGTGGACTAGCTACAAGTTGTAGTGAACCACTATACATCGTTGTGTACGCTTTCTATTTACATTCCGCAATTTATTTCTTGCTATCTTATTTTCGTACTTACACTTTCAATTGTATATTCATATTGCAAAAATTTGGTATCCTTAAAACGCTATTCACCCCTCCTCTAGCATTGTGCATACATTCTAACAACAACAACAATCAACAACAACAACATCAACAACATTAAACAACAACAACAACAACAATATTAAACAACAACAACAACATTAAACAACAACAAAGTATAAAGTTCAATAGAACTTATACATAAGCTAACCAAAATAAGTTAAATGTTATTACAATTCAAGGATTATTATTTTGTACATCATTAGTGTCATCGTCCGATGAAGTGTCATCACCAAGTGCGTATAGAGAAGGGTGTAGTTGTGTAGGACCGGATGGATGATAACAGGGAGGACGGGAGGAAGTAGCACGGGGAAGGCAAGCCTCTGGCGATGACTCATGAGACCGGGGAATCAGAAAAGCGCCAGAAGCCAAGAGAGATTTGAGCTGCTCTTGTATGGCCATATACTGAGAATCTCTAACCTTTTCTCTTTCCTTGGAGGCTTGTAGCTCGGCTGTGAGCTTTGCCACATTCTCCCGCATAGAGGAGAGGCTCTCCCCATCAAGTTGCTTCGCTTCCGCCGAAGTGCCTATTCCTTGCATTCCACACTTATATCGGTGGAATTTCTTAGTGGTAAGCCCGTATACCTTACCCCATTTTGGACCGCCAGTAGCCTGCGTCCATAGTATTTCAGCATCCTCGTCCGACAGTTGGATTGGGTCGCCCGATGAAGATGGTGGCTGGCTGCGTATAAATTCTTCAACCTCATCTGTGAAGCGACTCTATAAGAAAAATTACATTGAATTAGTATTTCAAAAGTTATATAAAAGTAAATCAAAGTACTTAATGAAAATTGAAAACTTACATGTACAGTCGAGGCTCGACCCTTGACCCACCTTTCCTCATCCGAATCTTTGTTCTTCTTGACAATATGAGTCTCCTTGAATAACTCATCTTGCCTCATCAGATGACCCAACTTATTATCCTGAAAACTCATAAATTTTAGTTAATAAACAGAGTAGACGTTAAAAATTAAAATTAAATTAAGCAATTACGTACCATTTTCCTCTTTATCGTACCGAGGCTGATTACACCTTCAGTGTGCAAGGATCCTCCCTTCTCAGGCCCTTCCGGTACGTTGCCTCTGCTCGGCGAGTGCTCACTTACAGGTCGGGCTTCATTGAGGGTTGCCTCCTAGAAAGAAGGGGAGTCCATTGCTTCTGGGGGACCCGAGGTTCCCTGCGCTATCTCCCCTGCATCGGCGGTAGCCCCGGTTCTCACCCCTGCATCGAGGTCCTCTACTCGATGAATACGAGCTTCGTCAGTCCTCGGTCGTGGACTTCCCGAGATGGCTCGGTGCTTAAAATCTCGAGGCCCCTATCATCCTCGGATTCATCACTCAACCGGATATGTTAGAATATATGCACAACGCTAAAGGGGGGGTGAATAGCGTTTTAAGGAACAATTACAAATTTTCGCAATATAGATATGGAATTGAAAATGTAAGTGCTAAAATAAGATTGCAAGAATTAAATTGCGGAATGTAAATAGAAAGCGTACACACGATGTATAGTGGTTCACTACAACTTGTAGCTAGTCCACTCCTCAAGATCACACTTGAGTATTTCACTATCTCTGTCAAGCTTACGGGTGCTTAACAAACCGTTACAACCACAAAGACTTGATCACACAAGCTTTGCAAATGTCAGACTTGCGGGTGCCTAACCAACCGTTCCACAAGACTTGATCACACAAGCTTTGCAATATTAGACTTGCGGGTGCCTAACCAACCGTTACAATCACGAACACTTGACTCATACAAGTTCCGTGAACAACAAGAAAGACTCTCTTCCTTAATACAACAAGGGACAACTTCCCTTAGGTGTATGACAACACAATTTTTACTCAAATTACAACTCTTACAAGAGTAGATGAAGTGAAGAAAATATAAGCTCAAGAACTCAACTTTTGATTTCAAGATAAATGGCTCAAATATTGCTTTGAATGATTATGAAAGTTTGAAGCAATGTAATATTATGATTTGCAAGAAGTGTTGTGTTCAAATGAGGTTTAAGAGGGTGTATTTATAACCCCAAAACCTCACAAATCCGTTAGACCCAAAATAAGAGGGTGTATTTGCTACAGTGACATTGTTGCTACAGTAATATCACAGTTGCTACAGTAACATCACGGTTGCTACAGTAACATCAATGTCTCGCTCCTTCTGGAATTTTGATTAACAATTTTATTGTTTTGTAAGATCAATTGTTTTGAAAATGTTTTAATAAGTGTTTGAAATCGTTTTTAAAACCTTGAGCCAAGTTATTAAAGACGATAAATAAATCAAACACATTAAAACTCAAAATAACATTAAGACTAAATGACAACTTCATTTGTCTTCAATCTTTTTGCTTCATCGACTTGTTCCATGCATCGACTCCTAGTATCTTGAAAGCTCGACTTGTACTCTAACAAAGTCCATAGCAATCTTTGTAGTTCGTCCATGATGGTTTGTCGATTATCAAAACCTATAACAAGACACAAAGTCGTTAGTTAAGGTTACATAAATAAGAATGCATTTTCCAACAGGATAGCCAAATCAACAATTTTGGAAATACGAGCTATGCTCTTCTTCTTAGCTCTTTTCTTCTCGGGCCCAGAAGAACCGGGGGCTTCTTTTCTCTTTTTCTCTCCTTCCTGCTCCGAGACAAGGGGAGGGCAGGGAACCTCTCTACCGGGGAACGTTGGCCTCAATTCATCGTCCTTCGATCTGCAAAGGAAAGAAGAAAGAGCTAGTGGCAGCACCGATCACATAAAGAGTGAAATATGAGTGTTATCGGTCTCACCGTGATTTTTTTCCTCTCATAGGCCGTTCGATATCTCACGCCAGAGGCGCTCTGAGTAGGTCCTTTAAGCTACCACCTTCCGGACCCACTTTTCCAAATGCTGAATGGCGATCAGCATTTGAGAAACAGCTACATCTTACAAAATATATCAGTGGGATAACAAAGGAAAAACAACAGACGAATTAGGTTAGGAAAATGGTTCTTACGGTTCATGTTCAACTTTTCAGGGAACGACATATCTTATGCAGGGATTAGGTCCGACGTCCTTATTCTAACAAATCGGCTCATGCAGCCCCGGTCCTTGTCCTTGTCAATGCTCGAAAATGGGGCTTCGCTTGCCCGGCGAATGAGTTTTATTAGTCCCCCTCGGAAGACTTGGGGACTGTATAATCGTAGCAGATGATCGAGACCAGATGTCATCAGAACGAAGTTCGAAGCCAAGGCGCTTTAGATGAGGTCGTCGAGGACGATCAGGGTAAAACATCCTTGGTAAAGTTATCAGATTTGAGAAATTGGAGGACCGAAAATCGTGTGATATGCATACATCTCGGCGGGAATCACTGCTCAAATCAATAAAGACGTTGAGCCCATTAATTCTAGGGATTTTTACCTTGTAAATAAGTTTTTTACCTTGTATAAAATTCTTTTCCCTTCCTACATAAAGAGGCAGCCTTATTGTAAAAGGCAAGCGACAAGATACGATCAAATACAAAGTTTATCATATTCTAATTATTCTCTTTATTAGTATTAATTTCATTCTTGTTCATCTTAGAATATTTCATCACGGCAGAGTTTCTTCATATTGATGATTTGCTTATTATCTTACTCGTTAAATTTAACCTTTATTTTTCGTTCATAAGTCACATATCCTTAAACCACATACAAATTTAATTGTTACTGTTACTCGTAATTAAGGGTAAATAGTTTTGCTGCGTGTAAAACTTGAATTTAAGCTTCATAAGAATATGAATTTAAGACAGACTAATACCATATAGAATATAATGAAATAGCGTGACCAAGAAGTCTGCTCGTCTTTTCCGATATTCATAAGAAAGGATATTTATACAATACCTTTTTGTCTTCTCCTTTAACCCAAATTATCTAAAATTAATCAAAGTAGATAAATTCTAGAACTCTAGATTATTTACATTTGTACGGACATTGCTGTGTAAAACAATACAAAGAGTGGATTCAAGTTTGACTCTATATATTATTCCATGCACACCTCACCTCATGTTGACATTCATTATTTAGCGTAGAACATACGTGCTTTTACATTTTACATTAATATAGATATAGATAGATAATATAAGTACATAAATAAATAGATATACATATAGATATAAATGTGAGAAATTAGAATTGACCAAGGACAAAATTATGCAAACAACGTACACATGCATACAGTTTCTTATATATACTGTTCCACTTTTCACATCAGAAAAGGATATAAAAGAATTCACTTCACCTTCCTTTACATTCACAGCACGTAGATTGCACGAAAAGTATAGAAAATCATAAAAATGAGGGCCCTGAAGCTATCCTCTCCATGATACTGCTGCATGCTGGTTTTCACTTCTTTTTTCCTTTTCCCTTTTTGGGTTTCTTGGACTTCTTCCCTTTCCCTGGCTGCTTCCTTTCAGCAACCTGATTATTGCTTTCAACACTGGTGGTGGCAGACGGCAACTCAATCTTCTCAACTTCACCGCACACTGTGTTGCCTTTTTCCTCACAATCCTTCTCTAGTGTGACGCTCTCATCGTTATCCTTGGGTACAATGCACTGAGCCAGTAAAGGTTCAAGCATGGGCTTTCTTGACAGCAAGCTCTTCAATAGTCGCTCAGCGCTTGCTACTTCTGAATCACTGTAAAGTATCAAGGCAACAATTTAGCAAGAGTTCTATACAGAAGTTGGACATCTTGCCTCGACACTCTAAAATATGTTTGTGCAAGCATGACAATGAGTAGAAGTTACCAAGACCAAGTTGAAGAATATATATATATTGTGCTATATAGAAGTAGTTGGCATAAATTATTGGCTAACAGAACCTTATAAGGCTCACAACAGGAATAAGTCATTAGCTAAGGCCACAGTTTCAAACTAAAGATAATGTACTACTAGCATGAAAGAATTTGCCAGAAATGGACTTTACACCCTAGCATATATTTTGAATCCAAACAATTTCATCTTGACAGCCATGATCCTGCCTGCCCCTTGCCATTCAAGTTAAATTTTGGGTAAGGGGTGGAATTCCATTTTCTTGATCTAACAGCTAGCAGCACCTGCTGCCTGACATTCGGATAAAATGAACTCCTATTTCATAAATACAAGCAGCAGGACATATCCCAGAAAACAAAAATTGAAGTACACAATGGTAAGAATTCAGCATACCTCGTTTCCAGCAATGAATGGAGTTGTTTCAGCTCCTGAAGCATAATGTGCAGTTCCTTAATCATGTCTTCACCAGCGTAAGGCTTCTTCACCGCAGGCAAAGTAATTGCAGCAGTCCAGAATTTTATATGCGTATTTATTTCCTCCTATATAAATATAAGTTTAGCAGATCAATAATAACAATAATAACAACAACAACAACAACAAAAAAAAAAATGTTATAGTTACAAGAGAACTAAGATTACCTTCACCTTCTGAGCAACAACTGATATATTTGCAAAAGTTCCATCATTTTCACTGCTAATAAGCTTCAAAAAATCAGACATTTCGTGAAATAGGGCCCAAATCATTTGTAGCATCTGCTCAGACAGAGGAGTGGCTTCAGAAAAAGGCATTATCAAACTCTTTGGTTGATTACCATAATTCGAGGGAGAAGTAGTGAACGGATTAGTCATGACTTTTGGAACAGTGGTATTAGGAGTTTGCGACCCAATTCTGGCCGGAAACAGGGAGTCAATAATGTCTTCTCTCTTGCATTTTGTTCCCAGCTGCACTGGAATGACATTAGAATACTTCCTGGTATCATTCTCACCCAGGCTGACAAACAAAAGAGGATCATTAGCATTTCGAAAAACTTCTCCAATTTCACTTGTCTGAAGGTAATTGCGCATCATTCCTTGTCGAAAAACGCCATAGAAGTACTTTGGAAGCTGGTTCCTAACATCATTGTTACGGAGCACATGGAGAAGAACATCATAGTACTTACCACAGTTCACACACAGTAAGCACAGGATGACAACCAATCTCAAAACAAATAGCTTATAGTATGCATTAACGCTAATCTTCGATCGCGAAATCCATTCAACAGTAGCAACTTTATCGAAAATTAATTGTTTCACCATCACAAGAATGGAATAATAAAATTTTTCCAAAGACTGCGTGTCGCTTGCAAGCCTAGAAGTGCGTAAGACCTCAGATTGTTCAGAAATTAGCCATTCCACCAATGAAGATCTTGTGGTGAAAAAGGATCCCCGGCGCTGCGACACCAAGATCAAAAAGCGCTCAACAAGATACAGGAAACAACCCGGGGATATGTAGTCATTTAGTCTGTTCCAATTTGCATTGAAGGTATCTTGTAAAGCTTCATTAAATTTCTGAACAAATACAAGCTCCAGAACTTCACTTGGGTTATTTAAGGACTTGTGAGAACACTCAAGATCACTATTGCTTGATGAAAAAGCTTCATGAGACTCCAAAGTTTTGCCTTCACAAATGGCATTGACAGACAGAGATTCTTCCGTGCGTTCTGTTGATTTCTTGCAGCCAAGAATTTCCATGAATGATTTCCATGGTTCTGTTGGAATTCTTCCAACAATTTTCTTGTATAGATCTTCAGAATGTCCTCCAGATGCAAGCAATATCATGACTGTCCTTCCAATTTGTCCATAGCTCAAAAGACCTTTGTTGTTAGTATCTTGAAGGACGAATTCTTGGAGTAAGTCACTGGAAAGCTCTGTTCTCCTTAGAGAAATCATATTCTCAACCATTGACAGCCGGGGGTCGAGGGGGAAAACATTGTCAAAATATTTGAAGGACTGCATCAAAAAGTTCCGTATTCTCCACTGAAAACTCTTAGAATCAAGGTGTTTGGACTCATTCAAAAAATTTGCAATCTCATATATATTTAGAAGGCATATGCTTTGCTGGAATAGAGACATTGAAGTTGCAGTCGACTTATAGAGGGAGTCCAGAGTTTCCAGAACTTTCAAACCTACAAGGAGTAATTCTGCACGCCAGTGATTTCGAGCGGCATCAGAAAAATGCCGGGAATCAATAAATACCATCTTTTTGCTCCGTCTAATGAAACTTGGGTGAATTTTTTTAACCCATTCGGCTGCTGGATTCAACAGAACATATGTAACATTAAGATTATTCAACTGCTGCCTTGCACCAAAGTAATTTGGGCAAAAATCACAAAAATTCCTATTTTCACCAAATTCTTCAACATCAAGGACATCAAGAGATTCAAGAAGACCAATGATATTCTTCTTCCACAAATTCCAAAACAGAAGCAGTGTCCTGATACTAACCTGGCTGCATGAAATCAGTTGTTCCGAACTTTGTATATTGACTGATTCCATATCATGCCAATCATACTTTGCTGCATTACTTTCAAAATGAACATCCAAGATTTTTCTACAACACAACATTTCAGCAATTAGACACTTGCATTTCTGAGACGCAACGAACAGGTGCTTCACGGTAGACCAGTCACTTGACTCATTTGATAAAACTTTAACCACAATGTACATGGGTTGAAAGTTGGAGCCATGCCTCGCAAATGAGATTAACCTTTGCAGAAGTTCCTCTTTTTGTGTGAATGACTTTGGAGGCCAACCTTTACTTCCTGGCGCCCATAGGGAGTTAGAGAGAACATATAAAAGGATGAGTGAAGATGCCTTGTCAAAATCTCGTGCCTTCCCAATTATATCCGCTTCACGAAGAATATTTCCTTCCAGCCATGCAATTTCTGCAGCTTCAGTGAAGTTTCCTAATTCTTCTTCTAACAACAGCAGCTCATCAAGACACTCCCGAGACTTTAAAAATTTGCGTTTCATGTCCATTGAAGGGAATGCTTTAACAAATTTCATCATGGATTCTCTGTCGTTGAGCTCACAATAATTAAATGCACAATTCTCCAGGAACTCCATCTCAATTTTGTCAATTTCAGGAGCTTCTTTCCCTGCAGTATTACCCTTGCCAGCATATTGCTTCCAGTACTCAACATATTTCAAACCCAAGTCAAAACATTTTCCTTTCGTGCAAACTAACAAGCACTCAGCGAAATAATTGCCTTTTGCATAAACTCCTGCTGCCTGCTCATAGCGTCCAGCCAGTGTAAAACACTCAGCAGCTTTTGCCAGTTCAGATTTTCCACACTTTTCCAAATAAATTTTACCTGTGGATAAGTTTACAGGTTGAATGGGAGAACACAAAAGGAAAAAAAAAAAAAAACAGATACGAAAACAACATTCTGTAGTGTTGATATAGGTTACCATGAAGCAAAGCAAGACTGCAAAAGGAAACCTGTAGTTATCAACTCAAAAACATAGATAGCTCAAAAGAGCAAGTTGGGAAAAAACTGTATATTTGACAGTGGTACAATAACCTCTACAGATAACCACGGCAGTAGGACAAAAAACTAGCAACATTTCAACTGATCGTTGTGTTGGTACACACTACAGTTTTCCATTTAACTAATTATGATTTAATTAAGGAAAAAGATGGCATTGTTCATAATTTTTTGTTTTAAGGTTTTGGGGGAGGACAGTAGGGGAGATTTGGGTAAGAAGAATGTAACTTAAAGTAATATTCAGAGATGTTACTACTAGAGCTGAAAACTGGATGCAAGTCTGTAAGAAATGGAAATGCAGAAAAGTGATATATTGAGAGCACAAGGCATGGATTCGAAGAAGAAGAAAAAAAAAGAAAATGCCAGGCAAGAAAAGAGCAACGCTTGAGAAAGTGAGCCAACTTTTCCAGAGAAAAGCACCATTAGTTACCTGCTCTTTCATACTCCCTCAAGTCATAAAAACATTCAGCTGCAGACTCAAATCTTCCAATAGAATCGAATATTTCAGCAGCCTCACGTAGGTAGGTGAAAGCCTCTTTGGGATTTGAATCACGAATTCGTTCAGCAGCTGCCCTGAATCCAGCCGCCTTTGCCCTTTTCTCCCAATTCTTTTCTCCTGCTTTTTCAAAACACATAACTGACATCTCATAGTTTTTCTCCCAAAAGAGCTGCATGATAACATCAATGCACTTTATGAGGGTCAAATAGTACTGAGAGGTATATATAGAATGAAATGTGTAACAAATGAATACGGTAATAGCAACAGATCAAGGAAAATCAACTTGACCTTCACTCCCCTTGACTTCCACTCCTCTGGACTGCTGGAACTTTGCATAGCTTGTGCAAGTGAATCATCTATCTCCCTTGTTTCCACTAGACACAACCTCCTCCAGTAGTCAAACATAGGCTTGGAAAATTCTTCTATATTTTCACAAATCCATAACCTTTGCCTAGTTCGAGTTATAGCTACATAAAGCTGCTTTAATTCAGAACACAAGACATTATGTCTTGCTTCACAGAAATTTGGGAAGGATAAATCCAGTAAACCTTGTTCTTTCATGAACTCATATACCACTCTCCACTGATTTCTAAGCGGCGATGACCCAAAAAAATTGTAAAGCAGCACATCCTACAAATATAAAAGAAGGAAATGAGAGGCTACAGAAGAATTCAATAGAAAGGAGAATATGCCTTAGCAGAAGATGCAATCTACTCAGCAGGTTTATCCATGTTTGTGCTCTTCAAACGGCGCATTTGCAATTTACCACTGTTCTGCCTACTCAAATGGACACTTGGTTGAAATATTAGTTAGCTTGGCCATGTCTCTAACAAGAAGTGAGTTCTTGGATTAACCCCATTCCAACCCTACCCAAAAGTGAAATTAGAATCCTAATGAACCAGGGAGCAGGATACATGCCTCAAACCAATCTACACCAAAGATTATGGGAACTCTAAAACTAAAGGCAAATTATGTGTACTCTACAACAAAGTCACAAGTCATTGATTTGGATCCTTCAAAACATCGAAAACTTGTAAGCTATTGAAACTACCTTTCTTTTTGAAATTCATGCCTCTGTCCATGCAAAAATATGATGAAAAAAGAGGATGAAGGGAGGGGATTACTTATTATACAAGCCTTTGAATAGCATGAGTAAGTGGTAGGTAAAGCTTGCTTCATACTTCATGTACATCCAGAAAGAGACTAGTAGATACGTTAAGCAAACAATCATGCGCAGGAAGAAGTTAAGATGCTTATTAAACTAGCTATCCTACACACAAGTAGGTTGATTATCATTACAAAGAAAATAAAAATAAAAATAAAAAAGAGAACTTGATAGAGAGTAATAAATGAATTCCCAAGAATAACAAATGAGCAAACTGACTTGCCTGAAACTCCAAGCCTTTGCATTCAACGATGGTTAAAATAAGAGCCTGCCTTCCGATACAGCCAGAGATTTCCTTCTTGGCAGATTCATCCCGCACTAGTATGACCTGCTCTGCACCAAAACCTATTGTTTTCCCTCCAATACTCCCACTATTCCCAAAAATAGTTATAATAGCATTTTCATCAGCTCCAGGCTTGAGCAACATGGGAGCCTCACCATATATAAGACTAGTCTCAGGTTTCAAGAAATCAACAGACTGAGGGAAATAATGACAAAGCAGATCAATTACACTCTGAGCTAGCTTGAGCACACCAGCATGTGTACGGAAGTTCTGAATCAAATGAAAAACACGTGATAGATGTCCTTTATCTCTTCTTCCGACAACTTCATCACCCTTTGACTCCATAACAAAATCATTGTAGAATAGAGTCCTAATGTCTTCAAACCTAAAATCTATCCCCCTAGCAATTGTCTGTGCTGTATCACCAGAGAAAACAAAGCCTTCATCAACATTTCTACAAATGTATTTGAAAAGAGCTATTTGTCTCATAGTGAGATCTTGAACTTCATCAATATATACAAAATCAATCTTGTCCCCATCCAGATACTGATATTTTAGCCGAAGATGAAGATCATTAACTAAATCAGCTAAATCGTATTCACCATTCTCGATCTTCATTTTTTCATAATCCTGGAAAATACTATATATTCTCTCTCTTTGTTCTGCACTTACAGTAGAGACCCGATAGTTTGACATTGAAATATAAGCCTCTTTGCTGAGTTTCCCGTCAGGAAAGTCCCCTGCTTTCAGCCCCCCTTTTATGTAAGAAAGTATTTCGGTAAACACCCTTGAAGAATCAAGATTCTTGGTCAAATGAGTACTGAAGTGAGGCCAATACAAACTACAAAAGCGATCATAATTGACCTCCTTCTCTCTTATGAATGTTTGCAAAATGATTGACCTCAAACATTTGTCTTTGGAAAGCTCCCACTTCAAATGGAACCTATCAAAATAGGAATTACCTATAGTTCCATCAAGCATCATTAGGAACTTACGAAATGTGATCACAAGAGGGTACTTCATGTACGGGATGTCATTAAAAGAGTCCGGTATATCTCTAAACTGTGTCGTTCCATCCAAATCATCAGTTTCACGCAAGCTGCTTTCAGCTGAGAAACTTTCGCCACAAATGAAGCTGCAAATTTAAGAAAGTTAGCATCAAAGGAGCAGGTTGTACACCTCTTAATTGGATACACGTACCAGGAAACTCTACTTTCACCAATGCTTAGACACATAAAAGAGATAACTTCGGTTTTTTGCCTATGACGGAATTCTTAAATTATTTAAGCATTACCAACTTTATTTGAAGATTTTTTAGGAGAGAATTCTAGAGTAAGAAATCTTCTAGATAATGTAAAGATAAAAAAATCTAGAAGAAGATTTATCTAAATAAATTCTAGAACTAGGTAGTTGGAAGAAAATTCTAGGTTAGGGACTAATTTATAAATATAGAGGGACTTGTATAATAAATTTTATTTGCTAGTTAGTCCCTAGGAGCCAAATGATCTAAGCAAAAACAAAGAAAACAAAGTAAGAAAAATAGGAGAGTGAGAGTGAGAGCAAAAACAAGAGTGTAGCAACAAATAAGTTGCTAAGTGTGAGTAAGAAAAAAAATTATGGGAAAAATATTTGTAAGATCAAAGTTGTTCTTGAGTTTTCTATAATAAAATTCTTTAGTTGTGAAAAACCGATTGTGTTCAACAGGAATTACTCAGGTCTCACATGTTTTTTTCTAGCTTCATTAACCACTAAGTTACAGCACAGAAACTAATTCATATCGTTCTTTCTTCATGCATTATAAACCTTAGACTTGCACTGTAAACTCAGAAGAAAATCAAATAAAACGGAAGAGAATACTGAACCACATTACTTCAAGGATCGTTGCTCAACAAGGATGCAGCTTATTAAAGCAAGCACAGTCCCATCAGGCAACTCTCTGACAGCAGACTACAACTCACCTTTTCAGCTGAGAGATTTGTTGTTTGACAGCGTAACAAAGTTTAGGACTAACTGTTACGAAAAGCTGGCGCAAGGTAGCCCTGTTAGCTTCTCTTACACGCTGATTCTCCTCATTTTCCTCATGTCGTCTAAATCCTATTTCCTCTGCACGCTGACTGACATCTTGTTTTTCCTTTAATCCTTCGACAGCATTGTGGTGTTGTTGTTCCTTTTGCAATAACTTCATGGTCAAAACTGTTGTTTTTCCTGTGCCTGAGCGACCAAGGATAAAACTGCTTCTACTAAATTGGATTATCTCCCTCTCTTCATTAGTAACTTCAAAAGGGAGATCTAATTCTTCACCATGGTGATTAGAGAGCAAATGGTTGACAACACCAGACGATAAAGAGTAAAATTTCATTAGTATTAAGCTTTCACTGACTCTTGAATTTTCAACATAACTTCTACCATCTACTGCACCAGTTGTTTCATTATTCAATTCGCTCGCAGCAACACTTTTGTACTGAATGATATCACGACAGAGCTTCCAACTCTTTGGAACTTCCAAGTCCCTGAAAAAAAGTGAAAATATTAAAGTAAAATTTAAAAGAAGCAATTGCAGCTCATTATAAATTGGAAATAATAGAGCACAAAAGAATCGGTTTACCCCTCAAGACACTTTTCCTTGCAAAGACTGATGAATTCATCAGTGTACATTGAAGATATGATATCAAGGCGCCTTGACAATTTTGTGACCTCCTCCAAGGGCAAAATATCCCAAACCCTCAGCACTTGAGTATAGGCGGACTCTTTCTGAATATCAACCGTGCAAACGACATACCGCCCTTCAACCTTAAATTGTTTTACAATTTGATATGAACTCTCGGAAATTGAGTCCGCATTCCTTTTCTTGGGACGCCATCCACTAGCCAGCTTAACTAGAAGATTTATCACAGACATCTTCAGGCGGGAGGATGCCAGCTTTACAAAAGATTTTCTAAAATTGTCACTGAAGAGTACCTGGCAACCATATAGAAGGCAATACAACAACGGCCAAGTAAACTCATTAATACAGGAACCATTACTGCGTACGTGTGTGACAAATGATACTGACCAACGTTTTGCACCTTCAATGAGCGAAGCACACACTTAAAAAGAATAAACATATAACATGGATCAAGACAGATGTTTCAATTGACTATAACTCATGGGAGGTAGAACACGTTAAACACAGAACAATATGTGCTCCAGGAGGAAGAGTCCTGGTAATGAATGCTAATGCAAGATGTTAGTTTACAACTGAAACACAATTGTTACAAATAAAGAAGCGAACCATAAGAAAGACAGCATATAGATAACCCATTATGCATCAAGAGATCATACATTAACTCCCGACCCCACTTACGGGAAATCACTTATGGGAAATTACTGGGCTTGTTGCTGTTTGTAGATCGTACATTAACTGGTCAAAAAACTGAAATACTACATTAACAAACAATCCGAAGGGGAAAAACACTGGAGCCACCCATGATAATACAAGTAGGCATAACAATCCAAACATGAAATATTGGATCCTCAGTTACATGCTTCTGAGGATAAGAATGTGAATCAAGGTCAACTACTATATCTCTGCACACTTTACTCATTGCAATAAACCACTGTGAGCATGTTGTTACGGAAGCCAAATGTATATAGTGTGAATGAGTCACAACTACTATACAAGATACAAATGCCATAAGAAGATATTAAGGCAAATAAGAGGTGTGTTTAAATCCTAACATTAGGCCTCCAATTATAGGGAAAAAAATCCCAACCAAATATGTCACACATCCGATGTGGGACTTTTGACATTTTCAACAAATATCCACCTTAGCAAAATTCCACATCTTCAATTTTATTTCAATAACAAATTTTGGTTGTGTCTTCATCTTCAATCTTTAGTGTTCAACCGTGTTGATCAAATCCAAACAATGTTGAAACTTGATTGCAGTCACCACTTTTGTCAGCATATCAGCAGGATTCTCTGTAGTATGAATTTTCTTCACCGTGACTCAACCTTCTTCTATGATTTCTCGTACGAAATGATACCGAACATCAATGTGCTTCGTCCTTGCATGATGAACTTGGTTCTTCGCTAATTGAATAGCACTTTGACTATCACAAAAAATTGTGATACTTTTTTGTCCAATACCAAGCTCCTTTAGCAACCCCTGAAGCCAAATTGCCTCCTTCACAACCTCTGTAATAGCCATGTACTTTGCCTCTACAACTATTGACTGAAAAGTAGACTTCCAACTAACTGGTGCCTTTGCAAAAGTGAACACATAACCAGTAGTTGATCTTCGTTTGTCCAGATCACCCGCAAAATCTGAGCCACAATATCCAACTACAGACTGATTGCTTTCCTGCTAAAAAACTACCCAACATCTACAGTATTTTTTTTTTGTTGCAAATTATAAGATTTTATTAATAATAAAAGATATGTCGCAAAGGAAAAGTACAAGTAAGGTGGACAAAACCTCGAGTAGTGTCGCCTATATGCCTTGTTGGCGACATAGTAGTACTTAGCTTAAAACAGGGAGCAAGTGGAGTACTAACCGGCTTAGTCTTCTCATCTATGCCAAAACGTTGTACTACTCTTTTCAAATATTCTTTCTGAGATAAACGGAGTTTCTTTGAACGTTTATCTCTTATTATCTCCATGCCATGAATTTTCTTTGCCTCACCCAGATCCTTCATCTTGAACTCCTCCTTCAGTTGAATCTTCAACTTATCAATTTCTTCCGAATCCTTGAAAGCAATCAACATATCATCAATATATAGGAGAAGATATATAAAGGAACAATCTTTAAGCTTGCACAAGTACACACAATGATCGTACTTGCTTCTCTTGTACCCTTGCCGCAACATAAACTTGTCAAATCATTTGTACCATTGTCTTGAAGATTGTTTCAATCCGTACAATGATTTTTCAAGTTTGCATACCATATTTTACTTTCCAACGACTTTGAATCCTTCTGGCTAAGTCATGTAGATTTCCTCTTTCAAGTTTCCATGTAAAAACACAGTTTTTACATCCATCTGAACTAGTTCCAAATCCAACTGTGCTACCAAAGCCAACATAGTTCTAATGGATGAATGTTTTACAACTGAAGAAAACACTTCATTGTAATCAATTCCCTCCTTTTGAGCATATCCTTTGGCCACCAATCTTGTTTTGTAGCGAATACCATATTGGTTAGGAAATCTTTTCAAATACCCATTTGCATCCAATTGGTTTCTTTCCTTTCGGGAGATTGGCCAATCTCCATGTATGATTCTGATGAAGGGACTGTATTTCATCATTCATGGACTGTATTTCATCATTCATGGACTGTATTTCATCATTCATGGCAATCCTCCACTTATCTTCTTCTGAACTTTGGACTACGTCTTTATATGTGGCAGGAACACCATCAGCTACAATTGAGGCGGCACAAGCGACCGTCTCTATGATAAGAACAGGTTTTGTTATTGTCTTTTGTGTTGTTGAGGTTCCTGAGTTGGAATCTCCCTCTCTACTGGCTCTTCTTCTAGAGGATAATCTTCATTTGTTTCCTCCTTTAATTCTTGTGTAGGAAAATATAAATTTTCCCTCAAACTCCACCTGCTTAGAAGCACTCTCATTTTGTTTGGTATCTTCTGTTACCTTATTTACCATAGCAAATTCATCAAAGGTAACATCCCTGCTGAATATTACTTTCTTTGTCATAGGACACCATAAGCGATATCATCTGACTCCAGAAGTAATCCTCATAAAAATAGCCTTCTTTGTCCTTGGATCTAATTTTGACTTTGTCACATGATAATATGCAGTTGAGCCAAACACATGCAAAGAGTCATAATCTTTAGCGGGCTTTCCATACCATATTTCAAATGGTGTCTTGCTATCAATAGCAGCAGATGGTAGACGATTAATGAGGTGGCATGCATATGTAATTTCCTCAGCCCAAAATTCTTTGCCCAAGCCAGCATTGGACAACATACACCGTACCTTCGCCAGCAAGGTCCAGTTCATACGTTCTGCCACTCCATTCTGTTGTGGTGTATGTCTGACATTGAAGTGTCGGACGATGCCATCATTTTCACAAACCTTATTGAAATAATCATTTTTGTATTCACCTCCATTGTTTGTGCGAATACACTTGATCCTCCTACCTGTTTCTCCACCATCGTCTTCCAATTGAGAAAAATTCTGAACACTTCATCCTTGCTCTTCATTGTATACACCCACACTCTTCAGGAAAAATTATCAACAAAGGTTACAAAATAATGCTTCCCACCCAATGAAGGTATTTTGGAAGGACCCCAAACATCAGAGTGTACATAATCCAAAATGCCTTTAGTATTATGGATTGTTGTACCAAATTTAACCCTTGTCTGTTTCCCTTTAACACAATGCTCGCAAAACTCCAAGTTGCAAGCCTTTACTCCTTTTAACAATCCTTGATCTGATAGAGTTTTCAAGGATTTTCCTCCAGTATGTCCCAAGCGTATGTGCCACAGCCTGGTTGATTCCGTCTCTTTTTTGCAACTGGATGTCACTGTCGCTGTCCAATAATTGTACTACCGCGATAAAGGTACATGTTATTGTTCTTTCGATTGGCCTTCATTACTACTAGTGCACCAGAGCATACTCTCATCACTTCATTTTCTGCAATGATTTTGAACCCTTTTGATTCTAGGACTCCCACATAGATGAGATTCTTCTTCAAATTCGGTACATATCGAACATTTGTTAATGTTCTAATCATTCAATCATGATTCCTTAATCGTATATGAGGTAAGAGGGATGTTATCCGCTGTGTGGATGAATCCATATTCTCCTTCTTGAAAATCCACGAACCAGTCCCTGTTGGGACACATATGATAGCTACAAGCCGAGTCCATCAACCATATATATGATGATGTTGATGGCTCTGTTGTAGCTAATGAGAAGTCTGAATCATCACAATCAGCTACATTTGAATCCATAATGGCCTTTCCATTGTTATGCTTGGCCTTATTCTTCAACTTCGGATATTCTTTCTTCTAGTGCCCCTTTTCTCGACAAAAGGCACATTCATCTTTGCTGAGTCTAGATCTTGACTTGGATCTTCCCTTCTTTGTCCTCGTTTGATTTTGAGGACGACCCCTCACAACCAGTGCTTCTCCTTCTCCGCCCTTTTGCTTTTCTCCCTTTCTTTGTTCATAAATGTACAAAGTCGAACAAACTTCTCCGAGAGAAATTTCATCCCATGGAGTAGAGTAGTTTCAAGGTGCTCGTACTCATCAGGAAGTGACCCCAACAACATCAAGGCCAAGTTACCATTATCAAAAGTTGCATCGATATTTTGCAAATCTGTGACCAACTTATTGAAACTGGTGATATGTTCATTCATCGTTGTACCAGGAACATACGTGAAGCGAAACAGTCTCTTCTTCATGTACAATTTATTTTGACTGTTTTTTCTTCAAAAATTTATCCTCCAGTGCTTTTCATAATTTACTTGCAAAAGTTTACTATGTATGGATATTTCTGCTCTCTAGCAAGGTTGGATCGAATGATACCGCAAGCAACACAGTTGATAATTTTACAATCTTCTTCTCCAATAATATCTGGTTTCTTTTCTTCAATAACAGTATCTAGCCCTTGTTAAAAAGGGACATCTAGAATATCACCTTGCCACATACCAAAATGTCTCGACCCGTCAAAAATTTCTACCGCAAATTTCGCATTTGACACAATTCTTGTCATAAGCGAAGATGCCAACGATGACGTATTATTGACATTTTATGTAGATTTTTCTTTTTATTGTGTCCTATTTTTTACACAAATATTATTTAATAGCTGACGACACAAATCAAGATTATTTCATTTCTGGTGTGGAAGATCAAACTAAGTTGCAACCACAGAACATATTCAGACAGAACCTTAACTCAGTTACCAAGATAAATCTTTTATGATATGGAAGATCAGACTATGCTGCAACCACAGAGCATACTTAGACAGTACCTTGGCTCTGATACCAATTATTACATAAGCCAAATGTATATAGTGTGAATGAGTCACAACAACTATACCAAAAATTATGACAGCCACCAAATAATAAATAAAACAATAAAGCAACATAAAATGAACACCAGAATTTACGAGGTTCGGCCAATTTGCCTACTTCCTCGGACACAACTAATATTTTATTCCACTCCAAAAATACAAGTAAAATAATACTAAAGAGAGAAGATACAAATGTCTTAAGAAGATATGAAGGCAAATGAGAGGTGTGTTTAAATCCTAAACATTAGGCCTCCTTTTATAGGGAAAAAATCTCAACCAAATATGTCACCCATCTAATGTGGGACTTACATTTTCAACATATGTAACATTGAAGAAGTATATATTCTTTTTGCAGGAGAAGTCCCTAGAAAATAATGTTTTTATTTCAATAAACAATAAAATAACAATATAACGTTTTGAATGTTCATGGTGCCATAACTTCATTACTCCCTTTGTTTCAATTAGATGAGGTGTTTTCCTTTTTAGTCTGTACACATTTTTAAATTTGTAAATAATTCAACTTTAAAATCTTAATTTTACCCATTTTACTCTTAATGAGAAACTAATATAACCACACAAATGTCATGACCCCACAAAGCTTTTACCCCTTAAGCTTTTAAGATCACAAGTTTTAAAAATCTTCTTTTTTTCTTAAACTCCGTGCCAAGTCAGACTATCTCATCTAAATTGAAACGGAAGGAGTATAACATAATCCTTTTTATACTCGCTCCATTAGACGCTAAGTCATAGTCAATTAAAAAGCTGTACTTAAGAAGAAAAAAATTAATGTGAAAGAGCCAAAAGCACAAGATATACCTTCCATCTTTGAGATTTGAACAGAATACTCTCAGGATTAAGTAAATCGTCCAGCTGATCATATTCTTTCTTAACATTTAAAATTGTTGTCCTCATGTCATTGTCTTCTGCAGCATGAAAGAAGCACTGACGACTCTTGGCGTCAAGAACTAATGCTTGCCAAACAGAGTTGCTCTCAAGTAAGGTTTGTTCATTGCCAAGAATCCAAAGACAGTGCCTATAAGAATAAAACCCTGCAAAGTCAGCTTAGAAGAAAATAAGAAGATCCAAATGTGACGTAACTGCGAAACAATTCAATCCATACCGAGCCCTGGTCAAAGCAACATTAGTCCTTTGAGAGCTAGACAAGAAACCGATCGATCCACCACGATTAGATCTCACAGTAGATAATATTACTATATCTTCCTCCCCTCCCTGAAATCCATCTATTGACTTCACCTTAACTTCAAAACCCTCCAGGTTATCATACTTCTGCCCAAGTTTACCTTGTATGGCCAAAATTTGTGCAGAATAAGGTGATATAACACCAATGCTGAGTTTCTTCATGGAACCACTCCAAACTGCAAATAATGAATAGAAAATAACAACAACAAAGAAAACAGAAATACATGGAAGCTACAGAGAACCTCCCACCCAAGCAAACCCAATTAAACATTAATTAAGAGAGGGCCAACCTAATATTTGACAGAGTGCACTCATCACAAGGAAGGAAACAGTAAAGCAAGTTGTGGAGATCTCGCAATTCAAAGATTAAGCGACACAGGCCCAAGTACAAAATCTGGGTTATGAGGTGTTCTGCATTAAAGATTCTTGAATAATCACAGCCTCAATTCCAGATCCTAGTACTTATCAAAAAGACAGAAAAATGTTTCAAGAAACCCAGCCTTTGTTGTTTTTGTCTTTAAAAGGCTTTTTCTTAATTCTACAATTTACATGGTTGTAACAAAGTACAATTGGCTATTAACATTAAAATATACATTCGCATTTTAGCTCCCAAATGCTGTACATGAACAAGATATATTAACTCAGCCTATGTTTCTTTTGGGTGGTGAAGAAATACAGTTTAAGGATACCTCATGCACAAAACACTTGTTTATTTTTGTTACTTTTGAGACTAGACCCTTCAATACCTTGATACACACATCGGCATCATCGTACACCCACACTTTAAACAGAAGCAAAAAAAGTTAATGTTGAGTTTGACAAAGGTACAAATAGTTATCAAAGCAAAAAGACAAAAGAGCATTTCAGGAAAAATTCTAACCACAAAATGGCAGGTTTCATTAATACGAGTATACCTTTGAACAAGTTATGCACTATCTTCATCACTAAAGCCACTTCAACCATATTTCTTCGACTATGTCCCACATCATCCAGTTCTTCTTTACCCAATGGAACATTTATGAAGGAATATGGGCCAAAACACCTTCCCGGAAGATATCTTTCCTCATACGTTTTATGCCTTACATCAGGGGCATCATGAAGTTGATTATGATAGAAACTTGAATTTGGGAATTGGCTAATTGATGGATGCATCCGGTACTGTATGTTAAGCAGGTGTTTAAAATGTCCCAGTGAACTGAGTCTTTCAAAAAGGCTCCTTCCAAAGCCAGCTTCTTCAGAAACCTATTTCAGAGTAACAGAATTATGTAAAAACGATAGAGTGAAAAGACATCAGTTGCAATTCCTTGAAATTGCATGTAAAAAAAAAAAAAAGGCAAACTTACTCGACTCTTAACTGTTGCCGGCAGTTGACACTCATCGCCCACCAAAACAGTATGTGTCAGACCTTGAAGTTGGAAGGGTATGACAGATTCACACTCCTTCAATTGGGCGGCTTCATCAATGACTAATAAGTCAAATGGCATGATATCCAGTGAATGAAGCTTATATGAACTAGAAGCAGTGCAGAATACCAAGTAAGCCATTTGGAAACAGAACTCCTTAACGGACTCCTTACTCATAGCTGTAGGAAGACTCAGTTTTCCAAGAGATTGGCGTATATCTTTTAGAAGACCAAGGCACTGGCTTCTTAAACAACGTAAAGAAAACTCATCCAAAACGGCTTCAGAAGAGACTTCAATTGTTTGCTGAGATGAAAATAGCTCCTCCAGTTCTTTAGAACCAACATTCTCTTGAAATAACATTCTCTCCAAACAATCAAGTAAGGAGATAAGGCGCACCATTCTTTCAAAGTTCTCCTCTTGAATAAAACATACTGGGAGATGGGTACAGAATACTAACATGCATCTTCTCAAAGATGATGCTATAGAGTTAAACCGAGATCTAGCAAAATCAATCAATGAGCTGATTTTTGCTTTTTCTTTTTGTGCTTCCTCTTGGTCAGAAAGTTCTTTAAGTTTGATCAACTCATTCTCCACATAGATGTGGTATTGAGAAACACAATCTTCTAGAAACCCGCTCATGGAACTTATACAGTGTTTCCATCCAGTCAGTGGTCCCAGGCATTCCACCAGCCTATCGACACGATAATCAAGGTAAATCTCCTCAATATCATCACCAACTTTTAGCCGGTCCTTATTCCCAACCAAGAGAATATCACCCAAAGGACAAACGATATCCATTTCTGCAGAATGATTTTTTAATGACTCCCTGACCAGTTTAAGCAACCGAGAAGCTACTTGTGTAATTGCTACATTTGTTGGGGCACAAGTAAGAGTTCTATACTTCATTCTCAACAGTATGAAGAGCATGACACTTGTAGTCTTAGTCTTTCCTGTACCAGGTGGACCCCATATGAGTTCAATGGAAGGCTTGTGGCGACATTTCAATGTATCAAGAGAGGTCAAGATTGCATTTGCCTGAGAATCATTCAGCATAGTCAACAGACTGTTAACAACTTCTCCAGCTGGTCCATCATTAATGGATGTAGAACAAACATCACATTTATTCTCGCACTGTTTCTGCACAAAACCAATGCTTTTTCATTCTGAAATCCACTAAGCGAAACAGATACTGAAAATAGGAAAACACAAGCATACAGTCCAAATTCATAGGAACACTCTCAAGGGAAGAAAACAGCAGTTGAGGCTGCATCTGGTAAAAAGAGTATGTTTCAGCTTTTTTTCCCCAAGAATGACAATGAACACATTGTTTTTAATTGCCAAAGAGTATATATTTTCTAAAATAAAGAGTAAAGTTTTGGAAACAGAAGAAATGCAAGAAAGAATGGCCATTCACGACCCAAGAGACCAATGAATCAACATTACAAAGGCTTTGGTAAAAGAAACATTTCTGAGACAACACAAATTTGAAAACTAACCATCAATAAAAGATTAGAAAACTAGACGATATCATCCAGCTGCTGTAAATGGAAAAAGCATAGTACTTCGCATTACATTAAGATCATCACGAGCAACAGATAACTTTTGTCAAACTTTCATACTCTGCCATCCTTCTTTTTTCAATTGTGAAAAAATGCTGATGTCATCCTTGTTATGTATTTTCCAGTCACACTTAAGCGACACGACCACACATTAACTTGAAAAATATGTCATCAAGCACTAGACAACAAAGAGGCACCTAATGGATGATGCTTCTGAGAGGAAGTAAAAACACAAAAATCAGCACGATTACTTACCTCACGCCCGCTGCACAGAACTTTCTCAATAATGTCCAAATTCTCTCTCATTACCAGCGCATTCCATACTCTCTTATTTGGTATCGAATTTATCAAAAACACTATATAAAATGATTTTTGCACTCCCTTAGAAATTCCAATATCTCTAGCAACTTTGACTTTAAAATTAGTGGATGCATTTAAATCATCGTTCTCATTGTCACTGATATTAGTTACAGATGCAAAGGTCCAATTCCATCCGAGTCGCTGCAGGTCAGAAGCAGTTTCAGGTTTAGCATCTGATATAATAACAATATCTCCTGCCAATGTTCTGTAAGGCTCTTTCCCATCTCTGAATATGTGCCTCCAGTAATCAACCTTAACATCAAAAAGTAATGTACCATGTGGTTTTACTTCATCAAAGGAGATCAATTCGGCAAAAGGTGCTTTGTCTATGACTTCCAAGGAAACAGCAATATCTGCTCGTGTTTCTTCCAGTAAAGGGAAGAAAAATGAACCCAAGTAATGCTCCACTGATTCAAATGATTCTGGAATCTTCTCCACCTATGTACGAAGCAAATAATTAATTAATGAGAAAGAAGCTACCTATTTTGGCTCTGAGGAAGCCATGCATCCCATTTACAAGTTGGCAACAGTAATATCTTCTTTATTAAGTAGCTATGACAAAGATAACATTTAAGGTTTTGTTTTTGAAGTTCCAAAGCAAAGTAATCTTTCAAAGAGGAAAAAGGAACCACTAAAAATTAAAAACATTTAAAGGAAAATACTCAATTAAAGTAGAAAGAAAAAAGGGGGGAAATTTTTGTTCTTAGACATCTTAAATCTTATTACTCTTTATGCTTCTTATTCTCATTTCAAATTGAATTCACCTTTAGGTCCCTTTTGATTACTTCTTAAAAGGGCAGCCCGGTACACAAGGTAACCCGCATTCATGCAGGGTCCAAGGAAGAGTCGTGCACCCAAAGGATGTGATCTAGACAGCCTACACTAAGGCAATCATTACTGGCTGCTTCCACAGCTCGAATCCGCAGCCTTTCGATTACTTCTTATAAAAAGAAAATAAGAAATGCAACATGCCCCAAAATGGAAGCAAATATAGCCTAAATATTGAAGCCATAGTTGGATGGTACATTTGATATGTACCCATCTGTCTTCGGATTGGGAATAGCAAGTTCAGTTTTAAGGCTACACGCATTCAATAAACCAGTAGATGTAAAAAATCTATTCAAAGATCAAGAAAAATAGAGTCGTAAATTAGAGAAACTCATGCAACTTCCTGAAGCTTACAGATGGATGATATTTAAAGGAAAAATTCCTTCTTTCCAAATTCCAAACAAAAATATTTTGTACAACAGTAGTCATGCAGCATTATCATTTTGACAAACATAAGTTCCCCATCACTAAGATACTAAAACATAAAAGAAGAAAAAGAGAGAGAGCATTAGAAGCATTTTATTACATTATTTAGAGAAATAAACTCTACCAAGAGCAATCTAAAGAAGCATGGAAAAGAAAAAGTGTACCTGATTTTCATACAGAGTGTCATCAAAAATATTTTCGATAGACCACGAGAAGACCAAATCAATAAAGTCATCTTTAGGCCATGCTCTCTTCTTCATACTATAGTACTAGTAGAAGAGGAAACCCCCTCCACCCCTAGCTGATCTTAACTCAGATTATTCAAAATAAATCACCTCAAATCTGTTTTTACATGAAGAAACTATTGCATGCAGCAGATATGGAATTTTTTTCTTACACAATGTGCCCAAAAATAAAGGAAACGCAAAATATGGATTTCTTTGTGACGAAGGAAAAACCACCTCAAGAAAATGTACCAGTACAAAAGCGCTACTAAAGAAAAGATAATAAAAGGAACGATCAAAACTCTCTCTTTTTCAAGTTAACAGTACTCCTGCTTTCTTTACAACAAGAAGCGACCTAAAGCAAAACAGGACTTTCGTACGAGAAAAAGAAGAGGATAAGTGGGAGATATTGGAAATGAACAGGACGTAGTTCTTGGGAAAACAAAGGGCGGTCTTTTCATCTTCCTGAAGGTCCTACTCCTTTTTCCAATTTCTCTTTTTGCTTCCACTAGTGTCTTTGAGCAAGTCTACAATTGTACGAACTCAAGTATAGTAATGAAAAAATAAGTGTCAAAATCTAAACGCTACATAAATAGGTATGACCTATGAATTTCGTGTGTTTTGGCCTAGTGTGACCAATTATGTGTAGGATTGTATATAGGTGTTCATAATACGCAGCGAAAGTCAATAATAATTCTAGGTAGAATTTTTCATGTTTAAAAATTTATTTACATGTTAAAGATCGGATATAAGACGTACCTTATGAAGAAAGTCTTATTTAAGATTTATCTTCGATTGTACGAAAATTCTATGCGTATCCACACCGAGACCGATCTTTGCTATCAACTCTTTGATTAATGAAACCCTTGAACAAAATTGAACAAAATAATGTGTTGAAAGTTTCTCAAAGATTTCAACTCAATGTTGCATGATAGTAACTTTTATTGTCAAGAATGTTTATCTCTTAATTTTTGAGGCTTCTCAAACCTTGTATTTTTTACTTCAAAAATGAAAGCTAAAAAATAGAAAGAATAGAGAGTTTTGCTACTACAATTCAATGTCCAATTCTTCTAAATCAAGAGTAAGTCCATTTATATAAAAATTGAATCTATTGAAAAATATATCCTATTCTAAGTGGGATGATTATGACAAACTTTCTTTATTAACTTTATAAAAGTTTTCCATTGAAAAATATATCTCATTCTAAGTGGAATAATTATGACAAACTTCCTTTATAAACTTTATAAAAGTTTTTCATTGAAAAATGTATCCCATTCTAAGTGGGATAATTATGACAAACTTCTTTTATAAACTTTATAAAAGTTTTTCATTGAAAAATATATCTCATTCTAATTGTGATAATTATGACATACTTCTTTTATAAACTTTATAAAAGTTTTCATTGAAAAATATATCTCATTCTAAGTGGGATAATTATGACAAACTTTCTTTATTAACTTTATAAAAGTTTTTCATTGAAAAATATATCTCATTCTAAGTGGGATGATTCTTCCAAGATCTTGAGGAGTCTGAATTAAAATTCTTCCATAGGAATTCCTTCATGGAATTCCATGTCCAATCAAAATTGGATCAAGTGTTCTTCATTAATATTATATATATATATATATATACACATTATATAAACAAATATTAATTATATATATATATTTCAACCAAGAGAAACAATTTAATTTTCTTGTCCAAATAGAAACTTCAATTTATTCACAATCTTAATTATATCCTCTGTGCTAGCAAAGAATATAATAATATTTCATTTGGACTAATAACTAAATTTATTTGACTAATTAAATTCTTTAATATAATTATCAAATAATAAAGTAATTAATCCTTTAGCAATGATCAGAACAATCGTTAGTGTGTGACCTCATAGGTTTAATACTAAACCGGTAGTAAATTGATCACATCAATATACTAATCAAGGGTGGCGTCTAGCAACACTCCTTAACGACCGGATAGAATGAAGTATACAATTTACTCTCAAGAACCAGTAGAAGAATAATGTAGTAACTCCTTCTGTCCTTATAGCTCTGGATCACCCTAGGATATCGTTCAACTGTCAAATTCAAATAGGCGACCAACTATGTGTTCATGTCAAATATAATCAACCATTGAATGACCTAAGAAACTCATTTATTCTTTCATTTAATTGCCTTGGCCAAGGTCTTAGTTTGGTCGTTTATAATTCATGACAACATGAAGCTTAAACTCATTACCAAGAGTTGACAGATTCCATCTTGGATCAATCACTAATTCTACAAGTATTTAATCGTACCCATTATCCTTTCAACTATCGCCCTAGGACCATAGGTGTCTAATATCAAAGCACAATAAATAACTTGTCAATTACTATGACGATCTCAGGTCAAAGGAAACTCTTACATCATATTCTTCAAGAGAATATCCTATTGACAGTTTATGGTAATTCTAACCATTAGGAATTATCCAATGAGTCGGTTCAATGATCATATCTCTATATGCATCATCTATCTATGTGATTCAGTTAATGACATCAACTAATCGTTATCTTATAAAGACAATCGCATAGATATTGATCTATCCGGATTATTAATTAATAATCCTATGATCAAGAACAAAATTTATATTAAATTATAAGAAACTTTACTCTCGTTATCATGATCTCAATCACGATGACAAGTCTCAAAATTTAATCAAGGATCTTATCAAAATAATTAAGCAATTAATAATAATGATAAAAATAATATCAAATGCCATATTTATTTATTATATGAAATAACATTCATGAAAAATATGTTCAAATCATCAAACATGAGATTGAATCTATGACATATCTATTATATCCCTAACATTATGCTGGTTGGTATTTCTTACTGCTGAAATAATTCTCGTGCTTCTTGTACTTGGAACTGACATAACGTTAAAATTTATGTGTTATGCCGTTATGCTGTACTTATTTTACGTAGCTGATTTTTTGTCCAGATGTTCATGCCACCACTACTTAAATTGCAGCTCATCTGAGGTGAAAATTCATCTTTCACATTTTTAAACACTTCGCTATTGGAAAGATTCATCATACAATGGCAAATAATTAAAGAGTGAATATCCCATTTGTTAAAATTATAATAGTATATTAAACTTATTTCCATTAGTTCACATTTATATTAAATATGTTTAGATTATTTCATATTACTATTAGATGTATGAACTAGTATAGACTAATGTAACCTTCATTATGAGATGTATGAACTAGTGTAGACTAATGTAAACTTCATTATGAGATGTATGAACTAGTGTAGACTAATGTGAACTTATGAACTAGTCTAGACTAATGTGAATTTAGTTAATGTGTTTACATGGAGATTAGGCTAGATACATATAGGAAGAATCCTATAAATACCCATGTATTCTAGCCATTTGGAGTAAGTCAAGTTGAATGAAAAACATCATTTCTTCTCCATTCTTAAAGTGAGTTGTGAGTGTTTGAGTGTTTTGTTGTCTTGCTCTCCCAAATTATATTGTTCAACATTTGGTATCAGAGCCGGTGTGGTTGAAGACAACAAATTTGAAGAAAAGATGATGAATTCTAACGGAACACCATTCCAAGTTCCTATGCTTACAAAAGAGAACTATGGAAATTGGTGTATTCGAATGAAAGGCCTTGCTTGGTGCCTTTGATGTTTGGGAACCGGTAGAGTCCGGTGTTGATGAAGCAGAAGATGTCGCTGCCACAACTAAGAAGTATCAAAAGGCACTCACTCTCATCCATCAAGGTTTGGATGACAAGATTTTCGAGAATGTTGCAAATGCAACAACCTCCAAGAAAGCATGGTGAATGGATTGCCAAGCATTAATCATCCAAACCAACTTTGCGAAGGATGTATCTTTGGAAAGCAAGCTAGAAAAAGCTTTTCGAAGAGTCTTTGACAAGAGCAAGATGCCCTTTGGAGTTAATTCACATGGATGTTTGCGGACCTATCAAGCCATCTTCACTTGGCAAAATCAGAGGTGTTTGAAAACTTTAAAAAATTCAAGAGGATGGTGGAGAAGCAAAGTGGCTATCAAATTAAGTCACTTCGGTGACAATGGTGGAGAATTCACTTCAAATGAATTCAAAGTTTTTTGTGAGAAAATGGAGTTCGCCATTTTTTAACCGTGCCAAGATCACCACAACAAAATGGCGTTGTGGAAAGAAAGAATCGGACCATTCTTAACATGGTGATGAGTATGTTGAAGAGCAAAAATATGCCAAAGGAATTTTTGGCTGAAGCTATTGCTTGTGCAGTATACTTACTAAATCGTTGCCACACAAAACGTGTTCATGGAAAAACATCTCAAGAGGCATGGAGTGGTTTCAAGCCAAAAGTTTCTCACTTGCGAGTTTTTGGAAGCATTGCATATGCACATATACATGATGAAAAGAGGACCAAGCTCGATGACAAAAGTGAGAGGTATATTTTTATTGGTTATGATCAAAATTCTAAAGGTTATAAATTGTATAACCCAAAAAATGGCAAGGTCACTTTGAGTAGAGATGTTGAGTTTGATGAAGATAGTGCTTGGGATTGGAAGACTAAAGAAAAAGATTACTCTTTTAGTCCATTATTTGATGATGATGAAGAAGATGTGGATCAACCTATATCACCACTATCAACACCTACGCCACAAAATCAAGAATTATGGGTCTCGGACGTCTCTGAGCCCTGTTAATATAGGCGTAGCCTTTTAGTTTGGGTGTCGCCCAGTGGGCTTGCTTTCCCGAGTTATCCGGGCTTTCCTAAGATAATAGTCCCCGAGTGGAGATGGCCGTGGCCTTTAAAATTTGGGGGTTTCCTAATAGGTCTTATGTCCCCTAGGTCTAATAGCTCGGACCTTTCGAGTTTGTTTTTGGACGGCAGTCCCTGAGTGAGAGAGTGATTGTTCGATCTCAAGTTAAAGCAGCCCTTGGGCTCGTTACCTTTAGAGGATCGAAAGCAGGGAATTCCTTAAGAAATATAAATAAGAAATTTTTAAAAGACAAGATGATTTCAAGGAAGAAACTTCTCTTTATTCTTATGTAAAACATTTATACATGTGTACATGCTTTATGCTAGGGCTCGAGCAATCTATGCGGGCATGGTTCGTTTGAACGTTTGGCCCTTACAATAAATCCTACCTATCGAGACCCTTCCACCACGAAGTAATTTCCTTGCTGAAGTCGATATTTGAGGGTAATGCTCCCTAGTATTCGAAGTTGATCATAGAGAGAAGCTTCAGATACTGTTAATGTGATCTTCTACACTGATTCGTGATCGGTATTTGATTCTAAGTTAGCACGATCCCCTGTTGCATCATTAAAAACCTTGCCGAAAAACCCATTTGGGACAAAATCGGTTCAAGGAAAAAAGAGTGCAACGCGTGCTTTCAGACCTAAGACTTTGTACTGCTCTTTGTCGGTCACCTGCAAGTGTTATTCCGAAATATAAATAAAAGAAAATGAATGGGGTCGTACCTTAGAATTAACATCGTTTTAGGTGAGTTATATTTTAGTTGCTTGGTATTTGTTCACCATTTATCATTCCGAGCTTGTAGGATCCTTTTTCGGTGATTTCGACGATATGATACGGTCTTTCCCAGTTCGGTCCCAACTTTCCCTCGCTCGGGTTTCGGGTGTTCAGTGTGACCTTTCTTAGCACTAAGTCCCCGACGTTGAAGTATCGAAGGTTGGCCTTCTGTTCTAATATCTCTCAATCTGTTGCTTTTGGGCAGCCAATCAAACAAGGGCGGCTTCGCGCCTTTCATCCAACAGTTCCAAGCTCGTATTCATTGCCTCATCATTTGATTCCTTTGTTGCATATCGGAATTTGATACTTGGCTCTCCAATTTCGACCGATATTAGAGCTTCGGCGCTATAAAATAAGAAGGGGTGGCCCCGGTACTGTACTTTGAGGTCGTACAGTATGCCCATAGGACTTTGGGTAGGATTTCCTTTGACCTTCCTTTGGCGTCGGTTAACCTTTTTTTGAGGTTTTGGAGTATGGTTTTGTTGGTCGATTTGTCTTGCCCGTTCCCATTAGGATATTAAGGTGTTGACAGGATCCGTTTGATCTTATGATCCTCGAGAAACTTGGTCACTTTGCTGCCGATAAATTGTTTCCCGTTGTCACATACGATTTCGGATGACATTCCGAACCGACATAAGATGTGGTCCCAAATGAAGTCGATGACCTCCTTTTCCCCGACCTTCTCATATGATGGGCTTCCACCCACTTAGAAAGATAATCAATCATAAACAATATAAATTGAGCCTTACTCGGTGCCCACAGAACGGGGCCAACGATGTCCATTCCACACTTTAGGAACGACCATGGTAATAAAACCGAGTGGAGCAGCTCCCGGGGTCGATGATCATCGGAGCGTGTCTTTGGCATTCATCACATTTTCGAATGAACTCCTTTGAGTCTTTTTCCATGTCGATCCAATAATAACCGGCTCTGATTATTTTTCAAACTAGCGATTCGGCGCCTGAATGATTTCTACAAGTACCTTAGTGGATTTCCCTCAAAACATATTCAGTATCGTCCGGCCCTAGACATATTGCAAGTAGACCATCAAATGTTCTTCTAAACAAGCATCCGTCTTCGGACAGGCTAAATCAAGCTGCCTTTGTACGCAGGGCCCTTGACTCTTATGGATCTGAGGGCAGTTTACCGGATCTGAGATATTTTACGTACTTATTCTTCCAGGCCCAAGTTAGGCTCGTTGAGTTGATCTCGGCGTGGCCTTCTTCCACCACTGATCTCATAAGTTGTACGACTTCTCTCGAGTTGAACTCGTCTTCTTCGACCGATGACCCCAAGTTTGCGAGGGCATCGGCCTCGCTGTTTTGATCCCGAGGTACGTGTTGCAAAGTCCATTCTTTGAACTGATGTAATTTCACCTGTAATTTGTCTAAGTATCTTTGCATTCGTTCCTTTCTGACCTCGAATGTTCCACTTACTTGGTATACCACAAGGAGGGAGTCGCACTTGGCTTCGATCGCTTCCGCCCCCAAGCTCTTGGCTAGTTCAAGGTCTGCAATTGTGGCCTCATATTCGGCCTCGTCGTTAGTCAATTTCACAGTCTTAATAGATTGTCTCATTATATTACCTGTTGGTGGCTTTAATGCGATGCTAAGTTCGGACCCTTTTAACTTTGAAGCGTCGTCTGTGAAATGCGTCCAGATTCCCGAGGAAGTTCCTAAGTTAATCAACAACTCTCTTTTCGACCTTGGGTATTAGGGCCGGTGTAAAGTAGGCCACAAAGTCTTCCAAATTGAGAGTTAATTGCGGTCCGAGGTCGATACTCAATATCGTACCCACTTATTTCTATGGTCCATTTGGCCAGTCGGCCCGAGAGTTCATTCCTCAATGGGTAAGTAGTTACGTTACATATGGGATGACATTGGAAGTATGGTTTAGCTTCCTAGAGGCACTTACCAAAGCGAGCGCTAGTTTTTCCAGGTGAGGGCACCTAGTTTCGGCCTCACCTAAGGTTCTACTAACATAGTAAATTAGAAATTTTGTAACTTGCTCTTCCCGAACTAGGACTCCACTTACCGCTATCTACGAGACCTCCAAGTACAAGTACAGTTACTCTTCCGCCTTCAGTGTGTGAAGCAGGGGCGGGCTCGATAAGTACCTTTTGAGTTCCTCCAAAGTTTGCTGGCATTCCGGGGTCCACGAAAAGTCGTTCTTCTTCTTCTTTAATAGTGCGAAGAATCGGTGGTTTTTTTCGGATGACCTCGAAATAAATCGCCCCAGGGCAGCTATTCACCCGGTTAACCTTTGCACGGCCTTTATGTTGTCCACGACCGTGATATCTTTGATGGCTTTGATCTTATCAGGATTGATCTCGATTCCTCGATTGGATACCATAAATCCAAAGAACTTACCCGACCTTACTCTAAACGCATATTTTTCTGGGTTCAGCTCTATGTTGTACTGCTTCAGTATACTGAATATTGCCTGAAAATGTCTTAAATGGTTCTCTGCTCGCAGGGACTTAAGTAACATTTCATCAATGTAAACCTTCATTGACCTATTTGTTTCTCAAACATCCGATTTACTAAGCGTTGGTATGTGGCACCAGTATTTTTTAATCCAAACGGCATTGTGTTATAACAGTACATGCCATACTTAGTGATGAAAGAATTTTTTCCCTAATCACCCGGGTCCATCTGTATTTGGTTGTACCCGAAATAGGTATCGAGAAAACTGAGGGACTCGTGGCCGGTCGTGGCATCGATCATACGGTCGATGTTGGCAAAGGAAAAGAGACTTTGGGGTATGCTTTATTCAAATCTTCATAGTCTACACACATTCTTAATTTATTCTCTTTTTTAGGGACTACGATTACGTTTGCTAACCAATCGGGGTATTTGACCTCCCGAGTAGACCCTATTTTAAGAAGTTTAGATACCTCATCCTTGATGAAAGCATGCTTGATCTCGGACTGGGGTCTCCTCTTTTGTTTAACCGAATGAAACTTCGGGCCTAGGCTCAGCTTGTAAGTGGTTATCTCCGCTGGAATACCTGTCATATCGAGGTGGGACCAAATGAAACAGTCATCGTTAGTTATAAGAATTGAATGAGTTTTACCCTGAGCTCGGAGCTTAGCCCCGTGCGCAGGTATACCTTTCGATCGGGCAAGTTTTCTTGCAATATGACTTGTTCCAGTTTCTCGATCGTCGATTTAGTGGTGTCAAAATCATCGGGGGCTATAAAAGATCTGGGAATCCCATAATCATCATCCTTGACTTCCCCTTGTTTGTCCGATCTGCTGAAGATGGTATCAGTGATTGCTATTTTGCCCTGTTTTTGACCACCAGGTTTTGGCCCTTCGATGTTGACACTGTAGATGTCGGTGTCACCTCTTCAACCATGAACATTTCTTTTGCAGCCGGTTGTTCTGCGTAGATTATTTTAACTCCGTCAGGTGTTGGGAATTTCAATGCCTGGTGCAGCTTTGAAGGCATCGCCCTCATGTTGTGGATCCATGGCCTTCCCAATAGAGCGTTGTATCTCATCTCCCCTTCGACCACATAAAATTTGGTCTCCTGGATGGTCCTGGCGGTGTTTACTAGTAATGTTATTTTGCCTTTAGTGGTCTCACAAGCCATGTTGAATCCGTTTAGAATTCGAACTGCAGGCACGACTTAGTTTGGCAAACTGAGCTGTTCCATGACCCTTGATCGAATGATGTTGGCTGAGCTACCTGGATCAATTAACACACATTTAACCCGAATTTTATTTACAAGTATAGATATTACCAGTACATCATTGTGGGGTTGCTCGATCCCTTCCGCATCTTCATCGTTGAAAGATAAAGTTCTTTCCGGCATGTAATCCGAGTTCGTTTTTCCCTAGTGATGGATACTTTGGTGCGTTTCAACATTGGCTCCTATAGGATATCAACTCCTCCAATCTTGTTAATGACGTGTTGAGGTTCTTCTTGTTCTTCTTGTTTGTTAGAATCCCTAATCCTGAAATGATTCGTGGCTCGGTCGCTCAAGAACTCTCGAAGGTGCCCATTGTTGAATAGACGAGCTACTTCCTCTTTCAGCTATCGACAATCCTCCATTCTGTGACCATGAGTACCATGATATCTGCACATCTTGTTAGGATCCCTTTGGGTTGGATCGGACTGTAGGGGTCGAAGCTATTTGGAATCTTTGATGCGCCCGATAGCCAATACAATGGTGGCAACGTCGAAATTAAAGTTGTATTTCGATAGCCTTGGTGCGTCTTTAGACCTGTCGAGGCCATTTTTGGTCATAAGTCCTATGCTTCTTTGACCTCGGTTGTTCCTCCTTTCGTTTCCCATGGGGTTTCTTCTTTTCGGACCCACTGCTTCTCCGATCTCCGTTATATGGTTGATACCTATTCCTATTAAGCCTCGGTTCACGATTGATTTCTCTTTTGACTCTATCGAAGGTCTTGACCGGATAAATACACCTTAAAGGGGCCCCGAGTTGATCATCTTCGACTCTGATTTTTGACTGATACCGGTTATGTATGTCGGCCCATGTAAAAGCCGGATGTTCTATTAAGTTCTTCTTCAGCTGTTGTGAAGTCACTGAGCTTCGAATATTAAGTCCTGAGTAAAAGCTTGAATAGCCCAATCATCAACGATCGGTGGCAGGTCCATCCGTTCCATTTGAAATCGAGATACGAATTCTCTGAGCATTTCATTATCCTTTTACCTTACTTTGAAGAGGTCCGATTTCCTGGTTTCAACTTTGATAGCCCCAGCGTGTGTTTTCACAACAGAGTCTGCAAGCATAGCAAATGAGTCAATAGAATTTGGGAGTAAGTTGTGATACCATATCATGGCCCCCTTTGACAAGGTTTCTCCGAATTTCTTCAGTAAGACAAACTCGATCTCATCATCCTCCAAGTCGTTTCCTTTGATGGTGCATGTGTATGAAGTGACGTGCTCGTTTGGGTCAGTCATTCCGTTGTACTTAGGAATCTCAAGCATGCCGAATTTTTTGGGGATCGGCTTCGAAGTCGCTCTCTGAGGGAAAGGTTTCTGTACAAAACTTCTTGGAATCCACGCCTTTCAGTATCAGTGGTGCTCCCAGGATTTGGTCGACCCTAGAATTATAGGTCTCCACCTTTTTGTCATTTGCTTCGATTTTCTTCTTCCCCGATTCTATTCGTTTTGTCAGCTCCTCAAACATTTTTATGATCTCGGGGTTACTACCCGGCTCATTCCCACTCGACCTTTCGACGATCGGTTCTTCCCTGTGAGTGATTTCTCGAGACAGGCCGCGCTCGATCCTACTCGGTGTGCAGCTCTGGTTTTGTAACTGAGTTATTGCCGCCTGTTGAGCCTGTAACATTTCGAAGATCATCCGCAGATTGACCCCATCCCCTCCATTGTTTTGAGTATTCTGTGTAGTCAATCGAGCTCCACCACGGATGCTATTCTCAGGGTCGGTAGGCAAATTTGCATAGATAGCCACATGCGAATTAGCGTCAATCGGATCTGCGATCGGAATTCCAGCGGGATCAGCAGGCGATATCTCGTTACCGGGCGTTATGTTGTTATTTTCACTTTGGTGACTGGACTCATTGTCAACATGCAGAGGTGCTGATTGAGAGTTTGACATTTTTGTATTTTAGCCTGGAATCAAAGACACTTCAAAGAGTAAGTGTAAAGCAGTGTGTACTATGAAGATTTATATCAAATAACCACTATTATCCTTAGCCCCACGATGGGCGCCAAACTGTTTACCCTCAAAATCGTATAACAACTAAATATATAAGTGGTTTTAAGGATATGTGGATTAATTTGACACAAAGCGATAGATTGAAATATAAGTAAAGCAAATAATAATAAAGTAAATTCAAACCGTGTGACTTGAACAGTTACAGCCTTGAGAAACAGATCTCACTCGAACTGAATATGATCCAAATAATGTCCAATACAGAGGAACAGTAGCTTGCAGAAAGGAAATAATATTATAATGCTTTTGGGGTGCGTATTACAATGTGTCTTTCAAATAATCGGACCCCCTTTATATAGTAGGGGAGCCCTACTTTAGGTACAACACTATATAAGATAAAAAATCTCATGATTTGCTAATTAAGCGGTTTCATTGATACGTGCCGAGATTTCCGCCGTGATGCGCGACCGGTTACAAATATTTCGCCTTTCGCTAGTTTGGTTCGATGATATTCCCTTGAGCTAATTCGGAGTCGGAGTCGGAGTCAGTTCCGGGGTCACAGACCCGATAATCTTTGAAGGCGCATGTTCTAACCTCGTACCTAGGTTCGACGGAACCTGGACTCGATTTTCAATCCATTATATTCTGGTTTCGATCCGTCATGTAATAGATGAGCCCAATTTCGACCGTATACAAACTGAAGCATTAAAATACTTTGCTTTACGAAAGTTTTAAAATTTGCAAACTTTACCTTAAACAGGTTGGATATGTTTGAGTATTTAAAGTAAACATTCATTATCTCATTAATGTATATTTCCACTTTAGTTTTTGACACTCCACGTGAAATTTTTTGATTTAGCAAATAAGTTTTTTCTGAAAGAAACCAGCCACGTTATTCGGGTATAACCGCTACACCTCTCTGGTTATGAGGTACAAAAGAAACATTAATTTGAAATATGAAACAAAGTTTTAGAATACAATAGCCCCAAATTAAACCGGGGGAATCCGCAAACATCCATTCTTAGGATTGATATTTAAGAATTAGTCAGTACTTATTTTATCATAAAAAATTAAATAAAAAATTTTAATTTAATGATAGTTCATAACATTTTTGTTCCGAAATTTAAATTGGAGAACAAAAATTTAAGACACATTAGCTAATTCTTAAATAGTGACCCTTTAGAATGACTATCTGATATCATTTCTACAACAACTTGTTTGGATGGTTGCTATTTATTGCTTCATAATATATCGTATCACATTATATACTGTATTGTTCTAGTATATTATTTTAATATATATAATATTTGGATAGATTGTATTGTTTGTCGTCGTTTCATGATGTCATGCATTAACTATATGAAGAATAAAAACTTCAATATTACAAAAAAAAAAAATTACAAGGTAATATTATTATATAAAAAGGTAGGGTAAAAGAAAAAATATGATTATTTAATAATAAGGAAGGACAAGATGAGAGAAAAATAAGGTAACGACACGACCATACCAAATCAGTCGTTACATAAAATAACATTTTCCGTCGTTACATAATGACGAACTTAACGATATGATACAATAAAATAAAATTTAAATAACAATCAAATCAAATCAAATATTTAAAGCCAACCACATATTAAGTTAAAGCTACCTTTTTTCCCCCTAGATCCCAACCTTAAATAAACTACCGTTTTAGACGCTTCTCTTTCCGTAATTCTCTCTTTTATGACAAATCTTCTTTCCTTAATCAAAACTAACTCCCGAAAGCCTTTAAAAGCAAATAATAACAATAGATAAACGTTCAAATTTCTTTTCTTTATTTACTATTTTCCTTCTTAAAAGAAAATCAAACATCCTGAAGTGTTTACAACATCTTTAGGATTGTTCTAATCATCAAGAAAAACCACCCTTTGATTCCTAAACATTTTTGTTTAATCATATATTATAAGGGGTTGGTTTGTTTTTGATGGTTAGATCCTTTTTTCTGCTTTTTTAATCTTGTTTAATATATTCACATCTGTTTGATTATTTGTTTGTTTAAATTTATTGATATGAGTGATGAAAAGAAGTACATTACGGCTGAGGAGTTGAAGAAACATAATAAACAAGATGATTTATGGATTTCAATTCAAGGGAAAGTTTACAATGTAACAGATTGGGTGAAAGAACATCCTGGTGGAGATATTCCTATTCGCAGTTTGGCTGGACAAGAAGCAACTGATGCATTCATTGCTTTTCATCCAGGTACAAACGGTTCTGTGGATTTAATTGAACTTATTATTTTCGACTCGAATTATGTATGTGTAAGCATGCCATTTTGAACCAATGGCGGAGCCATAACCAATGAAGGGATTCAATTGAATCTCATTCGTTGCAAAAATGATTCTTTCATATACATGTAAACTTTTGTATCCTCTTGACATGAGGGAAGTTTGTTAGGTATGAAAACTGCTTACGCGGTTCAACCCCGCGGTGAGGTTGCCGGGGTGTGGAGGTGGGACCCCACACTCTGGAATTGTAAATATCCAATATTATTAATAAATACACCCCATCGCCGTGGAAGTTGCCCACGGGTGTAACCACGAAATTTCTTCTTTCTCTACACGAAATTACTCTCTCTTCTCTCTACTTTCTTCTCTCTTCTTTCTCTTTCTTTCTGCAGAATTTTCTTCTTCTTCTTTGCAAAATCAGAGTGTTGTGCAAATCGATCCTAACAAAGTTTTCATTTAGTGGTAGAAGATAGTTCAAAAGTTTGTTATAGGTTGTAGGTTTGCATTTCTTGAATCCTCTTACTAGATTTCTGACTCTGCCACTGGTTTGAAGGAAATCTATTCAGTATAACTGCCCCAAAATAATAACCGTCAAATGTATATTTTTGTAGATTAATGTATAATATACAAGGGTGAAGCTATGTGTGGCTAAGGGTGGTCAAATATTACTGTACTTGTTATTGCTTAAACAAATAAACGTTGAACATCCTTGTATAGAGCCCACTAGGAAAGGGTAATATAAACGTCCTTATTGAATTTCCTAGCTTTGCCATTAATAATAGACGTATCTTATACATAATCAATATGTTTTTTTTTATATATTTGACTGACGGTTGTAGCTATTTGTGAACCCGTCAAATGTGTTAAAGCCCATGTCCTGAACGACTGACTCTAGATTCTGAATTCGTCTCTACAGGTACTGCTTGGAAATATCTTGACAAATTCTTTACTGGATATTATCTTCAAGATTACCAAGTTTCGGAGGTGTCAAAGGATTACAGGAAACTCTGTTCTGAATTTGCAAAAGCCGGAATGTTTGAAAAGAAAGGACATGGGGTGATTTATTCCTTATGTTTTGTGACATTGTTGCTTACATTGAGTTTCAGTGGTGTTCTTTTGAGTAACAATTTCTGGGTTCACATGTTTTCTGGTGCACTATTGGGATTTTCTTGGATGCAAATCTCTTACTTAGGTCATGATTCTGGGCATTACTTAATCATGACAACTCGCGGATTCAACAAATTGGCACAGATCCTTACTGGCAATTGTCTCACTGGAATCAGCATTGCTTGGTGGAAATGGACTCATAACGCGCACCATGTCGCTTGCAATAGCCTTGATCATGACCCTGATCTTCAACACTTGCCAGTTTTCGCTGTCTCTTCGACGTTTTTCAAATCGTTGAATTCTTACTTTTATGGAAGAGAGCTCACATTTGATTCCGCGGCTAAATTTTTTGTGAGTTACCAACATTTTACATACTACCCTATCATGTGTGTAGCAAGAGTGAATCTATTCGTCCAAACATTATTGCTGTTGTTCTCAAAGAGAAAAGTGCAGGACAGATTTTTGAACATATTGGGAATTCTTGTTTTCTGGACTTGGTTTCCTCTTCTTGTTAGCACATTGCCTAATTGGACAGAAAGGGTGTTATTTGTGCTAGTAAGTTTCTGTGTTACATCACTACAACACATTCAATTTACGCTTAACCATTTTGCTGCTGATGTCTATGTTGGACAACCAGAAGGGAATGACTGGTTTGAGAAACAAACAAGTGGTACTATCGATATCGCGTGTTCTTCTTGGATGGATTGGTTCTATGGAGGATTGCAGTTTCAACTTGAACATCATTTGTTTCCAAGATTGCCTAGATGCCATTTAAGGACAGTGTCTCCAGTTGTTCAAGATTTGTGCAAAAAACATAATTTGCCATATAGGAGTCTGTCATTTTATGAGGCTAATGTGTGGACAATAAGGACTCTTAAAACAGCAGCAATGCAAGCCAGGGGTCTGCTTTGGGAAGCTGTTAATACTCATGGCTAATCTGGAGTTGGAGAATGTTTGTAGTAATAAGTACTATGTTTTTAAGTAATGTGTCTATTTTAATTTATGTTGTTGGACTGAAGCAGGGAGAAGATGATTGTTGTTTCTTTGTACTTTGCATTTTTAGCTTTTATGGGATTTTGTTTTAAGCACCTCCTTATATCTGCTTCAGCATATATGCAAAATGGATTTGGTTCATTTGTTTTTATTAGTTGGACATTGTTTATCTTGGAATTATAATATATGATAGTCTCTATCTCCTCTGAGACTTGTTTTATCTTTTCGTGTTCATATATTAAAATTCTCAATTGATCAGTTTATACAATTTATCCTCAGTTGTCATTTTGAAGTTCCAATTTACCTTAAAATTTTTTAAGGCATTCTACAACGGAGGTTTGATAAGGAAGACACTAGTAAGGGCAGCCCGGTGCATTAATGCGGCATACAGGAACAATACCTGTGATCACTGCATCTGAAACAACGGCCTCTGGCCTGGCAGGGATAGCATAGACTCAAATCTGACTGCCACCTGCTCGGCCTCCCCCTCTAGGGCAACCTCTAGCTGCCTGAGCCCCAGCCCAAGCTGGATGGGCGGGTGGTGAAGTAACTGATGTGGAAGTCATAGCCTGACCCGTTTGCTGAACTAGACCTCCAAAGCAACGGGGGCACTGTCTCCACACATGTCCAAACTCCCCACATTCGAAGCAACTCCCCGATGGTGAATAACTACCAGAAGAACCTAGCACATATGAACCCTGAACAGATGGAACACAGGATGAACTCTGAGCTGGGAGGGCACTGAGAGATGACTGATCCGGTCGAGTATTGTATGAATCATGGCTAGCTTATGCCCCGCGATGAATCATATGAGCCATCTGAGAGGCCCTATAAGGACAACCCCTGCTACGGTAGGACTGCCCTCCAGAAGAAACACCGCTGAAACCATCCAAACCACGAGGCCTCTTGGCCTCTCTCTCCTCATGATCTTGACTACGGACCTGCTCTAGCCTCCTAGCAATATCAATTACCTCGTCGAACCTAGCACCTGCAATCTCCCGAGTTATAATAAAGCGCAGTCCCTAGTTGAGGCCATCAATAAACCTCCTAATCCTCTCCCTCTCTGTGGGAACCAACCAGATCATGACGACCCTGGTTCTACTCATTCATATGTATCATCCTATTTTACTCATTATTTGGATATGCCCCGTGAGTCCTTAGTTTCGCTTGTTCATGTATCTACGCCGGCGGGCGACACTATTATTGTGGACCGAGTGTATCGGTCGTGTGTGGTGACCATTGGAGGGTTGGAGACTAAAGTTGATCTATTATTGTTTAGTAGGGTTGATTTTGATGTGATTTTGGATATGTATTGGTTTTCTTCATGTCATACTATTCAGGATTGTCACGCTAAGACCGTGACGTTAGCGATGCAGGGGTTACCTAGGATCGAGTAGAGAGGTTCTCAAGATTACGTTCCCAACAGGGTGATTTCATATCTGAAGGCCAACAGATGGTTGGGAAGGGGTGTTTGTCATATTTGGACGTTGTGAGGGATGTTGGTGCTGATATTCACACTATTGATTCTGTTTCGGTAGTGCGAGACTTTCCAGATATGTTTCCTGCAGATCTGCCAGGCATGCCGCCCGACAGGGATATTGATTTTGGTATTGACTTGGTGTCGGGTACTCAGCCCATTTCTATTCCTCTGTACCGTATGGCACCAGCAGAGTTGAAGGAAGTGAAAGAGCAGTTTCAAGAGCTCTTGACAAGGGGTTCATTAGGCCTAGTATGTCGCCTTGGGGTGCACAGGTTTTGTTTGTGAAGAGGAAAGATGGTACTATGCGGATATGCATCGACTATAGGCAGTTGAACAAAGTTACAATTATCAACAAGTATCATTTGCCACTCATTAGTGATTTATTTGATCAGTTTTAGAGAGTGAGAGTGTTTTCTAAGATTGATTTGAGGTCTGGGTATCACCAGTTGAAGATTCGAGACTCAGATATTTTAAAGACGACATTCAGGACCCGCTATGGTCACTACGAGTTCTTGTGATGTCTTTTGGCCTGACCAATGCCCCAGCAGCATTCATGCATCTGATGAACAGTGTATTCCAGTCATATCGTGATTCGTTTGTCATAGTATTTATTGATGATATTCTGGTGTACTCGCGTATCCAGGAGGAGCATGCACAATATTTGAGGATTGTGCTACAGAGGTTGAGGGAGGAGAAGCTTTATGCCAAGTTCTCTAAGTGTGAGTTTTGGCTTAGTTTGGTGGAACTCTTGGGGCACGTGGTGTCCAGTGAGGGGATCAAGGTGGATCAAAACAAGATAGAGGCGGTTTAGTGTTAGCCCATACCGTCTTCAGCTATTGAGATTCGGAGTTTTCTTGGCTTGGCTGGATATTATCGTTGTTTCGTGGATGGTTTCTCGTTTATTATAGTGCCTTTAACTAGGTTGACCCAGAAGGGTGCACCATTCAGGTGGTCAGATGAGTGTGAAGAGAGCTTTCAAAAGCTCAAGACTGTCTTAACCACAACTCTAGTTCTAGTTTTGCCTTCAGCATCGGGTTCTTATATAGTGTATTGTGATGCTTCTAAGATTGGTATTGGATGTGTCATGATGCATGATGGTAGAGTGATTGCTTATGCTTCACGCCAGTTGAAGCCTCATGAGAAAAACTTCCCTGTTCATGATTTGAAGTTGGAAACCATCATTCATGCATTGAAGATTTGGAGGCATTATCTCTACGGTGTATCTTGTGAGGAATTTACGGATTATCTAAGTCTCCAGCAGTTGTTCAAGAAAAAGGATCTAAATTTGAGACAGCGGAGATAGTTGGAGCTGCTAAAGGATAATGATATTACCTTTTTGTATCATCCTGTAAAGGCCACTATGTTAGCGATGTCTTGAGTAGAAAGGGGGTGAGTATGGGTAGCCTTGCCGTTATCCCTGTTGGTGAGAGACCGCTTGCATCAGATGTCCAGGCCTTGGTCAATCAGTTCGAGAGGTTAGATGTTTTGGAGTCTAGTCAGGTTCTCGCTAGTGTGGTTTCTTGGTCTTTCTTATAAGATCGTATTAGAGAGCGTCAGTATGATGACCCCCATTTGCTTGTCCTTAAGGACACGGTAGCACAATGATGCCAAGGAGGTTTCTATTGGGAATGATGGGGTGTTGCGGATGCAGGGTCGGATTTGTATGCCTAATGTAGATGGTTCACGTGAGCTGATTCTTGAGGAGGCCTACAATTCGCGGTATTCCATTCATCCGGGTTCCGCAAAGATGTATCAAGACTTGAGGGGCAGCACTATCGGTGGAGGAGGATGAAGAAAGATATAGTGAGATATGTAGCTCGGTGCTTAAATTGTCAGCAGGTGAAGTACGAGCATTAGAGGTCGGACGGTTTGCTTTAATGACTTGAGATCCGAGATGAAAATGGGAGCATATCACCATGGACTTCGTAGTTGGGATCCCACGGACTTCGAGGAAGTTTGATGATATTTGGTGGTTGTGGATCGGTTGACCAGTGCGCACACTTCATTCCGATTAGGACTACCTATTCTTCAGAGCGGTTGACTGAGATCTATATTCACAAGATTGTTTGCCTTCACAGTGTCGATGTCCATCATTTCAGATCAAGGCACACATTTTACATTGTAGTTTTGGAAAGCAGTCTAGGGAGAGTTAGGTACATGGGTTGAATTGAGTACAATAGTCCACCCTCGGACGAACGGACAATCCGAGCGCACTATTCATATATTTGAGGATATGCTATGCACTTGTGTCATGGATTTTGGGGGTTCTTGGGATCAATTTCTGCCGCTTGCAGAGTTTGCCTACAATAATAGCTACCAATCGCAAGTATTTAGATGGCTCCTTATTAGGCTTTGTATGGGAGACGATGTCGGTCTCCGGTTGGTTGGTTTGAGTCGGGTAGGCTATTCAATACTGACTTGGTTCAGGATACTTTGGACAAGGTTAAGTTGATTCAGGATCGGCTTTGCAAAGCACAGTCTAGACAAAAGTGTTACGCCAATCGAAAGGTCCGTGATGTTGCTTACATGGTGGGAGCGAAGATAATAACTACATGAACTACAATAACTAATAAGCAGTAGGAACCCCCAAAATTCGGTGTCACAAGTGCATGAGTACTTTTTTAAGGAGTACAAATAATACAACATCTGTCCCGAATGTAGTAAGACAAAATAAAATAAACAGTACAATGGAGACTCGATAGACTGCAATGAATAGCCTGGAATGCAGCTCACATAAACTCTCATCAACAGGTGCGCCTACACGCCAAGATAATCATCAAATGAACCTGTCAGATCCTACACATTTAGTGCATAAGTGCAGCATGAGTACGTAAATCAACATATACCTAGTAAGTATCTAGCCTTACCCCGGAGAAGTAGTGACGAGGGATCGACATAAACACTTACGAAAGGTCCAATAAAATAATATAATAAAACATACATAAGCTTCCAATTTCTTCTTTCAAAAGCATGAATTTCTAAATCTTGTAATCTACCTTAACAACTGAGAAAATGTCAAGTGTCATTATCAAATAAATAAGGAATACCATATAAATGTCACGATAAGTGGAGAGATTAGCTCGTGAATATTCGGACTATTAGCGATATAACATACGATTTTGCCGATTCGGCCCAATCCAGAATAATATGTACACTGCCGAGGGTCGAGAGGCACGACGCGTGTTTACAATACAGCACATGAGCACAAATGTATATAATCTTTACCGTTCCTCAAATAACTCGCCCACAACTCAAAGTTTTAAAGCTTGGTCTAGTGTGCATATATTTATTTCTAAAATAATTTCAATTATAACCTCAATTAATTAAGCCAGCAGAATTAGTTCAAATTTTACATGATAAGATCCTAAGTCTACCAGGACATAAATATGTTGTAGCAATGTACAAACTCTCGTCACCTCGTGCGCACGTAGCACCCACAACTAGTTGCACATAACAACACATGTCATCTAGGGGCAGTTTTTCCCCTCACAAGGTTAGATAGGAGACTTATCTCGCTCAGAAATTCCATAACCGGCTCCAACACCATTCAAACACCTCAACCTGATGCTCGTCTCTTCAAAACTAGTCAAACAACGTACAAACCAATCAAAATATACCCCAATACGTATAATGTAACAATTTAAAATGATTTCAAACTCCTCTCAAAAGCCAACAAAGACAACCCTCGGAGCCATGTGCATGCATGGATTCTGAAAATTTGCAAAAATAAACTTTACCAATAACACCATAAACTAAAATATATAATTTATTTCAAATTTCATGTCCAATTTCGTGGTCAAAATCCAAAAATACCAAATTTTACGTTCTACCAAAATTCCAATTTTCTACAAATTTCCATGTTTAAATCCATATACAAATCATGTCTTTAACTTGTAATACGTGGGAGTCATGCACCTTGTGTTGCTTGATGAAAATCTCCCCTTGAAACTCTTCAAAATCTCCCCAACCAAGCGAAAATGGAAGAAAATGGGCCAAAACCTGTTCTTAAAATAACACATCTTAAAGAACACACTGCTTAGCGACCTCTCGTACCTGCGGCCATTTGACTGCTTCTATGGTTCTGCAGGTGCAGCCAAAATACCACTTCAGCGGTCCCCCTTTAGCCTCCCTGTCTTCGCATCTATGGACTAGACTCCGCTTCTATAGAGTCGCACCTGCGACCAAAAATCCGCTTCTGTGGTCTCGTAGGTGCGGCACAAACCTCGCACCTGCGCCTCCAGCCTGCCTCACTCCCTACCGCTTCTACGACCCCTGGGCCGCTTCTGCAGTCATGCAGGTGCATAAATTCCTTCGTACCTGCGGCCTCTTCCTAGCTCCTTTTTAGCCGCTTCTACGGTCTACTGCATCGCTTCTACAATGAAGCTTCTACTGAAGCGGTTGCACCAGCAGCCAGAATCCTCCAGCTTTCCCTTAAGTCTAAAATCCGATCTGTTACCTATTCAGAATTCACCCGAGGTCCTCAGAACCTTAACCAATTATACCAACATGTACAAAAACATATTACGAACTTAATCGAGTCCTCGAATCACGCCAAACAACATCAAAACTATGAATCGGCGACCAAAATCCTTTTTTAACTTTCAAACGTTCAAATTTTGACGAACACGTCTGAATCATATCAAAACATTCCGGAATGATGCCAAACTTTGCGTACAAGTCATAAATTACAATACGAACCTATTCCAAGGCTCAGAATCCCAAATGGAGATCAATAACAGCAAAGTCCACCTCAAACCAAACTTAAGAAATCCTTAAACCTTCAAAATGCCAACTTTCCATAATAAGCGCCGAAATGCTCCCGGTAATTCAATACTCAACCTGAACATACGCCCAAGTCCGAAATCATTATACAAACCTATTGGAACCTTCGAATCCTGATTCCGAGGTCGTTTACTCAAAAGTCAAACCTTAGCCAATTCTTCCAACTTAAAGCTTCCGAAAATTAGAATTTTCTTTCCAAATCAAATCCCGAACTTAATTCAATTCCGATCACACTTACAAGTCATAATATCTAAAGTGAAACTATTCAGGACCTCAAACTGCTGAACGACACGCTATAGTCCAAAACGACATGTTGGAAGATTAATATAAAATAAAAGTACATACTCAGTCTTAAAGAGCTAGTAGAGCACCATTTAAGATTTACAAACCATGCAAAATAGGTGCATTAATTTGACAATTACCACACTTCAATCCAAATGGAAAATCACACGTATATTAATTTCTCTGAGAGCTAGATAAGAGATTATTTTTGGTACAGAATTAGCAACTATACTTACTTTTACATAAAGTGATCAGTTTCTTACTTCGAACTTATTTGGATGGTTGTTATGTGTTTGTATTGTTTCCTATTGTTATTTTAAATATATTGTTTGTTTTGATTGTTATTTAGATTTTATTGTATCGTATTGTTAACGTCGTTACGTAACGATGAAAGTTTCACTTTATGGAACGACCGATTTGATGTGATCGCGTTGTTTTCTTAATTTTTTTCTCTTATCTTGCTCTTTTTTATTATTAAATTTTTTTATTTTATTCTTTATCCTACATTCTTATATAATAAATATTACATCGTACCTACTTTTTCTTTATAATATTACAAGTTTATTCTTCATATTGTTGGTGCATGACGTCATGAAACAACGACAAACTTACAATATATCCAAATATTATATAAATCAAAACGATACAATACAATATAATACAAAATAAAACAATTATAACAACTATCAAACAAGTTGTTAATGGATTAGAATCTTGCACATAATTAACTGAAAGCAGCATAAATTGTTAACCATCCAACTCCAACATTATGTTTATTATTTTTACTGGCGTCATCAAAGTTGTTTTTGTTTTAATTCTTGTAACGGATCCAAATTTATCTATCATTAAATTTTGTAACTTCCACACAAAAATTAATAGATAATTTTTATTTGAAAACGTGAAGGATATATATGTATGTGTGTGTCTTTAGAAAGGAAAAGCAACAGAACCTCTTTAATATCCAACTACCTATTATTTACTTTTCTAGTTAAAGAGAAACAAAATATATATGTGAAAAGGTGCATAAACAGGTTCTTGTTTTAGAGCCTAATACAACTCCAGTTCATTGCTGTTACAAGTTGTTGGAGAAATTGCGTCATAATCCATTTTTCCTCCGTAGGATATTGTGACGGTATCAAGTTTCTAAAACTAGAATAATCTAACAAGAATACGGAATAATTAAAATATTAAGCCAAGATTCAAAACGTCAACAACTTTAATATATAAAATCTACAACTCAAAACATAAATAACTTACAAGTTAAGGAACAACAACAACCACAACAAACAACACAACAAGTAGAGGAAATCAACAGGGGCACTCCCAAAGTACTGTCTCGTAGTACCAAAAGTAAATATCTCATAATCTCTCCTTATAATAACAACCATACGGCAGAAACCTCGAGCAACAATAACTATCCGCACGGCAGAAATCTCGTGCCATAATAACAATCCGCACGGTAGAAATCTCGTGCTACAATAACAATCTACGCGGTAGAAACCTCGTGCCACAAAAATAATCCGCACGATAGAAACCTCGTGCCATAATAACAATCCGCACGGCAAAAACCTTGTGCCACAACCAAACAAATCACCTCAACAATAATCACGAAAACCAAAACATAACAAATGAATCCTAATTTCTACATTCAATGCCGAACCCTATCAAATCAAATCCGATTGACCTCGAATTTTGTAAAAAAAGTCAAATTTGAGATTACGGACCTACTCAAACTTTCGAAATCGAGTCCGACCCCGATATCAAAAAGTCCGCTCCCGATCAAACTTCCCAAAATTTCACTAATTTCCAACTTTCTCCAAATAATGTCAAAATGACCTACAGACCTCCAAATAAACATCCGAACACGCCCCTAAGACCAATACCATATGGAGCTATTGGAACCATCAAAACTCTATTACGGAGTCATTTTTACATAAGTCAAACTACGATCAACTCCTACGACTTAAACTTCCATTTTAAGGACTATATGTCCTATTTCACTCTGAAACTCACCCGAACCCGACACCAAGCACCCTCGTAAGTCACATAACCACAAAATCAAGCAAAAGGAGCAATAAATAGGGAATCGAGGCTCATACTCTCAAAACGACCGGCCGATTCATTACAAATAGAATGAACACCTATTAAACTGAAATAAAAGAAAGTCTGGAATAGACTAGTTAATCAAATCACAATCACTTGATGAAATCTTCACGTCTAATAACTCTTAGAATGAACATTTCATAGAAAAAGTTATGTCTACTAAGCAGTGCAGAGCCACATGTACTCAAGAGGAGTCAACCGACACTCCTTAGTCAAAAAATTACACTGTGTAGTTAGGTAATTCTTTTGAAAAAAATATATACTATGTATTTATACTTCTTAACTTCTTGGTGAATTTATTTCTTTATACTTTGACTTCTCTTGATGAAAACTTTGGCTCTGTCACTGCTATTAAGGTTTCCCACCAAAAAGATGGATTAGCGCCTATAACAACCCGTCAGTTGTTTTGAGCATTTACTCTTCGCTCGGTGATTTGAGAGCAGGAGCAGATCCATATGATGTATTACGACTTATGTGTATCGCCGGTTTTAGTTTTCAGGTGTTTCATAAACAGTTTGGAAGAATGAATTCCATGTTTGAAGCTTTAAGTTGGAAGAGTCGACCAAGTTTGACTTTTTAGTATTTGACCTCGGGTCGGAGTTTTGATGGTTCCATTAGGTCCAGATAGTTATTTTGTGTCAGGCGTATGCCCGAATTTGCATTTGGATATCTCTAGAAGGTTTCGACACTAATTGACGAAAGTTGAAAATTTGAAGGTTCTGAATGTTCATAAGTTTGACCGAGAGTTGACTTTGATGATATCGGTGGATTATGGTTTCGGGAATAGAATAGCTTTGTTATGTCATTTGGACTTCTGTGTAAAATTTGAGTCCACTCCAAGTTGATTTAATAAGTTTAAGCATGAGTTTTGGAAGTTAAAATATTCACATTTCATTATATTTTATTTCAGGTGTGATTCATTGTTTCGATGCTGTTATGCGTGATTTGATGCCTCGAGTAGGTCAATATTATGTTATGGGACTTGTTAGTATATTTGGACGGGTCTCGAGGGGTTCGGATGAATTCCGGATGTGGTTCGGATCATTTTTATCTCTTGTTGCATTGCTAAAGAATTCTGGTGCTGGTATAGCTGCATCTGTAGAGTCTTGGTCGCAGAAGCGACTTCGTGTTTGCGAGTTGCTCTTCACAGAAGTGGGAAAAGGCTGGATGAGGGAATACCGCAGAAGCGGAATACTGGGAGCATAAGAGCTTCCGCAGGTGCGAGATTTTAATCGCAGAAGTGGATGGCATCTTGTTTGGGAGATTGCATAGAAGCGGATTTAGCCTCGCACCTGCGATTGGGCAGAAGCGAAACAGCATCCGCAGATGCGAGAAATCAGTTGGTTAGTGGAGTATGCAGAAGTTGAGCTTGTGTCGCTGATGAGAAGGTGCCTGGGCAGAAGCTATATAATCGAGGGCTTAATTATTTTATTCATATTATGAGCTATGGAGCTTGGACTGAGGCAATATTTTAGGCGATTTCTACCACATGGATTGGATAAGCGTTCTCTGCTTGGTTTTGATTTTATTTCATGAATCTACCTTTGGTTTTCGCAGTTGGATTATGAATTTTAAAGAGAAATTGAGGGTTTTTGTCTAAAATTTCATAAAGCGAATATTTGAGTTTTGAACATCGATTCAGAGTCGGATTTGAGTGAAACTAGTATGGTTAGGCTCGTAATTGAATGGGTTATCGGATTTTATGAGTTTTGTCGGATTTCGAGATGCGGGCCTGGATTTGACTTTTTGATTGACTTCGGGCTTTTGATTAAAGATTCGACTTTATCGATTGAGTTTGTTTCATTTCGAATTATTTGATGTTCTTTGAGCTGCTATTGGCTAGTTTCGAACCATTCTAAGATTGGTACGCGCGGGATAGTATTTTTGGAGTATTATTTGGGTTTCTCAGTAATGGATTCGGTTTATTCGAGGTAAGTAACACTTCTAAATTTTGTGATGAGGATGTGAACCCCTGAATATACTTGTTATGTGTTTGGTGTTGAGGTGACACACATGCTAGGTGACGGGCGTGTGGGCATGCGCTGTGTGATTTATGACTCGGTTGATTCTGTGATATTATGTAGTTGCCTAATCTTGTTTTATCCATGAAATTTCTAAGTGCTAGGGTAATTGAGATGTGATTCATATTAGAAACCATATTTACGCTACATGCTTATCCTGTTGGGACCCACGGAGACATTCTGCTGTTGAGTTATTTGCTTAAATTACAATTATATACTCAGTCACATTCATCATTTGCATATCATAACTCAGTCTCTGTTATCATTTGTTGTCACATCATGTTATTATTGTTTGGGTTGTTTGGCATGAGATTTGTGAACCTAAAAGACTAGAGAGATTGATGACTGAGTTGGGGCTTGAGGGCCGAATTATGAGTGATATTGAGAGGATCGGGTTGTACGCCGCAGTAGGCCATATTGGCTTTATATGTATTATTATTATATGGATCGGGCTGCACGCGGCAGCAGACCATGATGGCTTATATTAGCGCTTAGGGAGGATCCTCCCCTCTGGAGTCTGACATACCAGCAGCGAGCACAAGTTCTATTGATTCATGATGGGATCAGACTGTACGCGGCAGCAGGCACCATACAGTGCTAAGAGACTAAGTGTGCTGAGTGACTAAGCGTGATAGGTGGGAGTGTGAGACAGTAAGATTGAGTACTCTAAGAGTATGTGTACATGAGTTCATCACTGTAATGCATTGCATTGACATGTATATTGGACGTACGGTCATAGAGATGTATTTTCTCATCATACACGGTATTGTGACATTCATAACTTCACATGCACGTTGACACGTAGGCATAAAGATGACATATTAAAAAACATTTTGAGCTCAAGAGAATACACAAAACTTGATTACGAAGAGTGCATATATATTACTGGCAAGTAGCTACTATGCGAAAAATCTTATTTCGTTTAACAAAAAAGAAGACATGCACCGGCGGGGATGAACTCGGGTCTGTATCGTGGCAGGATAATATTCTACCAATAGACCACTGGTGCTTGATGCTACGCTGTGTATTCTGTTCCTTACAAGTTCTATGATCTATAATGCCCAGATATGAAGCTTTCTTGTTCGAAAGAACTGCAGTAGAGAAAAGATCGATTTGTATCTGTAAGAAAAGTTATTTACTGAATCCCATGCACCTTAAATCTTTAGTTTGGGCTGCTCTCTGCAACCTTTGCTTCACTGAGGTGGTGGTGAAATATCTTACGTCCTCAGTAATTTGCTGAAAAAGAGTATGATCTAACATTAACTTTCTCAGCTGAGTCAACCACTGCCGTCTACGGTGGTTGCAGCATTATTTGCCACCATCTGAAACTTCATAGTCCTCGGAAAGTCATCCAATGCTATACTGGAAACGCTAAATTCATCGTCGTCCTAAAAACTATCTTCTTTCTCTTCCTTAATTGCTGCATTCTTGATTTTCCGGTACCGGAGAGAGGCACGCCGGTGATGAGGGGGTGGGTTTGTTAGTTTCACCTGCAGAACTGGCTTTTGAGTTCACCGGCTTTTGGCGAGCGATTCCGGCGAGGGAACTCCGGTGAGTAGGCATAGGGTGGTTGTGTTCTGAAGTGTAGGTGATATTGAACATGTTAGGGTCGGATCTATTTCGATCCACTTGTTTTCGGGCCAAACAACCCTTTGAACTGCTACATTTGTAATATCCCCTGTTAATTCACAAGGAAGTGTTAGGATCGATTTGCACAGCGCTCTTGATTTTACAACGAATAAGAAAATTATGCAAGAGGAAAGAGAGAAGAGAGAAGAGAGAGAGCAATTTCGTGTGGAGAGAGAGAAAATATAGTGGTAACACCCCGTGAGCAACTTCGCGATGGGGTATATATTAATAATATTGGGTTGATGATATTTCATTGTAGCATAAAATCTCGCATAAAATATTACAGTATTTGGTTGGCCTGATAAAAAAATAATCACAAACATAATCAATATTGGTTGACAATATTAAATAATACTAACAACATTAAGTAATGCAAATATTTATTATAATTTATGCATGATAGAATGTAAAATAGGAATATATATCAATAAGACAAAGATTAAACTATTTTAGAGCAAGTAATTCATATATAATATTCTTTTTAAAAAAGAAAGATTAAAAAAAACCAACCTAGGGTATGGGGAGCCTTTGATTGGTTTTTGCCCATATTTTCTCCAAGCCCACTTGTCTGAAGACAAAGCCTCAGCAGGCACTTGGCATACCTTCTTCAGCTTGTTCTTCCTGAAAAAAAATCCAAATAAATGTGTAACCATCAAAATAAACTAATTAATTAATAAATAACCAGACTGACTTTGTGATAGGGGTATATGTCAATTGATAAAGGTCTACTTTTCCCATAAAAGAAATTTAACACTTCCTATATGAAATCTTAAAGGCAACCCGATGCATAAAGTATTCTATATTCATACAGGATTCAGGGAAAGACCGTATCTTAAGAGGTGTGAGATAGACAACTTACCCTAATGTAAGTATTAGTGACTGCTTTCACGACTCTAACCCGTGACTTAGACGGATTCACGCTTAACGAAGCGATATCACGTGACACCACTCTGTCTAAATTTTTACTAAATATATGTATTAAAACTGTGAAGAAACAAATAAGTAGGAAAAATTGATACCGCTTGACATAAATTATCTCTCGGTGAGTTGATTATGTGCTTTATTTTGTTCTAAGAGGTTAGAGGTTCAAACCTCAACGAGCAAAGCATGTCTGGTTAAAAATTATGATTAAGTAGACTTAAACTCAGGGGTCATTTGGTACGAACACAAGTAATGCGGGATTAGTAATGCAGGGATTATTAATGCAGGTATTAATAATGCAGGGATTGTAGTGCTGGGTTTACTTTTTATCAAGTGTTTGGTTCATTGTATTAAAAATTAGCTATGCAATATATAATCTAAGCTTGAAGTATGATAATTAAAGTTATTATTTACGTTCTTCTATAAATTTCGACACCGCTTACAGAAATTTCTACGCACGCCCCTGATTATGGGTCACACGAAGATAACTTTACTGCTGCTAGAAGGCTTTCCTTCTACGAAAAACTATAAACAAAAAATTTAAATTTACCTTTTTTGGATTCTTGGACTCATCTGATCAGCATGTGAAGTACGACGGGACGCACTAGTTTTACTAGTTGTGAAATGCTTGGGCTGAATTAGTCCTGTAATAAGCTGATGATTGCGTAATTTTTGCTGTTGTTTTGGTGTTTGATTATGGGGTGATAGATCTTGCAATCCTCCAATAACAAAAGGCTTGTAAAGATTATGCAACTCTTGAACAACATTTCTGGTGTCAAATTTTGGCTCAAAATAATCTTGAAAACAAATAAAGTTGTCAACTTGGTGAATATTTGCAGAGCTAGAACTAGTGGTAATGGTGCTACTGCTAGAGGTGGTGGTGGTGGCGGCGGTAGCGGCGGCGGTGCAGCCTCTGACCACCGCGTGTAGGTCCCAATCTGCTTCCATATTCTCTCTACTTGGCCCTTTTCTTTGGCTTTGTTTAAGAGAGGACAGTTATAGAAAAAGACAAGCTTTGACTTTTGGAGAGATGAAAAGAGACTTTTAGGGAGAGACAAATAAGTGGAATACTACTACTCCGTACTTATATATAGAGAAAGTGAGTTTTGGCCGTTTTTTTTCCCTTTCTAAATTGGCATTAAAAAGTCCACTTTTGAGAGGGAAACCCTATTTTGTAACTATATTTTACGAGTGAGGCTCAGTTGGTAAAAGCGCCTATCCATTCGAGTCACGCTGGAGGGGAAGTATGGAAACACTATAAATTCTCCTAATTTAGGAGGGGTTGAAAAAAAAAAACTACATTTCGAAGTCAAAATATCTGATTAAGGATAAATAAATATTTACCACTGGTCGTTCTATAGATTCTCCTAATTTGAGAGGGGAAGAAAAAAAAAACTATATTTCGAAATCAAAATATCTGATTAAGGATAAATAAATATTTACCACTGGTCGTTAGTCGCTACTAGTCTAAAATCCTATTTGTTAAAAAAAGAAAAATCTTTCATATAGTAATTTGATGTCCTATGTTTTATGTTGGCATTTAATGTACATTCATAATAATATAAATTGAGAAGTTATCTCATGAATTTGATACAAAATTTACTTCCTATTTAAATAGTTTTGAATGCATTGGCCATTGAATGTCTTAAGTACACCATATTTCCTTCTTTATTTCAATTTTGTAGATAGAATTTAGAGTTTTAATTGGCTTTATAAAATACTAATCAGGAGTAATTTCTCTTGTTTAATTTTTATGTTTTATCATCAAGATTCTTTTATTGTCAATAGTATTAGTACATATTTGTATCACTATTTATTTAATGTGAATAATTTTAATACAAAAGTTAATCATAATACAAATTAAAAATACCCAAAAATGAGGAGGTTGTTTTTTGTTTTTTCATCCGGTAATCATTTATCTCCTTTAGGACTCCGACTAATCCAGATTCACGTCGTATAAGATCAATTAAGAGGAAAGTACTCTTTACTGGAATTTTTTGATCTATTCTTATTTCGAAGGGCTCAAATTCAAAACCTAGAAAATGTACTTCCCACCTATATTGTTTTGTTTATTCTTAAGACTCGAACTTAAAATCTTTAATTTTTGGTAAATGAATCTTATATATTCTACTACAATTTTTTCTAGGTAGTTAGAACTTAGGAGGTTGTTAATTAGAGAACAAAATAGGCATTGTTTAAGCAGTTGACTTGGGAAAATGTCAAAAACAGTGGGTCCCACGGAGCAAAAGAGGTGCGTGATTCATTAGCTCAGCTTCGAAAAGGTCCACTCCACGCTGTCTCTAATAGTCACTCGTGATTCGTACAATCGATGTTACAAACATAGCCAACTCTATTATTAAAAAATAAAGAGAAAAACGATCTCGAGGGTTAGAAAGCGGGTTGTCGGCAAGCGTGACGAGACGACGAGGTTCAAAGAAGGAAAGACTTTGGGTGGATACCTAGGCACCAAAAGAGAAGGAAGGGCATCCTAATCTCATCTACTGAAAAGGGGGCCGGGCGTAGCACGTTCTTTTTTAAGACACATAGGCTATTACACACATAAAAAAAGTAATAAAAAGAAAAAGTTATATAGTTGGACCATCTGTTCTATCCGTTCGAGTTTTGCTTCTCTAGAGAAGATGAAAGGCTAAAAATGAAAGTGTTCGCAACACATACCGAAAGGGTACTTATTAAGCCGACCATTAAATATCCGGAGGTGTAGAAAGTACACTTGTGAAAGTGGGCAAACCATAAAAAAAAAACGACGATTATTCGTGGAGGTTTTCACGTAAAGACCTCTTGATTTTGGCAAATGAATTATAATTACAAGTACCTAGAAACATAACGTGAAATGAATATTATTCTTGTCTTTCATTAAAAGATTACATAAAAATAACTCTTATCAAACGGATCACATATATTTTTCGTTTATAATGGACTTCCAACTAGAATATTTTACTTATGTTAACCATTTTAAATTGTTACGTAATTGAGATACATAAAAAAACAAAAAACAGAATCAAATTTGTTCATGAACTTTACATCAATTCAACTAATTTAACTTTAAGAGTAACAAATTCAAATAAAATACATACATTATTTATCATGGCCAGGTTTTATATATATATATATATATATATATATATATATATATATATATATATATATATATATATAAAATTTATGTTATTTGTACCAAACCGGTTTATGGATGAGTGCTCTTGGAGTAGTCGGTCTAGCCTTGAACCTACGTGCTTATGACTTCGTTTCTCAGGAAATTCCCGCTGCGGAAGATCCTGAATTTGAGACTTTCTGCACCAAAAATATTCTCTTAAACGAAGGTATTCGTGCTTGGATGGCGGCTCAAGATCAGCCTCATAAAAACCTTATATTCCCTGAGGAGGTTCTACCACGTGGAAATACTCTTTAATGGAACTTTAGCCTTAGCTGGTCGTGACCAAAAAACCACTGGTTTCGCTTGGTGGGCCGGGAATGCCCGACTTATTAATTTATCCGGTAAATTACTAGGGGCTCATGTAGCCCATGCTGGATTAATCGTATTCTGGGCCGGACCAATATATATATATATATAAGACATTCATTTAATTTAGTGCAAAGAGATACTCCCTTCATCTCATAAGTTAATAATACTTTCTAAAACTGTGATATAAATAAGTTATTAAAAATTTGTGTAATTATAAATTATTTTATTAAAATAAGATGTAAAATTTAATTTTTTTTTAGATATGATATTATTTTAGGAACAAAATAAAAAGGAAATTTTACCTTTTTAGCCACCGGACCAAGGTCTAATTTGTGCTATATTTGCAGAAGCCGTAGAAATTCCTCTCCAATTTCCCTAGATTGAATTTTCCCTCTTCTTTCCCCCCCTTGATTTTGATGTCCTTTTCCCTCCTTTTCTCCTCTATTTTCCATTAATGACACTGTAACAGGAAAAGGGAGAAACAGAAAAGAGGTAGAAAATGATGGGAGGGAATAACAGTTTTTGGAAGACGATTTGCGCAATTTGTTATGAAGATCTAAACCCCATTATTGAAGACCTCCAATCCATTTCTATTTGCGGTCATGTTTTTCACGAGATTTGGTTAGACCCGATATCCATCTAAATGTATTTTGGGTACTCTTTATATCAGCAAATCTTGATTCAAATTTAGTGTAGAAGTTGTTCATTTATGAATGTATTTGAAGAATTGTATTGGTTATCTTTACTTGGAGTCTACTTAATTAAAAATCAGCTTTTTTGTTATAACCTAGAACTTGTATTTGTTACCTTGTATTGTGTAATTTATGAATTCACGTGAACACATTAGCTTTTGCTCAAGAAGTCCGATAAATATCTACAATTTTTTTATTTTAAACCTAGTTATTATTGTATATTAATTTTAGATTGCTACAAGAACTCATAAACTTCAAATTCTGGATCCAACTCTAGTTTAGTTACTTTGTATTGTTAAAAATGTTTTCTTTTAAAGGGAAAAGTTTATTTATGTTGCTTAGGAGCTCCATTTATTTTATTTTACAAATATATCAACTCTTACTTTGTATCATTTGTTTTAATTAACATTTGTGCATTTATACTGAAAAAAAGTCGCCAAGTCATTATTGGAGCCGAATGCAGGATTTGCAAAATTGCCTAAGCAATGTATGCTTGATGCTTGATCCCCCTGGACTATTATCGTGTACCACATTCTACACCTTGTACAATTATTATATGTTACTTGCTTCTATAGTCAACTAATGATCAAGGAAATGATCTCCTAAGGTCAACGATTTTCCTTTGGAAAAAGCACCTTTATGTTTACTTGTGAAAAAAAAGACTACTACTTTAAGTTGTTGCTGGCCAGGTCTGTAACAATTCTGTTAACGTGTTTGACTATTTGATAGAGATAGTTATTTCTACTTATCTGATAAGTATATATAGTTGATTCTGTTTATGATATGTTGTGGTTGCAAAAACCAGTCTTCAGCAATGGTTTGAATACTGCACAAATGGAAAAAAGAAGAATTGTCCAGTTTGCAAACAGGCTTGTTCTGAACAAAATGCAAATAGGCTTTATTTCCAATCAGTTGGTGATCCAAATGATACAAGTCTGACCAAGAAAGCTCGTGATCATGAAGAGGATCCAGGGGAACTGAGAAATGAGGTCAAAAGGTTGGAGGGGAAAGTTTTACAATTGACTTCTACTTTGGAAGAACAGCTGAAAGATCTCAAAGAAGTCAATGCAGAGGTAAATGGTTCATCTCGCTATCTCTTTGGCTGCCATGAATTTACACAATATCTTGCTGTCGAATATGATGCAATTGCATCATGCTTATTCTATTCACGGGTATTTTCTCCATTTCATGAAAGTGCCCTTACCATAAGAAAGGTCAATGGTTCAATCCACGCTGACATGTACTATTGGCATGAGATGAGTTTAACAAGAATAACATGGTCAATGAGGATTTATATAGCCGACCCCGACTTGTTTGGGAATTAGGCATAGTTGTTGTTGTTCTATATATGAGAGAGCTCTGGAGTCACGAGTTGCACATGGGTGGGTCTGTTAGTCTTTTTAACAATCTGGCAGACTGTTGAAACTTGCTAAATTTTGGATATTTCAAGCATGTTTTTTGTTTACTGTAGTAGTTTAGGGATGCACCTTAAATTTTGGGTATAGTTCAGGGATATTTTTGTACAAAAACTTGAGGGTAGGATAGTAAATTGAGTGGTTATGAGGTGAACTAGTATGGTACATCAACCTTTCATTCATGTAATACACAATCTACATTGTAAAGATAACACACAAAGTTGACAGCTAGAGGAAATGTAATGTTGCGAAGAAAATTATTGGGCGTACAGTTCTTCATTGGGTCCATCCTCAAAAAGCCTAGAGTTGTAGCAATCAAAAGCATTTGCATAGAGAATGATACAGAAACAGACAGATTTTCTAATTGATTCAGAATCTAAGTATGGTAATCTCTTCCTTCAAGCATCTAACAGCGTAGAACTTGTTTCTTGAAATCATCCATCACTGAGATGAGAAAAGTCAATTTTGTTTTCCAAATCTCTTTGCCCATAGCTGACCAAATGAAATGACAGGAATTTGATATATGTAGAGATTCCGCTACCACGATGAAGAGTTCTATGCCTACCGATTAAATGTGATGAATGAAATAACCATCTTCGGCAGATATAGATTTCAGTTTATTGTTTGGCTAATGATTGGAAAGAGCCACAGTTTTGTTCAGAGTCAAAATACATGCTCTTAGGTGGAATAAGCATGGCTCTAGTAAAGTTGAGAAGTATCTGGTACTACCATTAACCAAAAGTATAGATATCTATATGAGCATATTTGCTTCAAACTCGATCTGCGTAAGACTTCATGTCATCACATTTTCCATCTCGACAAATTTTCTTAGTAATGCAACTTTTTTGTTTCAGCTGTTCACATGCAAGGAGGAGTTGAAAATGGAAGTGACTCTAAAGAATGAAGCTGTGAAACAGGAGGCAGCCATTCAGCAGTTGTTACATCTTAAATCCAAGGTACATACTTTTGCCTCTTGATGTTTTGCTAGTGCATCTAGTCATATATTCTTGTATATAATGTCTTCTTGGTGGAAAAAGATGTAAGTTATTAGTTACTACATTCTGGGAAAATTTGTTCCGCAGGAGTTAGATCTATCAACTTTGGAGTGCATAAGACTAAAAGATGGAAATATGGCTCTAGATGAGGAGCTTGCAGCACTCAAGTTGTAAGTCAATCATATTGAGGGAAACAAGCAGTTGTATCATTATATTATATTTACAATAGTTCTTTTTCACTTTCCATTCATGGTTTATTACTTCAGAGTCTGCTATTTTAACAGCCTCTCTATCCTCATAAGGTAGGGGTAAGGTCTGCGTACACACCACCCTCCCTAGACCCCACAATGTAGGATAATACTGGGTATGTTGTTGTTGTAGTCTGCTATTTTAACTTGAAGGAAGAAGATGTCTTGAAACTTGCTCCATTAGGAGATGATGCCGATAGCAAAGAGAATTGATGTCTTGAAAAATCATTGGTCACCTGAAAGGCTGAAACAATGAAGCTTTTACTTTTATAATCACTTTTATTTAGAAATGCTGGGTAAGGCTGCGTATAATAATCCTTTGTGGTCCGGCTCTTCCTAGGACCCCGCGCATAACGGGAGCTTAGTGCACCGGGCTGCCCTTTTTATTTAGGAAGTTACAGTTTTCAGCACTACTGGATGAAACTTCATATCTACTAATGCTCTTCTTTTGTGTTAGACATTTCTTGCCTTGTGTACATGTTGTGGATATGTTCATTGGGAGTTCATTGCCGTGGGAAATCTGAATTGTACAAACTACTACACTGAGTTTCCTTTCGAGCTCGGGCAAATTACTTTCTGATCTGATATCAAGGATAGGACATGTAGATAGAACGTAACATAAGCTTGATGAGCTTGGTAACTCTGCTGAAACCCAGGCTTCCTAGTTCCTCTTTATGAAAAGGAACAGTAAATTATGAAAGGAAATTGAAGTTATTGAACTGAAGCTTCTAAATGCAAAAGTGAAAATAAAAATAGTTCTTGTACGTGTTATATGCTTGCATATAAAGCTCCAAAAGTAGCTCTGTTTCAGAAGAAATAACGGCTTCTTTCCGCTTTATAGGTAGTTACAGATGGACCACCTTACGGGATTAGTTTAGTGATGAATTTTATCATTTTGCTTGAAAAAGGGCTGGCTATTATGTTTCTACTGTTGATGGAGTAATACTGTTCACTTGTCTATGGAATGGCATTTTGATGATACTTGTGAAAGTGTAAGGTTTCGTTCTACAGAAGAAGTCTTTTCTTCTATCACATCTCTTTCCTTTACAATGATCTCCTTTTCTCAAGCATAGAAGCGATATTTATTTTTTTGATTTCGTTTTATAAAGCACAGAGGCAATATTTATATATTAGCCTTAAATTTGATGGATAACGTTATTGCATTTATTTTGGCAGGAGTTACAAAGAACTGATGACCAAGTGCGACACTCATGGCAGGCGAGAGGTTCGTTCTCTCAGGAAACTTGAGAAGGCTAAAGAAAAGATAAGTAAGTTGAAGGTAAGTGTTGGATGTCCTAAATGAAATATGGTTTATTACAATTTGAGCTTTAAAGATTCTTCAGTGTGCGGCTATTTATAGGCCAGGATCCAAGAACTTGAGACGGAACTTGAAGAAAAAGAAAAATATATTGAAAATTTGACAACTTTGAGAGCCTCCAAGAAAAACTTTGAGTTGTATCAAGGAAGCAAAGAACCCAAAGTTGACAGATGTTCATATGAGAATCAGAATAAGGCACCTGCTGAGACAGAAGTAGATTTATGCATGATCACTGGCTCATGCGATGATTTATCTAGACCAAGGAGAAAAAGAAAGTATAAGTCTAAGGAAAAGAGTATACAGAACACGGCAGAAGATATTTTTACTGGTAGTCTTCACAAAAATAATCATGAGAAAGACTCTTCCATAAGAAATAAAGATGGAGGCACTTCAGAGACGGCCAGTTATGTGCATAAAGTATCATATCAAAACGTGCACCAATCTTTTGACCATAAGAAGGCTGTCTATGATAGTTTTTTGTCAAGGCCGGAGCCACCTTTTGGGGCCACTGGTGGAAGTCAAGTGCAGGGATCAGAAAATAAGGACGGAATCTCAGGCTCAAGGAATTCCCCTGTGATTATTCTTGACGATGATACTGATCTTCCACCTCTAGATGACATTAGACAGAACCAGTCCTCATTTCACATCAGGAAAGAGACTACTGCACCAGTTATACTTGCCCAACCAGGTTTCTATTTATCTCATCTTGATATTGAAGTGCTGCCATCTGTTGTTTGGATAATGATTTTACTTCAACCAAATGATCTTGTTCACTGATCAAACAATGCTCTTAATAAGTACTTGTTTCCTCTGACACTGAGTGATAATCCCAGGAGACAGCTGCTTTTCGGGTGGATTATTAGGTCCTGATGGGACTTACTGGCACTTGGGAAAATGGTGCAAGAAGGTTAAGGACAAGGGATCTGGATCGCTATCTTGAGGACTGCAAGGATCTGGTGTGACTGCTGTTGATTTGATTGCTGTAGGAGCTGATGGTAGAGGTGGCTGGATCAAAGTTCTGCAATCAATGAATCCGGGATCATTGGTAGCTCTTAATACCTTTATTTGCTTATAATGATACATGTTAGGTTACTGCTCCTACCTTTCTGTTTCATTTGCTAAGCAAACTTAAACTTCATCCTTGGCATGTCTACATACACATGGCACAACTCGCAATGAAAGCACAATCGAAGTTGTAATAGTAGTATTGCTGCAACTCTATTATTCCATGATTGTTTGAAGTATCTTATGTATCTACTTGATTACTTCTCTATGAAACTGTTTTAAAACGATTAGTGCTACCACAATGAAAGTTTATTTGGTTATTTTTTCAGGAGGACGAAAATGAGAGAGTGCCATCATTCAAGATATACAAGTATGACATGAAATCAAGTAGTTCCAGTCTCAAGGATGCTTGCAAATAAATAGCTTCTTCAGAAGGGCCAGTAGATAGCCTTATTAACGGTGCTTCTACGTTACTAACTGTAGATAATAGAGAGTAAATTCCTTATACATTGTTTAGGGGTTTAATTTTTGAGATCTAGTTATACTACCATTTGATCGAGTAATTTGAAAACAAGAAACTCAATGTCTTCTTTTAAGCGTGTAAAGTTGGGATTCAAAAGGGGAAAGTAGCAGGCTTATAAAGGAAAGCTAGAATGTAACTTCAGAAATTGTTTCTTAGCAGTTTTCAGGTATGTTTGTTGCTTGATCAATCCATATTGAAAGTGCACCCTTTGTTTGGTATAAACACTGGCTATATGCTTGCTACCATCTATATGCTTTCTTCTATTATTTATTAAAGGCTTAATATAAACTTTCCCTCTCAATTTACTTCAATTTCTCATTTAAACACCTTGAAAATGTTAGGTGTGGAGCCTGATTAATATGTGATGTACTGTTATATATTAATGTTCACGCGGATCAACTTCTGCGCTGAGGTTGCCGGTGATGTGGGGGGCAGGAGCCCCCAACCCGAAGGCGAGGTTCGGGCTAGCGTCCCGACTCACCTTTTAGGCTGTACTGTTCATTCTCCAGATTTCTTTTCTCTGTAATTGTAAATACCCAACATCATCAATATGTATATACCCCACCGCCGTGGAAGTTTACCCACGGGGTGTTACCATGTATTTTCTCTCTCTGTCTCCTCTCACGCGCTTTCTCTCTCTACTCTAATTTTTCCCTCTTCCAGATTTTCTTCTTCTTCTTCTTCATCAGTTCAACACTTCAATTGTGTTCAAGTGAATCGATCCTAACAGAAAAGTCTACTAGACTATCTCTTAAACAAACACAACATATTAGTATCATAATATCTTATACTGACTATAAAAGAATATCATCTTACTACAATTTCATCTTCCTCCTCTTCTTTTTCTCAAAGAAAAAGCTGAGAACCGGAGCAACAAGTGCTATAAAGTATAAAAGTAAGGTGATGCTAAGTCCTAGCTCGAACAAGTGGCGACTTAGAAATATTAATAGGGGAATGAGGAGACATCATGTTCATATTCATTCTTGACGATATTACATTTTCATCGTACTTTCTGTTGGAGAAACTTAGCCGTAGATTGTTCCTTTTCCATTGCTGCTTGTTCTTTGCTCCATTTTCCACTAACATTCGAATTCTTCCAATTGCAATCTCCACCGTTTGATCATCAATATTCGCGAAACAAACCCGAAACCAACCTGGCTCAGGACAGTTAAAAGAAGATCCAGGTGAAACATTGAGCTTCACATCATTTATAATCAGTTTCCATAACAACTTTTCAGAATCAAATGTTGGTTTTTTTAACAATGGCCTTAAATCCATCCAACAATAAAGTCCAGCATTTCCTTTTAAGCAATTTATTCCAACTTCTTCAAGTCCTGTTGTGAATTTTTCGTGCCTTTTTCGCAACCTTTTTGAACTTTCAACGAGAAATTTGTCGACGAATTCATCGTCAGACAACATAGTAGCTAGTAAATGTTGTGTCTGAGTTGAAACCAGACCAAAACTCGACATTTTTCTAGCACAACTTACTACATCATTGTTGAAAGAATAGATAATTCCAACTCTGAATCCTGGAAATCCCATGTCTTTTGAAAGACTATACACTATATGAACCAAATCTTTATTAGTACATTCATCCATTTTATCCATTTCGTCGTTGATAATTTCAGCAATGCTGATGAATTCTGGAGAATCAAAGACAGTGGCTGCGTAGATTTCGTCGCAAACTAAGTGGATGTTGTGTTTGTTTGTGAAGATTAAGAGGTTTTTTAGTGTGTCTTTGTCTAAAGTTGTGCCTAATGGATTTGAAGGATTGGTTAAGATTAAGCCTTTGACTTTGATATTTGATTGTTGGGCTTTTTCATATGTTTCTTTGACAGCTTCTGTAGTAATCTTGAAATTGTTGGAGCTATTGCAAGGAATTGGGAGGAGTTGTACCCCAGTTCTCCACTTTAGGTCCCTATTGAATCTGCATTTAATCAACTTCCAAGATAAGTTATTCTTCAAGGAAAATGAATAAGTAAAGATCAATACATGACTATATATTTTATTGCTTCAACGGGCTAGTCTAAAAAAGGGCGGTCTGGTGCATAAAGCATGCAACTTCATGCAGAATTTGAAAAAGAGCCGCACCCTAAAGAAGTGTGAAGTAGGCAGTTTGACCTAAATGTAAACATCAGTCACTAATTCCACGATTTAAACATACGCAGGCAGAAATCTATGATTATTAAATTGTCGAAAAGAGGAGTTTAAAGGAGAAAAGAAAATGTAAAAACAGCAGCAGCAATCTTGACCTCTGCACTGCTTAGCTTGCTGCTTTGAACTTTTTGACTATGTATCATTAGTTTGGAAAGTCAATTAGATTTGACCATTACGTATCTCAAGTCTATATAATTATTTTAGATTTTAGATATAAGATATAATCTCTCTCCGTTTCGATTTATGTAACACTCTTTCCTTTTTAGTTAGTCCAACATAGTAGCTAGTAAATGTTGTGTATTGAATCTGCATTTAATCTGCATTTAATCAACTTCCAAGATAAGTTATTCTTCAAGGAAAATGAATAAGAAAAGATACATGACTATATATTTTATTGCTTCAATAGGCAAGTGTAAAAAAGGATAGTCCGATGCATAAAGCATTCTACGTTCAAACAGAATTCGGGAAAGAATCGTACCTTAAAGGGGTGTGATATTGACAGTCTGACCTAATATAAGCATCGATGATTTGAACATGTGCTGGCAGAAATCTATGATTATTAAATTGTCGAAAAGAGGAGTTTAAAGGAGAAAAGAAAATATAAAAACAGCAGCAGCAATCTTGACCTCAGCACTGCTTAGCTTGTTGCTTTGAACTTTTTGACTGTGTTATCATTAGTTTTGAAAGTCAATTAGACTTGACCATTACGTATCTCAAATCTATATAATTATTCTAGATTTTAGATATGAGATATAATGTCTCGGTTTCGATTTAGGTGACACTCTTTCCTTTTTAGTTAGCCCCCAAAAAATGACATATTTCTATATTTAGTAATAACTCAACTATAAAATTTTTCTTTTTATCCTTAATGAGATGATTCCTAGTCACACAAATTTTTATGATTTGATTTAGATCACATGTTTTAAAAATAATTTTTTATTTTTAAACTCCGTACCCAGTCTCCTACATTTCAATTTATGTAACGTACTTTGACTAAATACCAACTTTAAGAAAATAAATGACTTTTGAAACTTATAATCTGAAACATGCCATTAAAAATAGAATAAAAAGTTTAAAGTTAAACCGTTCTAAAAAGTAAGACAATTTATCTGCTATTGTATTGGGTCGGACATAATCGACCGCATAAAGAGGATCGAGCCCGGGCATAATGCGGTACCAGATATCTGTCCGGGGTCGACAAGGCATGTACGGAACTGGAGCAACCGATATGGGACAACCAGCATCGGTCGGCGCAGGCACACTTCGTAACGAGAGGTCAGTTTGAACCGGATATCTCGTGGGTTCCTAATATCTAGGCGGGAGTGAAGTTCTCAACTATCATAGACGTTGAACCATTATTTTAGGTTTTCATCCCGTAATTGAAGGAATTTTATCTTGTAATTAGACTTTTACCATATATAGGGCTCTTTTCTTACCTATAAGAGGAGCATTTGATCTTCATTGTAAGACACAACACATACAAGAGAAAATACTAAAAACTATTACTGCTTATCAAATTCTGCCTTCTTTATTATATTTCGTCATCAGCTACTCAATTACTGCAGTTTGGTTATTCCTTTCTGTCTATTATATTCCAATCATTTGTATTATATTTTACGTTGTATCAAATTAATTCACACATCCTTAGCACTATGAACAAATTCAATTGTTACTCGGATTTAAGGGTAAACAGCTATAACATGATAAAATTTACTAGTATAAAAATTCATTTTCGTTGTCAGTGTATATATAAGCCAATGTATGTATGCATACCCAGGATAATAAGGAGAGGGGACTAAAAAGGCATCGCCTGGATCAGCCAAACAAAATATGAGAGTCTCGTTAGCTCCAGTAGCTCCACCAGCCATTACTACACGCTCAGCATCAAACTTAACTCTATCCCTTCTTGTTTTTTCCATAAACTTTGCAATTGCCTGAAATATATTACGTACACAAAACTCATTACTTCTTCTTTCCCTTCTGTCAACTTGTTACCAAAACCATAATATCAAAGTAGATTAGTTTTAGACATGTCAAAAACAATACCATCAAATATGTTTGAGGTACAGGTAGAGACGGGTCAAGATTTGAAGTTTATGAGTTCGAGAAACTGATCTGTTTAAGTTAGTGGATTCTAAGTTAATAAATTATACATTTTCGATGAATTTCTTAAGACAAATATATGGTAAGGACGAAAGCTATTGGGTTCGGCCAAACCCGCAGGTCGTATTCTAGCTTCGTCCTGGCACGAGTCAAGAATAATTATTTATAAAAAGGGTACAGGCAGAGGAGAATCAGAATTTGAAGTTTATGAGTTCGAGAATCTGATCTGCTTAAGTTAGTGGGTTCTAAGTTAACAAATTATACATACTCGATGAATTTCTTAAGACAAATATATGATAAGGACGAAAGCTATTGGGTTCGGCCAAACTCGTAGGTCGTATTCTAGCTCCGCCCTGGCACAAGTCAAGAATAATTATTTATAAAAAGGGTAGCACAGTGCATAAGGTATCCCGCGTTCACACAGGATCTGGAGAAAAGCCGCATATCAAAGGGTGTGATGCAGACATCTTATCCTAACATAAGCATGAATAATTATTTGTATGTTCCACTACAATAAAGAGTGACACATACACTTCTGAATTCAGGCAAGCCATGATAATCTTGAAAGTTAGCAATGTTCCTAAAATATTTGATTCCTTCAGTTGTGCAAATGGAAGCTTTTGGATTTCTCTTAATCCACTCTTCTATCAAGTCAAAGGAAAGCTGCAAAAAAAAAAAAAAAAGTTCAGAAGAATTTACTATCATCCTCTTCACAAAATTAATTAATACGTGCACGTTTAAATAGGTTCACATAAAACATTAAACCTGATTTTCAGCAAGGCCCATTTGGATAACACCATTGGGATTTTTCACCAGATGGAAAGGATCGTTATCGTATGCTTTCCATCCATCAAAATATGGCGAATTTTCGCCATGTTCTTCACCAGTAGCTAGCTTAGACAAAAAAACTGAGTTGAAATTCCCACTCTCAGAATCCATATCTTTACAGAATTCCAATAAACTGGAAAAATGATGATCAGTTTATGTACAGAAAGGCTAGCTTTCTGCAGTAGTGCATGAAAAAGAATGAGGGAAGTGAGGGATATATTTATAGAGAAGGGGAAGTGAGGGATTTATTTGCCTCAATATGATTCGTAAGGTAAGGTTTAGCTCGATATGTTGCTTAGGCCCTATGCATTTGGATACAGACCAATGGGCTATTAGATTATATGCCCTCGTGAGACACTATTGCCGTCAGCTATACTAAGAATCCTCTGCATGAGTCTGCATGAGGCTGCTACAGAGGCAATGTGAGGCGCAGAGGAGTAATTATATAGCCAAGGCATATAGGCGACATAGTCGAGCTATTGTCCCCCTTACTTGTACTTGTACTTTTGCGGACCGTTTGTCTCTTTTATTTTATAAAATTTTATAATTTGCTAAAAAAAAAAAGAAAAAAAGAAGGGGAATTAATGAAATGTTTAATTTTGTCAAGTGACGTACGTATGGAAATAAACCTAATTAAGTAGTACTCCGAAATTAGAAACGTATATTTCAACGTTCAAAAGGTTTGAAAATAGAAAACAAAATCTATGACTTATTTCAAGAAACATGATGAGTGGGTACCTCAGTCAAATCAATCGTAATTGTTTACAGTCTGAAATAAAGGGTTCCATTTAAATTTGTATTTAAATATCTGAATTTCTAGTTAATTAGTGCTTTTAATTTTTCATTTCAATAAAGGCTGCTTGCTCTAGTTATGGTTAGGCTAATATCTCTCACTAATGTGGGACTAAGTTTCCCATTATTGCATGCATGTATATTGATTAGTCTTGGTTTCTCAGTAGTATGAGCTTTTAAATTATAATTTTCCTTTTCCAGCAAGAAAAAAGTTTAAATTTGCTATGACCTAATGGTCAATGAAGTAGATTGAGAACCACGAGGTTTTAGGTTTAAATTTCAACGAAGGTAAAAATCCAAGCGATTTTTTCCTATCTGTCTAGGCGTTGATGGACAGAATTATCTACTTGCTTCTTCCATCCCATGTAGTTGGATCCATGGAGTTTTGCACCCCGGATTGTGACAGAGATAAGTGGTGTTTTAGGGTCATGAGGGTTGGGGAGGAATTGGGGGGGAACGGCGGCGTCAGCCATTGAAAAGGAGAAGAAGACAGCGGCGGTGCTAGGTGGAGGGGGGCGGCGGTGCTAGGTTTAGGGGTATGTAAGTCCTAGGATCAAGGCTCATAATGATACCATGTAGAATGATTATTTTTGGTTGGATGATTATTTCATTCCACTAGATGTGTTTATATAATAATTACAAAGGGAAGATAACATAAAATATAAAGAACTTTACTCTAAGTACATAACATAAAATATAAAAAACTCTACTCTAAGTAGATATATAGTCTATAATATATACTATCAGTGGCAGAGTCACGTTCAATTAAGGTGTATCGTCATCTCTTCGTCCTAAAATTATATTGTATTGCTAAATAAATTTTTATATATGTTTATTGTACGATTGAATCCCTTGACTTTGTAGTGTATTTAGTCTTTTATGTGTTGACACTGGCTCCACTATTGTATACGACGTCAAGATTACGTAAAAGAATGAAATTAATAAGGAAGTTGTTTTGTGACTTTTTGTCGGTATTTGAATTCATTTCCACTATTAGGATATAACTTGTAACATAGTGCAAAACCGACTATTGTTTTTTGTGGAAAATTATGTTGTTTTTCTCCTGTTTTCTGTGATGTTTGGACTTTGTGATTGACTTATGAGTTTTCCAGTGTCTAGCAACGTCGGCATCAGTAGAGCTTGATTAATATATAAATATTATTAATTTTAGATTATATTATTTATTCTTTATTTATACTCTGTAATTATAAATATTCAATATTATTAATATATATCATATCGCCGTGAAAGTTATCCACGCGTGTTACCACGAACTCTAATCTCTTTCTCTTCTCACGATTTTCTCCTTTCTCTTTCCTCTAACAGAACTCTTTTCTTCTTCACTCTTCACTTCTTCAACAAAGTTGGATCAGAAAGATCCTAACATCAAGTTCATAGGATTAATCATGAAATCAAGATTCTTTGCTATTAGTAGTAATTGCATTCACCGGCCTAAATAATCCTCATGGAATTAAAACATTTTGAGGATTATCTTATGTTAAATTAACGAGGTCCATGTATGCAACACTAACAGGATTTTGCCATAATGATTAATTAGTTTGATTGCATATATAGTCATATTATGGAGGATTTTGCCGCTTCCTACCAAAAGGAACTATCCATTTCTACTTCTCGATCAAACGCGAGATCAGTCAAGAGAATTCAACATATAATACAATAAACTATTATAAATTCAGTGTAATCTCATATAGTGAGGTTCTAAAAGAAATAGAGTGTACGTAAGCTTTATCCTTACTTTATGAAGATAGAGAAACTTTTTCAAATAGACTGCTGACTTCAAAAAAAAAAAAAAAAAGAAGCAGAAATAACAATTGGTAACAACAATGAGGTAGGTGATACGGAGATACAGTGGGAAGCAAACGAGCCAATAAATAATACAAGGAATCTATGGATAAGAAGATATAGACATACAAGACAAATACTAATGCAACCGGCATGAAAAGGAGGCATGCACACCTATAGACTAACCTTCTATCCTAATCCTCAATCTCCAGTCTTTCCTATGGTCATGTACTTAGTGAGTTGAAGTTGAACTATGTCTTGCCTAATTGTCTCTCTCGAGACTTCTTAGACCTATATCTATCTCTTCTCAGTCCCACTATGGTCAACTTCTCGCACTTCCTCACCAAAGCATCTATATACCTCCTCTTCACGTACCCGTACCATCTTAGCTTTGCTTCCCGCATCTTATCTTTCAGGGGAGTCACTCCCATCTTAAACCGAACATCATCATTTCTAATCTTTATCTCTGCTGGAATTTAACATATAATGTAGATACATTAAAAAAAAAGTGTAAATTTCTAGGGAAAAGGTGTCAATTCTTTGACCCTTGGACAAGGATGGCTCTGCCACTAGCTACAAGTGTAATAGGACATTGAGGAATTAATAGACTTCTTTGACTTTTGGATTAACAAAAGTCTATAGGAATATTTTTATGTTTTGCTAATAAGATGGGTTGGTGAGTCTAGTCTATGATTTACATCTACATTCATACTAACTAGTTTTCCTTTGAGAAATTTAGGTCTTATTTCAAGACTCGTCTCCCAATTTTTCTCCTTTACTTTGTGTTCGTGTTTCTCTCGTCATTTCTAAGGAACATAGCACAGAAAAAATGAACGCACTTTTGACTGCGTGCAACAATATATGGTCTAAAAACAATTGGAAAAAAGGAGCCGTCACTTCGTTCGTACCTTCTTAGCTTAAGCTTTCAACTGAACAACATGGCCTTGCCGCCCCGCCACTAGAAGCTTATAATGTGTCTGCTCTATTAAATAAACAGAAAGACATGTCTAATCGTTGTTATAATTCTTTATTGATTCCAAAGACAAATCTTTATACATGCATACATATAAGTCAATATCAGTATGCATCAATCCTGATATAAATAAACTCTTTATTTCGTAAAAAAAGGATCTCGTCTCTAAAAAGGATGAGGGAATATTGACACTTCAAGATAGCTTGGTACGAATACAAGTAATGTTGAAATTAGTAATGTAGGTATTAGTAATGCAGGGATTGTTGTGTTGAGATTGTTTTTAATCTAGTGTTTGGTTCATTATATTAAAAATAGCTATGCAACGTATAATCTAAACTTGTGTTTGGTTTAAAACTGTACAAAATCTTTTTTACAATTATACCCTTGAATATTTTTCTTTTTGTATATAAAGAAATTTAGGAAAAGGATTTGAGGGGCGGTTTAGTAATTTTAGGGCCCTTATCAAGGTATAGTTAATGCAGGGATTAGTATCCCTTGGTTTTCTTGGTATTAGCTAAGCGCTCCTATAAGGTATAAGTAATCCATGTATTAGGTATGCATAAATTGAATTGAGCAACCAAATATTGTATTGAATGAAATTAAATTTTTATATAGAGATTATTTTATTTAGTGCAACCTACCAAACGATCCCTGATATTTTAAGAAAATTGTGTCATTAGTTGGAAAGAATTGTTAATAATGAACACTTTTTCACTCAAGTACTAAAAAATTTTGCAAGCGTGTGTTGGACAACGAATTAATATTTAGAAGACAAAAAGAGATTTATTGGAAGACAACATGACAAGGGGGGTCCAAGTCCTTTTTGTAGGGTTTAATTTGGGTTTCGTAATGTCTGAGTCAACAGCCACCCCACTCTTTGACATAATAATAAAAGATTAACACATAATTGACTCAATATTCATGGGTGGATCGAACTCAACAACTTCTTAACATGGATTTTGCTTTGATATTAACATATATGTAGTCGATAAAGGATCGAAAAGATAATAGTATTAGTAAAGGAAAAATTTTGTCAACAAGGATTGTGGTGACGTAGAACAAGTTGACGACATCACCTCGCTTAGCGAGCATTTTAGTGTCGTCATCAAGGCTCTAAAACAAAGGAGGACTAAGGATTTGAAAGTGGCGGGGGCACCACTGTAAATGAAAAATTGAAGCAAATGCTGGAGTCGGAATCGAACCCAAGCAACGCACTAAAAGTCAAGTTGTGCCCCTCTAAATCGTCCAATGCAGTCGCGTAAGATTTGAATCTTAGGATATCAATCAAAATATATACATGTTATTTAAGATACACACACAAATATATATATATATATAATATATATATATATATACACACACACACATTTTTTTTGAAGTTACCGGGGGTCGGTGACCGACCTACCCAAATCGCCTCTGTTCTAAGGCATACTTTTTCTTGTCAATGAACGTAAATTCAGAATAGACAATACTAAACAATTAATATTTTACTTTCCATATTTTTAATTAAATATATCGAATGCAAGTTCTGTATATAAAGTCATCATCCTTATTAGGGAGTGTTTCAAAGGTTTTCTAATGTGAATCGGGTCCCAATTCGGATACCGAATGTCCGACACCTAGTGGGAAAAAAGTAAAGGAAGATTTTGAACACATATTGTTGCACACAAACCCTACGTAACAAAATATTCTAACTTTTTTTTTATTATTTCAAAGTGAGTGAGCTCAGAAAGAAATGAAATGAAAGAAATGATTCCTCACTCAGCATAGTCGTACCGATAGATTTTTTATTGGCTGTTTAAATAATTATGCTAATAGTAATAATTATCTTTTGAGACAGACATGTCATGAAAATGTCTATCTTCTTCTTTTGTGACCTTTTTGACGGAGGGTGGATCAAGAAAATTACTGACAAACTTCTAGATTGACAAAGGTTTCGAAGAAGGGATGTATATTAAATTTTATTCAAATTTCATGTTGAAAAGGAGAAAGTAAATTGACATATAAAATAAATATTTTTTTAAAGCTAAATATAAGATTTTATTAATAGAAGCAAAGTATAAAAGTGGGGACATAAACCTTACTTCCAATAAAAGAGTAAATATACACTTAGTTATACTAAAGTGATAACTAAGTATACCTAAAATGTGATAAGGTGTTAGAACTATGGTGATGTGGTGATTGTCTATTTTAAAGTGATAGACAATCGCATTTACAAAAACAGAGTATGATTGTTCTAGGTCAGCTATACAAAAAAGTACATCTGTCCATGTTTCTATTATGTGATTTAAGGGTGTGATCCCTTGTATGTACATTTAGTATTTAAAAGTGATTTCTAGAATTCTCAAAAGGGCAGTAAAAGAGTGCAAACTATCTTTAATTTTGCTTTGTCCTTGAGAAGAAAAGCCAAGTTGAAGATGGTTATTTGAATTGGAGATTTTTGCAGGTGGATGAACAAAGTGCAGAGTACTTCTGTTGATTATGTGTTGTGGCTGCTGCTGTAGACTGTATGTGAGTTTCCTGTGTCTTCTTTTGGGTGGTATGCTTGAGTTGGAGTTCCTTTGAAAGCTGCTATCTGCTTTTGTTTCTGCCTTTAGGTTGACTGCTTTTCTGTTGGCACTGTGTGACTACATCTTCTGATGTAGACTGTATGGTTTGTTGGTGCTTCTTATGTGTTGTGGCTGCTGCTGTAGACTGTATGTGTGTTTCCTGTATCTTCTTTTGGGTGGTCTGTTTGACTTGGAGTTCCTTTGAGAGATGTTATCTGCTTTTGTTTCAGCCTTTAGGTTGACTGCTTTTCTGTTGGCACTGTGTGACTACATCTTCTGATGTAGACTGTATGGTTTGTTGGTGCTTCTTATGTGTTGTGGCTGCTGCTATAGACTGTATGTGTGTTTCCTGTATCTTCTTTTGGGTGGTCTGTTTGACTTGGAGTTCCTTTGAGAGATGTTATCTGCTTTTGTTTCAGCCTTTAGGTTGACTGCTTTTCTGTTGGCACTGTGTGACTACATCTTCTGATGATGGTTTGTTGGTGCTTCTATATCCTGTGATTATATTGCCGCTATGTTGCTGAGTGAGGTCACTTATCCTTTGTTGCACATATAAAATAAATATAAATTCATATGATACGCGTTTTTTTTGCTCAAAATGACTTAACCCAAAATCATACCGTGAAATTTATTTGAGTAAAAGGAACTCGCACACAACGTACTTGGAATGTGACATATTTGACCTGGTCATCGCTTTTGATTTAAGTAATAGTTGCAAGTGCAAAGGTGGTAAAAATATTAGGAGTCTGTTTACGCTTTACTTCCATGTATCACATTGTTGAAATGGAAGGTTTAAGACTTCTTAGTGAAATGATAATTACCCATTAATATTATTTTTAAACTCTATTTAAATTTAAATATGTAGATTTCTGGAATAATTTTGATGGCAGCTTTTTAAAATTACCTTTTATAACTAAAAGGAGTTCATTTAAAAAGGAATCCATTCTTTATCCTCTTTAATTAGTTTTTAGTACTTACTAAGTATAGCCCCAAAAAGGACCAGAAATTTTTAGGAGACAAAGTCCTAGTAAAAGATCTACCAATAGTATGAACGTAGATAAAAAAATGTAAAAGACTGGACTCGAGGGATCGTTTGTTACGAACACAAGTAATGCAGGGATTAGTAATGTAGGGATTGTAGTGCTGAGATTATTTTTTATTAAGTGTTTGGTTCATTGTATTAAAAATTAATTATGCAATATATAATCTAAATTTGTGTTTGGTTTAAAACTATATAAAATATTCTTTACAATTATACCCTTGATTTAGTAATTTTAAGTCTTATCCATGTATAGCTAATCCAGGGATTAGTAATCCCTTGCTTTCCTTGGTATTAGTTAATCCCTCATATGAGTTATAACTAATCCATGTATTAGGTAGGAGTAAATTGAATTGACCAACCAAACATGATATTGGACGGATTAAATTTTTATACGGGGATTATTTTACTTAATACGGCCTACCAAACGATTCAGTGCAAGCAGATATTCCTGCAGAATTTGCTATTCCAAAAGTCAAAAAGGTCGTCAAGCGGGTATCAAAGACCTGATGAAAAATAAAAAATAGAATAGATTCGTTATTTTTATTTTATTTTATACTCGGTCTCAGTACTTGCTTTCGGACTGGATTAATTCGAATTTATATCGTGTAAGACTCATAATGCATGCTAGCCACTTTTCAGTCTTGCATTGAAAAATAGTCATTATTATATAATTTTAAATTTCACAAGTAAAACTTGATGACACGTGGCAGCCCCAAGTGCTAATAACAGTATTTAAAGTTTAATTAGAACCAAGCAATATTGCGTCTTAGAATAAGGGCATATATGAGCTCTTTAGGCCCAGGGGTGGCAAAACTAACCCAAACCCATTTGACCCGTCAAACTCGCCCAAGTTTGATGGGTTTGGGCTAGAAGAATTTTGCAAAATAGACTGTTTTGGGCTAGCCCAAGTTAACCTATTAAAAAGCAGGCGAGCACCCATTACATTAAAATTCTGAATCAGCCACTGAATGGGCATGTTATTCTTGCTAATCTTATCTACTCTTGCAGGTCATTAATGCACCAGGAGAAGGGCCTTCTACTACGATATAATTTCAGACAAGGAAATGCAGTAGCTGATGCACTAGCTAAGGATGCCAAAAACCAAGAAAACAAGCAATATAAATCCGCAAGAACAAAACTGTTTGCTGAACCGCCATTTTTTGTGATGCAACAATTAACTAAGGACAGGAGCGGGGGATGTAACTCTTCAAAATAACTGTTGTGTTGTCCCACATCGGTGGGATTTAGGTCGTTGGTCTCCTTGTATGGTCTTGGACAATCCTCATCCCATAAGCTAGTTTTTGGGGTTGAGTTAGGCCCAAAGTCCATTTATCATGGTATCAGAGCCAGACCCATTCCAATTATTTGTTAGGATCGATTTGCACAACACTTTTGATTTTACAAAGAAGAAGAAAATTCTGCAAGAGGAAAGAGAGAGAAGAGAGAAGAGAGAAGAGAGAAGAGAGAAGAGAGAAGAAAGAGCAATTTCGTGTGAGGAGAGAGAGAGAGAGAGAAAATATCGTGGTAACACCCCGTGGGCAACTTCCACGGCGATGAGGTATATATTAATAATATTGGGTATTTATAATTACAGAGTATAAAGGATGAACCGCGGAAGCAGTATACATATTAATCAAGCTCCACTCTTAACATTATTGTTACCGATATTGGGTCCCCATTTATATTATCCACGCTTCAAAGTGCATGACTGTGCATGAGGGGGTGTGTTGAGAGTGTCACATTTATTATTACCCATGATAATTGGGTAGGTAACAATAACTACCTACTATTGTTTGTAATATGCTTAGAACTCTAGGAAACCAAAATTTTGTATGTGACACTCCAGTGAACCACCACTGTTTGTCCATGGGATACCTAAACCTAATGTCACCACAAGTGGCACTACGGTGATAAACGGGCAGATCGAATTAGATATGGACGAGTTGAGAGCGAATAATACAAAAACAGATAAAATATTTGATTCGATCAATAACTAAAATAAATTAAAAAAATGGGTTAATAGACGGATTATATGGATATTCATATTATCTATGTCTCTTGAATATGATCACTTTTGGAAGAATTCTTAATCTCTCAAACTTTGGGAGCACCTAATTTGAGTCTTTGCAAATGTAAAAGCTACGCTCATTGTTTATTTATTTTTTAAATGCATAATATGAATCTTATTCACATTTGACCCAAAAGTTCGTTATCCAAACTATTTTTTAGTAATTAATATTAAAAAAATATTTTTTTGTCCGTTTTTCCACCACTAGTCATGATTCATTTCATCCTATAGAGTACTGAATGAAGGGCGAATGTAAAAGCTAAATGAAGGACAAATGTAAGACAAATTGAATCCTCCAGAGTTAAATTTGAACCTTTTTCTTAATTTTAATTGAAATAAATCGGAAAATAGTAGTGTCAACCTAGAAAATTTCAGCAAAAAAAGAAAAAAAAACTAGAGAATTAAAGTTGATTCTAGCTATTTGGACCTCCTCTAATTTTAATAGTCTAACTATTGATTCTAATGCATAGTCGAAGAAAATAAAACAATATTCTATTGACTTCTGTACTGTAATGCAAAAATTCCACTAGACTTTATTGATATGTTCCCCTTTTTTGTTTTTGTTTTTTTTCGTTTTCTTTTCTCTATTTTAGAGAATAGATGTACATGTTAGGATCGATTCACTTGAACATAATTGAACTGATGGAGAAGAAGAAGAAAATTTGGAAGAGGTAAAAAATTAGAGTAAAGAGAGAAAGCGCGTGAGAGGAGAGAGAGAGAGAGATTTTCCTTGGTAGCACCCCGTGGGTAAACTTTTACGGCAGTAGGGTATATATATATATTAATGATGTTGGGTATTTACAATTACAGAGAATAAATGGAGAATAAACAATACAGCATAAAAAGTGGGTCGGGCCGTTGCCCAGAACCCCGCCTTCGGGTGGGGGGCTCTTGCCCCCCACACCCCCGACAACCTCAGCACGGAGGTTGATCCACGTAAACATTAATATATAACAGTACATCACATATTAGTTAGGCTCCACATTACGAAGATACAGATCCGTGTTACGTTATTTTATTTTCTTGGTTTTTCCTAAACCAAAAAAGAGACTATAGTCTAGATGCGGGGCATAATTTTGACAGTTATTTAAATGGACAGTTATGTAATTAAAAAAAATAAACAAGGAAAAAGAAAGAGAGATGTCATTTTCAAGTAACAATGCTAGTTTTTTATCAAAATAAATAAACAATAAAAGTGTCCCCGTTTTTACTGACAAATTATAATAAAAGCAAAGTTATGACATGACATGGTCCTATAGAGAGTAATTTTTTTTAATATAT
>MCJB01014091.1:53939-89525 GCA_002018475.1 Nicotiana obtusifolia | reverse complement strand
TTATTTATATGTTGTATTGTTGCATTATGGATTGTTTTATGTCTTATGTGTTTTCTTACTTTCAGCCGTTATTTATAATTATTACTCACTGAGTTGGAACTACTCACATTACTCCCTGCACCGTGTGTGCAGATTCAGGCGTTATCGGTTCCGCTCCGAGGTATTGACTACTACTGTCAGGGCGGTGATTCAGAGACTACGAGGTAGCTATCGGCGTCCGCAGCCTCGTATCTCTTTACCTTGCTGTTTCCACTATTTTCAAACAATTGTGCAAAAGATATTGTAATAGTAATATTATTATTAGGATTTTCATTAGCTGCTCATGATTTTGTGACACCCCAGTTCGGGCTGTAGTCGGGAGGGTTTCACTATATTTTTCCGCTAATTTCTGTTATTAAACTATACTCATATTATTTTCGTATTGCTAACTGTTTAAAACGAGGTTTAATTTGGATTGGCTGGCTTTGTCTTCATGAGAGGCGCCATCACGATCGGGTTGGGATTTTAGATCATGACATATTCTTTTAGAATATCAAATTCTATTTTCTATATCTTGTATACTAGTATGAGAAACTCAAGTTATTTCGTGCACTTTACTTATTGATCTTTTACTGTACATATATATAGATGTTTATATTTTTATTATTCACTTGCCACATAATTGATTATTCTTTATTGAATTTATTTTCATAAGTCTCTTGCAAATATTAAATCAACTCTTTTACCCTTTTATACAAAACAAAAGTAATTTCTTTTATTCACGGCCAACGTGCCAAGCATGAAATTACACTTGTGTCCACTAGTGCCAATGAAATAAGAAGATGTGTGAAAGATTATGAAATGAACTGTAACTCCCTTTTATTATAAATTTTTTGGGAGTATTGTTTAGTCACTGAAGAAGGGTAGGTTGAAATAATCTAAGCCCGCAACTACATGTGCCGGTGTAGGAGTGATCAAGGGATAAATTCCCGTATTGATGTGTTGAGATTATTCCACTTAAATGGGATGAGATTGACGTGTTGAGATTGTCCCCTTAATTGGGATGAGATGATTGCTAGCGGAAGATGATGTATATCCACAGGGTATTGTGCTGAGACGGCTTAGCATATCGGGTTGAGATTGGACGGCATGCTCCGCACATTGTGGTGTTGTGATTGGATGTCTCGGGATGAGATGGCTTAGCCGATCGGGTCGAGATCGGACTTCGTTCTAATAACACGATGGTATATCAATACTAAGATCTCCCAACTTAGAAATATTGGAATTTACTTGAAATTTATCTTTCTCTTAACTTGACACTTTAATATTGTTTAAGGCTCTCGTTGATTTTATGTTTCTTTCTCATTCCACTGTTACTTGTTCTATTGAGAAGGTGTTTAGTCGTACATACTAGTACTGTGCCATATGTACTAACGTCCTTTTTGCTGGGGGCGTTGCATCTTAATTGATACAGGTGGTTCCACATCATGCGGCATTGATTAGTAATAGTAGTACACTCTCTCCTCGGCTGACTTGGTGAGCCCCATTTCATATCGGGGTCTTGTATCTTTTGTTCCTTACGTATAGTGTTTTTGAGGTATAGCCGACGACCGTCGGCATCATCATACTACTCTTTTATTTCCATTACTGGCTTTGTAGACATAGTGTGGGTTGTATATTTTTGTTGGGACAGTCAAACTAAAGGTGATTTGTATCACACGTTTCCACTTCTGAACTGTTAATTTGTAATGTAATATATTTTTTGAAATTGTAAATGAAGTAACTAATGGCTATGAAGTTTGTGTTATTCATGCGCTCTCCTCATTGTTTAGTTAACGGAATACATCTTCACTTTTTTCATGGGTACGGTCATGTAGAAGGCATCAAGTAGTCTTGCTTGACTAGGACATCTCGAATGAGCGCCGGTCACGCTCCCCAAGGTCGGGGCGCGACATAAATTCTCCAAGTGAAAGTTTTAGTTAGATTCGATGGCATTCTTGGGTCATGTGGTATCCAGTGAGGGGATTAAGGTGGATCCAAAGAAGTTTGATGCAGTTCAGAGTTGGCCCAAACCATCTACCGCTACTGAGATCCAGAGTTTCCTCGATTTGGCTAGGTATTATCGCCGTTTGTGGAGGGTGCTTCCATAAACTCTTGACTGCTTTGACTACAACTTTAGTTCAGGTCTTGCCTTCGGGAATGGGTTATTATACATTCAATTGTGATGCTTCACGAATTAGCATCGGTTGTGTATAGATGCAACATGGCAAAGTAATTTTTTATACTTCGCGTTAGCTGAAGACCTATGAAAAGAACTACCCAGTGCAGGATTTGGAGGGGCAGCTATTGTTCACGCGCTTAAGATCGGGCGACACTATCTTTATGGCATGTCTTGTGAGGTGTTAACTGATCAAAGGAGTCTCCAGCACTAATTCAAGAAAAAGTATCTGAACTTGACACAACAGAGGTGGTTGGAGCTACTAAAGGTCTATGATATTACCACTCTTTGTCATCAGGGAAGACCAATGTTGTGTATGATGCATTGAGTAGGAAGGTAGAGAACATTGGAGTCTTGCTTTTATTCCATTTGGGGAGAGACCGTTAGCATTGGATGTTCCGGCTTTGGCCAATCGATTCGTGAGGTTGGATATTTTTTAGCCTGGCAAGGTCCTCGCATGTGTTGTGTCGCAATCGTCTTTGTTTGAGTGCATCAAGGAGCATCACATGATCCCCATTTTCTTGTCCTTAAGGACACAGTGCAGCACGATAATACCAAGGAGGTTACTATTGGTGATGATGGGGTGTTGAAGATGTAGGGTTATATTTGTATGCCCATTGTTGATGATTGCGGTAGCTGATACTTGAGGAGGCCCATAGTTCGTGGTATTCCATTCATCTGGGTACTGCAAAGATGTACCAGAATTGAGGCAATACTATTGGTGGCAGAGGATGAAGAAGGATATTATTGAGTATGTTGCTCGGTGTTTAAACTGTCAACAGGTGAAGTACGAGCATCAGAGACCATGTGGTTTGTTTGAGAGGCCTGGAAGTGGGAGAATATCACAATGGATTTCATAGTTGGACTTCCATGGACCATGAGGAGATTCGACGCAGTTTGGGTCATTGTGGACAGACTAACTAAATTTGGACGCTTTATTCCAAACACGACTACCTATTTTTCAGAGTAGCTGGCTCAAATTTATATCCGTGAGATTGTTTACCGTCATGGTGTGCTAGTGTCTATTATCTCGGATCGAGACACGTAGCCTACATCGCATTATTGGAGAGCAGTATAGCGTGAGTTGGGCAAACAGGTCGAGCTGAGTATGGCATTTCATTCCCAAACGGACGGACAGTACAAACATACTATTCAAATATTGGAGGACATGCTTCGATCATGTGTCATTGATTTTAGGGGGTCATGGTATCAATTTCTACCATTATTAGAGTTCGCCTACAAAAACGGCTATGCGTTGAGTATCTAGATGGATTGTACGAGGCCTTAATGGGAGGCAATGTTGTTTTTCAGTTTGTTGGTTTGAGCATGGGGAGGCTAGGTTGTTGGGCACCGTTGATTCAAGAGCAGGCTCGTACAGCACAGTCTAGGCAAAAGAGTAATGCAAACATGAAGGCTCGTGATGTGGCATATATGGTAGGTGCGAAGGTTCTACTCAGAGTTTCACTAATAAAGGGTGTGATGAGGTTCGAGAAGAATGGAAAATTGAGTCCTAGGTATATTGGTCATGTAGAGGTGCTTGGGAGAGTTAGAGAGGTGGCCTACAAACTTACCTCGCCACCTAGTCTATCGAGGCTTCACCTAGTGCTTCATGTTTCCATGCTTTAGATGTACTATTGGGACTCGTCACATGTTGTGGACTTTAGCACAGTGTAACTATGTGGGAATTTGACCTATGATGTGGAGCCGGTGGCCATTTTGGACCGACATGTTTGAAAGTTGAGGTCGGAGAAGATAGCTTCGGTGAAGGTTCATTGGAGAGGTTAGCCGGACGAGGAGGCTACATGGAGACCAGGTAGGAGATGTGGAGCAGATTTCCAAAACCTTTTGAGATCCCAAGTATGATTCTAGACCCGTTCGAGGGCTAACGTCTTTTTATGAGGGGAGAATCTAATGATCCCATCAGCCGTTTTGAGTATTTTACCCCAATTTCCCCTATTTGATCCTTTAAATATGTTAAATTATGGATACCAGACCTGTCGGGATTGGTTGTTTGGGTTTGAGGATATTTTGGATCGAATTGGGACACTTAGTCCCTTGATTGAATGCTTAACTTGAAAGAGTTTACCAGAGTTTGACTTTTATGTTGACGAACCCAAAATGGTATATTGATGGTTCCTCTAGGTTATTCTAGTTATTTTGGACTTAGGCGTATGTCCAGATTTTGATTTGGAGGTTCCTAGGTTATTTTGGTTTGAATTGGCGAAAGTTGGGAAAGTTGAAGGTTTGGAAGGTTGATAGGTTGGACCGGGTATTGGCATTGTTGATATCGGGTTTGGGTTGTAGTTTCCAGAGTTTGAATAGGTCAGTTATGTCATTTGGGACTTGTATGAAAATTTTGAAGTCATTTCGAGTTGATTTGATAAGGTTCGACATGAGATTTGGATGTTCAAAGTTCATTAGTTTTTAGGCTTGAATTGAAGTGTGATTCCTAGCTTCGAAGTTGTTTTGTGTGATTTAAGGCCTTGAGTAGGTCTGTGCTATGTTTTTGGACTGGGAGGTATGATTAGATGAGGTTCCGGGGGCCTCTGGTGTGTTTTGACTTTTTTTGGAATGTGTTGCATTGTTGAAGTTTTGTGAGTCTGATGCTGTCGCATCTGCAGAATACTGGTTGCAGATGAGGCCCTGTGGGCGCAGATACGAGAGAGGGCTGGATGAGTTGTCACCGCATATGTGAAATTAATGGCACCCAAGCAAGACTACACTCTATGGGAAATCGCAGAAGATGTGCGAGGCGCAAAAATGGTAGGCCGGGTGCTCAGAGGGGATCGCAGATGCTGTCCTTTTACCGCTGAAGCAGCACCACCGAAGAGGTCCTTTTACCGCTGAAGCAGCACCACAGAAGCGGTTAAGTAAATGCATATGCGAAACCACTACGCAAAATTTAATATCGAATGGTTTGGTCATTTTTCATTTTTTGGAGTTGTGGTGCTCGGCTGGAGGCGATGTTTGGGAGACTTATCACTACAATTAAAGAGGTAAGTGAAGTTTACTTAATTTTGATGTTAGATATTAATTACCCATGGATTTTTATACCTACTTTATGTGGAATTAACGATGGAATTCGGGGATTTTCGACTATGGCTTTGGAGTGTGAAAATTGATGATTTGAGGGTCGATTTGAGGTTTCATTTGGGTGAAATACATATATTTGGACTCGTATAGGAATGGATGATCAGGATTTGTGAGCTTTGACGGGTTTTGGGGTGCGGGCCTTGGGTTGACTTTGCCTATTTGAATCAAGATCTTAGCTTTATTATTTGGGTTATTTCCTATTGATGATATTAAGTTTTTTTTACTAGATTTGAGTCGCTCGGAGGCCGATTCACATGGGAAAGGCGATTTGGAGTATTGGTTCCCGTATTTTGGGGGAAGTAATATTTCTAAACTTGGTTTGATGGTAATTATCGATGTAGACTATGATACTTGAGATGTTTTAGGGGTGGTGCACATGCTAGGTGACGGGCGTGTGTGCGTACATTGCAGCATTCATGATCCAGGTAGACTTTAGGCTGCTATAAGACTTGGGTGCTTTCGTGCCTTGTTATATCCATGTTTTCTCCACTTGTATTACCATCTGAGCTGTGATTCGTGTTAGAAACCAGTCTAGGCTATGTACTTATTTGTTTGAGACATAATAGGACTATCCTTGCTGTTTTGAGCTGTTTGCCTTAATTGTAGTCATATTATTAGTCATAATTCCTTATCCGCATGTTATATCTCAGTCTTTGTACATTATTTGATTGTTATATCACATGTTGTTGCTGCATTCTATATGTGATACTATTTGGGCTGAGTTCTATGATATGCAAGCCATTGAGACTTGAGCAGTTGATGACTAATGTGGGCCATGGAGTCGTGTTGTGAGTTATTTTGTACCGGATTGCACGCTGAAACGGGTTGATATTTTGATCGGGTTACACACTGAAACAGATTGATATATGGATCGGGTTGCACGCCGCAACACATTGACATTTGGATCGAGTTGCAAGCCGAAAGAGATCAATATTTGGATCGGGTTGCACGCTGCAACAGTTATATTGATTATTGATTAGCGCTTGGGACAGGATCCGTCCCTCCAAAGTTTGATATTACAGTAAGCACAGGCACATAGATGTATGTGCTTTGCTGAGGGGCATTTTATGCCAGGCACCTATACAGTGCTTAGTGTGGTTGTGTGTAATGATGAGGGGCATTAGTGCTAGGCACCATAAGCGTGCTGAGAGTGAGTGTACTTGATGATTTCACTATGATGTTATTGACTTGATATGTACATTTGACATGTATACATACAAATATCTTTTCCTCATGCTTGTTGGTAAATGAAATGTTTTATCGGTATAGGCCTTTGATCGTTATACTTGGAAAGCAGGTCTAATATTCGTAATTGTGAACAAGTTGAATATGATATATTTTGAGTTATTTGTTTTTACTATCTTCATTATATTATGAGTTGTTATTGATTGTTTGTGTTGGACCCTGACTTTCTTCCAAGCTTGTCATAGCTTGCAGCACAAGATTAGGTTTGTTACTTATTGAGTACATTGAGCCGGTTGTATTCATACTACACTCTACAGTTTATGTGCAGATCCAGGTACTTCCAGGGGTGGTCATTGCTAGAGCTCGCACCGGTACCAGCATGTAGGGACTACGAAGTAGCTATTATGTCTGACCTTGAAGTCCTTTCTCATTTATTTCTGTTATTACTATTCTATTGTTCAGATAATTGTAATGAGGATTTGGCCATGTATTTTGAGATTCTGTAGTGCTCATGTACTTGTTGACACAAAATCATTTGGATGGTTGTAGTTGTGTTATCGTTGTTTTCTCTGATATTACTTGGTATTTCTGCTGTTGAGATTATTAAGTTTTATTATTGAGTACATTGTTATTGTAAAACTGTTGACTTGCTTAGCAAGTAGGGTTAGGCGCCATAGTAGCTCCAGTGGGAGTTTTGGTCGTGTCACACCCCAATCTTGGGAGGTGCGACCGGCACATGACACCTAAAGGCCTATGCGAACCGACGTCCATTCTTATCCTCCCTCGACTCTAGAGTTTGGGCCTACGAGGCCTCCAAGTAGTAATACAGGAAATCTAATATGTGCACACATATTTGCAAAAGAAACATTGACATTTTGTACACATTCGCTACCGTGCCCAATGTTATTATGACACATTCTTTTATATTTAGCCAAACCCTAGTCTGCAAGCCTCTAAGAGTACCAAAAGAAGTATACATATACACGACTTGGCCGGGACAGGGCCCCACCATGCCCAAAATGACTAGAACATGTTTTTCTATACGTAATGACTTCTGCACAGCTGCTCCGAAGTAGTGGATCGCAACGTCCAATCAACTAGAGCAAACACCCTACTGGGGAGGGACGTCACCGGGTCTGTCTGTACCTGTGAGCATGAATGTAAAGTCCAAAGGAAAGGGCCATCATTATGGAAAATATACTGAGTATGTAAGGCTAAGTAAGTATGTAAAATAAGTGGCATAACATAAAAGATGTGAGTACTTGATTTCAACTTGAATTCCGACAACAAGCCGCCGGGGGCATAAACTATAACAACTATAACTTAAGAAAATGCGCAAGCTTTATGCAAGGTTGATCCAATCGTGGAGGCTGTACATTAAATGTAACATAAAGTTACATAGCCCTTCTTTGGGGCATATTACTTCATATCGTACCCGACCTCGCAGAGGACTCGGCAAAGTTTATTTCTTTCGTCACGTCGTACCCCACTCAGCCTCAAGAGATCTTAGTCATACTTAGCCACGTGAGGGATCAATAGTATCTCTTATCACATCATTCCATACACGGCCACATAAGGGCTCGGTCGTACCTAACCACATGATGGTCCGATAGTGTATCACATCGTATCTCTTCGTACCAAACTGATCGGTGGTTGCACAATAGGTGTTGTACCTGACCGTCTATAGTGCGACTCGGTCAAGTAAAATAGATACACATACATGTAAGTGCAACAGAGAATCAATTTCAAGAGTTATTTGGTGATATCTTCTAGAATGAAATAATGAGTGTCTTACTGCCCTTTTTATTCTATGCCAAGCATATGACTTTCTGCCACTTCCACATGCAAAATGGGTCGCCCCGCCCCGGTTACAACACCGGGTGGGGTAGCTGGCGCAAGCTTGCTGAAACGTGTAATACCCTTTGCTTTCTTTTTCACTCGTGTCGCTAGCCAATTGGCCGGGCTAAACACAAACTCACAGATCTTAAATTTTCAGGTGCGAAGTGTAACATCATCCCCTCCTTCAGAACATTCATCCTCAAATGTTGAATCGTAGTTACTTTCTGCAAACTTCATTAGTCGTCTAGAGTCGCGCCGAGCGTGGTAGTCTCTCCACTAAATGGATGAAACAAATGGGGGTACCTGGATTTCAAGTCTTCCTCAGCTTCCCAGGTCATTTCTTCTTTACTATTGTTCCTCTAAAGTACTTTAATTGAAGCTTAGTTCGTAGCTTACAGACTTGTCGATCTAAAATGGCCACCGGAATTTCCTCGTAAGATAGGTCCTCTGTCACTTGAATATCTTCAATAGGAGTAATATGCGATGGATCACTTAAACACTTGCGGAGCATAGATACATGGAACACTGGATGCACTACTTCTAATTCTGGGTGCCACATGAGTTAATAAGCCACTTGACAAACTTTTTTAATAATTTTGTATGGCCCAATATATCGGGGACCAAGTTTGCCCTTTTTACCAAACCTCATCACGCCTTTCATGGGTGATACTCTTAAGAACACCTAGTCTCCCACTGCGAACTCCAAATCTCGTTGTCGGTTATTGGAGTATGATTTCTACCTGCTTTGGGTGGCCAACAATTGATTTCGAATTATCTTCACCTTTTCTATAGCATGTTGTACCAACTCAGGACCTAGTAACTTTGTTTCCCAAACTTCGAGCCAGCTGAGAGGAGATCTGCACTTCCGTTCGCATAGGCCCTCATATGGTGCCATCTGAATGCTAGTATGGTAACTGTTTTTGTAAGCAAATTCAATGTGCTGTAGATGATCCTCCTCCCAATTTCCCTTGAAGTCTAAAATACAGGCTTGTAACATGTCCTCGAGCATTTGAATAGTGCGCTCGGCCTGGCTGTCTATTTGTTGATGGAAAGTTGTACTAAGGTTGCCCCTTTTGGAATGATCTCCAGAAGTTAGCTATAAATTTGGCACCTCAATCTGATATGATGGAAATTGGAACCCCATAGAGTCAAACTATTTCCTTTATGTATAACTTAGCGTAATATTCAGCTGAGAAGGTAGTCTTTACTAGTAAGAAATGAGCTGACTTGGTGAGTTGATCCACGATGATCCATATGAAATCAAATCTTCAGCATGATTTTGGTAATTCGGTAACGAAATCCATGTTGATCACTTCCCATTTCCAGGTCAGAATTTTCATATCTTGCAGCAACCCTCCCGGTTTTTTATGTTCAAGCTTAACTCGTTGGCAACTTGGACACCGAGCAACGTATTCAGCAATGTTCCTCTTCATCACGTTCCACCAGTATAGTTGCTAAAGATCGTGGTTCATCTTAGTTGACCCTAGATGAACAGAATACCAGGAAAGATGAATTTTTGCCATGATCTGCTCTCAGAGTCTCCTGGTATCGAGCACACATAACTGATTTTTATTTCTCAGAACGCCGTCCTCAGATAACATGAACACATGTTCTCTTTGAAAGGGAATGCTTTTCTTTATTTTCATTAAGGCTAGATCTTCAAATTGTCGTGCTTTAACGTCAGCTACTAACGAGGATTCTGTAGCATTTCAAATTATGGCTCCTGGTAACAGTATCGAGCAGTCGTAAACTAAAGTTAACCAACCAGTAATAGTCATTACTCATTTCCAACTTGTCATTTTCCACATGTCGTGGATGCCAATGGATTTCCGACTTAATGCATCAGCCGCAACGTTTGCCTTCCCGGGGTGGTATAGGATATCAACATCATAGTCCTTTAACAATTTAATCCATCTTTGTTGCCTCAAATTTAATTCTTTTTTCTTGAATATGTACTGCGAGCTCTTGTTATCGGTACATATGTCAACATGAACCCTATACAGATAGTGACACCATATTTTCAAGGCAAATATAACAGCCGCTAGCTCCATATCATGAGTGGGGTAGTTCTGCTCGTGTTTCCTTAGTTGCCTCGATGCATAAGCAACGACCTTCCCATGTTGCATGATAACTGTCACGACCCCAATTTTCCACCTTAGGATGTTGTGATAGCACCTAGTCTCTAAGACTAGGTAAGCCTAACACATGTCGATTATTAATGGAATTTAAGTAACTTAACTACAATACATTAAATAATAACTAAAACAACATAGCTGAGCCAACATCGGTCATACAATTCCAAAACCGGTAGTACAAATCATAAGCTTCCCTAAGAGTAATTAGGAATACGAAGTACATCCCTGTTCTGAAATAATAGTAAATAGTGAAATAAAAGACAACAAAAGGTGACTTTGGGGCCTGCGAACGTCGAGCAGGTATACCTTGAAGTCTCCAGCCGCACAGACATAAGTCTTAAAACCAACTCAATCAGAAGTACCTGGATCTGCATGAAAATGAGCAAAAGCGTAGCATGAATGCACCACAGCGGTACCCAGTAAGTATAAAACCTAACCTCGGTAGTGTAGTAACGAGGCCATGTAAAGACACTTACCAGACAAGTAAACCTATGCATGATATAATAACATAAAGCTAACAATGGAGAGAACATCAAGGTAGGTCCAACAGCAGAAAGATCACACTTTACAACCAACAGTGAAAATGATAGAAGCCCAAACGGCAATAGGAAATAACTAGGTAATAAAGCAACAACATAGCTAGAATACATAAGAAATATGAATGAGCTCAAGTAAGAAAAACCGATGACAACTCAATTAATCAAATCATTCTTAATGCACAAGTTACAACAAGAATTCCCAGAGGTACCACTCCTCGAAATCTCAAATCATAAGTCACTACTTCCAAATAATACACGTATGGGACCTCGTGCCCACATTTTGCATATCACTTTCGCACGGCAAAGTCCACATGGTACCATGTGCCTTGTATCCGTGTCAAATGATAAATAAAATATTTGAGAGACTTATTTATATTCAACGAGGCATAATAACTATCTTCAATAAAGTAGGGAATCAAATGAGAAAATGAATTTGTTTTAGAAATCAAATACAGTGATATAAGGTACAATCTATACAAGATATGGTTTCAAATGAGTTCAATTTAGAGATCATTTGGGTAAAGAAAGTGATGTTTTCAAATAAAACAAAGTACCGATAAGTTACTGAATTAAATATAAAATTTGTTAAAATTAAACATAATAACGATTTTAAGTAAAGTAAAAACATCAGATAGGATAAGGAGTTTAATTTGAGAAATCAACTAAAATAAAATATGATAACTATTAAGAATAGTAAAGTACATAGTGAACGACGAGTTTTAACTTAAGAGTCACATAAGGTAAGCATGTTCATAATCCTTTTATTTAAACAATTATGTTACCAACAACTCAATAAGGTATGAGATAATGATTCCGCGTAGTAAATTCATCTTGAAAATCAATTCTCCAAGTAACCACGGAAGCACAGACTGGCACATTGAAGTAATAAAACAATTCACATAGGATGCATGACTCACACAAGAAGTCTACATAGTTCCAATGCTACAATAACAACCGAGGTTTACTTTACTTTCACAAACAATTGCAACTTACTAATCCGTCGCGACATGCAACCCGATCTCTCACAATAATAACAATATCCATTGCGGCGTACAACCCGATCCCACACAATAAATAACAATATCCGTTGCAGCGTGCAACCCGATCCCATACAATAATAACAATATCTGTTGTGGCGTACAACCCGATTCCACACAATAATAAGAATATATCCGTTGCAGCGTGCAATCTGATCCCACACAATAATAAAAATATTCATTGCGGCATGCAACCCAATCCCACACGATAATAACAATATCCGTTGCGCTTGGGATCCCACACAATAATAACAATATCCATTGCGCGTGCAACCCGATCCCACACAATAATAACAATATTCGTTGCGGCATGCAACCCGATCCCACATGTATCATATCATCCGTCCTTATCGCTCCTTTTCATATCATTTCAATATTGTTGTAGCGTGCAACCCGGTTCTCGAACAATATGAATTAAGCAAACAAACTACAACCGACTACGACGTAGCTCAAATTAAATAAAATAAAGAACTAAACAAAGAAGGTCACGAGCAGATAAAATAGTTACATGTAGACTCACAAAGTCAATTAGCAAGTAGTGACGATTCATGAATAAAGGTACAATTACAAATAATCAATTAACAATTAAGGCATGTAGTAGTTAAGGCATGATTTCAGCAAGTAATTGCCATTAATAATGAAAGCATGTAAGGAGTAAACTTGACAATAAAAGATAGAACATGTACTAACAACTTCAAGTAAGGCACGTAAGAGCAAATTTAATAGTGAAAGATATAACATGTTGTGACAAATATAATTAAATGCATGGACGAAGTCTAGAAGTCTACATCGGTCAAATACCCCCATATAAGCCCGTGTACACACTCGTCACCTCGTTTACATGGCTTCCACATGACAAAAAAATAGCACAAATGACTCAAATCACAAAGGGTAAGTTCCCTTCCACAAAGTTAGGGAAGATACTTACCTCAACTAGGCTAGCTCAACCCTCCGAAATAGCTTTTTCCCTAAAGTTCGCCTCTAGACGGCTCAAATCTAACCAAAAATGACTTAATAACATCAAACAATGCAAGAGAAACTAATTGCAAAAATAAAGCTATGATCTTTATACTTTCCCCAAAAAGTCAACAAAAGTCAACGCCGGGCCCGCCTTAGATTCCAAATCCAAGCATACCCCAGCAAAATCCGAACCAATACAAGCACAGACGAATGGAAACTGACTCAATCGGAGTCTGATAGCTCAACCAATTCGCCAAAACATCGCTCTTGAGTGTTCATAACCCAAGAGTCCAACTCACACCTAGTTGGGTCCCATATCTACAGAAATACTCCTCCAAAACTCGCCAAATTCGAGTATGCTGTTCTCGCAATATAGGAGAACAAGTCCCCAAAAGGAATCGGGAAATAAATGCCTCTAACTCATTTTCAATTTTTAATATTTAGGACATAACCCTAGTTCTTAAAGAATTAAATGGGTTTTCAATTAAAATCATTGATTAAAGCTTAAACAAAGGGAATGTATCAAAGGGAAATACTTAGGTTATGGTTTGGACCTTACCCAATGAAAAAAAAAACTTGAAGAACATCCTTGAATTCTCCCAATCCCAAACTTTCAAGATGAGAAAATTCCAATAACATTAATAGCCAAAAATGCCCAGCTATTCTGCCTCGTTTCTTGTGCCAAGCAATCTCGTAACTTATTTTTGATGCTTCAAATGGATTCCTCGTGAAATCCCAGCCAAGCTAGGCTTTTGAATCAATCCATTTTAACTTATAATGAAGGAGATATGTGGGTTTCAATATTCAGAAATAGTGCAGATTTTTAAATACAAATTTAGTGGCAATTTCTTAATTAATCTGAAAAAGCTGGCAACCCTATTCTTAGTAAAATAACCATAAATTCCTCATACGATGTTGAAATTTGATGATTTCAGTTGCTATGGTTCCAAAATTACGATACATATATAATGGTTTAGTCAAAACACGAAACAAAGTCCGTTGGCTCAATATAGTGACCTTTATGCTCAGATGGACGTCGAAATCGAAAACAATCACCATACAACCCAAACTTATCCAAAACTTGTCAGAATTTACCCAAACTTTGTGGACATGTATAAAATCATCATACAAACTTAGTGGAATAATTAAAACCCGATGCCAAGTCCGTTTACCCAAAAGTCAGACCTTGGTCAACTCCTCCAACTTAAAGCTTCTAAAATGAGAATCCTTCTTCCAAATCAATCCCGAACCGCTCAAAAACTGAAACCAACCATATACACAATTAATAATATACAATATGAAACTACTCAAAGTCTCAAACCACCGAATGGAATGCAAAAGCTCAAACCGACCGGTGGGGTCGTTACATTCTCCCCCACTTACATATGTTCGTCCTTGAATGTTCCAAGGGTCGTTCCAAAGCCATCAAATCGCTATATAACCTCACCATACACATAACCATGGGTGATCCCACGTCACTCCAATCCATATAAGCCCGACAACACCACCTAACAGTGGATCCTTACCCCCAACCTTATTCCATAAATCACATGATATACCACATAGCTCAAATACTCATAGCAATAACTTCCGACCGCAATAGCTGTGCGATAACTAACCTGACACCAGTAACAAACCTCATATCAACTAAAACCTCGATGGCACTCATTTTAGGCCCAATAAGCTCACCTCATCTAGTACTACCTACTTGACCGACCTGTCATACAAATCCTACTTAGAGCCACATACTATGCAATTCGTACACAATCGAACAATAACTCTAATATACCCAATGATTGAAAGAGAATGGAAATGAAGAAACCATCTTGCCAGCTCACGGAAAGGGAAACATAACACACGGAATAAGCACAAAGGATCATATCCTAGTATAACGCCACTGCGATGCATGACCCAATTCGACGCCGGTCCATCTTGAATATGTCGAGCCATGACACTCACAATCAACAACAATAAGCATATATACATCAAACACACGAAGCGCGTGACCATAACTATGGAGATATAGATATCACTATATACCAGAAACAGGAAGACCATAACCAAGGCACAATCAACCATTCAACACCCAAGAGCAATCTCGCTAGAATTTCGCTGCAAAGCCCAAACATAACCGCATCGATTTCCAGCTAACCAGCATATCACAACCCATCGCAGCATAGGAGAGCAAAACATGAGACACATCCGTACACGAATGTGATCCTCCCTACCTGATAACATACCCCTCCACAATAACTATGATGGGTAGAATCTTACTCGATTTAGAACACACATCCTTATTAGACCTACTAGTAGCCTCCAAATCAGTTATGATCCTTCCGAAGTAGGTAGATAGCCTCCGAAAAGCCCACAATAACATATCTGTAGTACATACCATCAGTTTCAAACCTATTAACATACATTCACCGTTCACAACCATGGAACAATATGCCTCGAGAACCCTCTTAGCCTTCAATCCCTAGACTACTAGAATCTCCATATCCCACTGACACATTCCTCACATACAGTTAGCCCATGAGAAGTACTACTATAATTCATTGGTGCCACAAAGACAATCTGGACATCAACAGTCGATCAACCAGGTGATTACTGTAATACCAGTCAGGCATCCGCAAGTCGAAACACAGTGCGCCTTCTGGAGTGCACACCCTTCTTAGGTGGTATCAAATAATGCTAGCATTCTTCAAATCATGTGAAATCATCCATGATGTCTAGAACTCGTGGCCCCATCTAGGCGAAAATCATAATAACACGATCCTTATGCCGGTAGCAGACACCTAGCTCAAGCTGTGGTCGACACTATCAAGAACTCTTCAGGGGTGGTCCGCACATCACCAAGCCATCAGAACTAAACTTCCTCAACTCAACCAAGTCACGCAAGCCGTCAAAACCAAGAGTATTGACATAGAACGCTGGTGAAGTATTACCACACCAAAAGACCAGTTACCCTTATTGCTATGCTGACCTAACACCACCGAGCTGACCTATTTCTTCTAATCATCCTCGACTTGTCTTCAGGTAAACACTTTCCCTTATCAATACACAATGATCCTAAGTCAAAGCTCGTTGTGGAAGACCCTAGCACGAACCACGTTGTCCGAAAACCCATAAATTATTGTATTTCCTTCTGGAGCACCCAACAATACTGCAACCGAGATACTCGCTCTGAAGAGACCTTCTGTGAATCTGAAGATGTTTCTCTAACCTCTTTGATACTAGAGTGTAGATTTAGCAATGATGCAGATATACCGCAAGATCCAGTACCATCTTATGAAAATCTCTGATCTTAGTCATGTACAATTTTTGGGAACCCCTCACACTGCATATATACCTCAAACCCAAGACTGATATGAAACTTGCCCATGCAATCTAATCATCGATAGTAGACTCCCCCACTTGGCGTAGAGTCATAGGGCACAATATTCGATTATCCACATTATCAACCTTCGTAAGCTCGTACAGCTCCAACCAGATACACGAATCAGTTGCATCCCACACTTAAACAACTAAAGATCTACCAACACGTCCGCGTCCTTAGTTTGGAAAATACCTCATGAGAATGATCGAGCATCGATGGCCCTCATAGCTCATCAGCAGCATTACAAACCGTCGGAGCATAGCTGATATCGAGCGTGCAATATCATATACTAGTGGACGTAAAGGAATATAACAAATATGCTTCAAGCTGAATCAATGCCACACGATAAGGAATGAAAGAAGTGGAATTTTCTAACAGTACCGTAGCCTCTGGAAGATAAGTACAGACGTCTCCGTACTGATCTGCTCTACCAAACTTGCTTATGACTCGTAACACCTATGAACCTAGAGTTGTGATACCAACTTGTCACGACCCCAATTTCCCACCTTAGGCTGTCGTGATGGCACTTAGTCTCTAAAACTAGGTAAGCCTAACACATGCTGATTATTTATGAAATTTAACTAACTTAACTACAATACATTAACTAGGTAAGCCTAACACATGCTGATTATTAATTAAATTTAACTAATTTAACTACAATACATTAAGTAGTAACTAAAACAACATAGCTGAGCCAACATCAGTCATACAAGCCCAAAATTGGTAGTATAAATCATAAGCTTCCTTAAGAGTAATTGCGAATACCATGTACATCACTGTTCCGAAATAATAGTAAATAGAGGAAATAAAAGACAACAAAAGGTGACTTCGGGGCCTACGAACATCAAGCAAGTATACCTTGAAGTCTCTAGCCGCAAAGACGTAAGTTTCAAAACCAACTCGATCAGAAGTACCTAGATCTGCACAAAGATATGCAAAAGCGTAGCATGAGTACATAGGTACCTAATAAACGTACTTTCTACTCTAACCCCGGTAGAGTAGTGATGAGACCATGTCAAGATACCTAACAGACATATAAACCTGTAGGATATAATTTAAAGCTAACAATAGAGAGAACATCAATGCGAGACCAACAGCAGAAGGATCACAATTTACGATGAATAGTTAAAATAATAGAAGCACATATGGAAATAGGAAATAACCAGGTAATAAAGCAACAACATAGTTAGAATACAGATGAAATCTGAAAGAGCTCAAGTAAGGAAAAGCGATGACAAGTCAAATTAATCAAATTGTTCCTAATGCATGAGTTACAACAACAATTACCCGAGGTACCACTCCTCTTAATCTCAAATCATAAGTCACAAACTTCCAAATCTTACACGTATGGCACCTCGTTCCCATAGTTTCCAAATCACTTTCGCACGGCAAAGTTCACATGCTACCATGTACATTGTATCCTTGTCAAATGCTAAAGAAAATGTTTGAGGGACTTATTTATATAGTAAGGCATAATAACAATCTTGAATAAAGTAGGCAATCAACTGAGAAAATTAGTTTATTTAGAAACCAAATACAGTGGAATATGCTACAATTTATACAAGATATGGTTTCAAAAAAGTTTAGTTTAGAGATCATTTGGGTAAAAAAAATGACATTTTCAAATAAAAGAAAGCATCGGATAAGTTATCGAATTAAATATAGAATTTGTTTAAATAAAACATAATAACGATTTTAAAGTAAAGTAAAAACATCATATAGGGTAATGAGTTTAATTTGAGAAATCAATTAAAGTAAAATATGACAACTACTAAGAATAGAAAAGTATCGAGTGAAACAAAGAGTTTTAACTTAAAAGTCACAAAAGGTAAGCATGTTCATAATTCTATTATTTAAAATTGTTATGTTACCAACAACTCAACAGTGCATGAGATAATGACTCCACACAATAAAATCATCTTTAAAATCAATTCACCAAGTAACCACGGAGGCATAGATTCACACATTGAAGTAATACAACAATTCACATAGGATGCATGACTCACACAAGAAGTCGAGATAGTTCCAATGCTAGAATAACAATCGAGGTTTACTTTACATTTACAAATATTTACAGCTTATTAACCCGTTGCGGCGTGCAACCCGATCCCTCACAATAACAATAACCATATCCGTTGCGGCGTGCAACCCGATCCCACACAATGACAACAATATCCGTCGTGGCATGCAACCCAATCCCAAACAATAATAAAAATATCTGTTGCGGCGTGCAACCCGATTCCACCTATATCATATCATCCGTCCTTATCACTCCTGCTCATATCATTTCAGTACCGTTGCGGCGTGCAACCCGATCCTCAATAATATGAATTAAGCAAACGAACTACAACCATCTACGACGGATCACAAAATTAAACACAATAAAGAACTAAAGAAAGAAGGTCACGAACTGATAAAACAGTTGCATGAAGACTCATATAGTCAAATAGCAAGTAGTGACGATTCATGTATAGTTACAAAGAATTAATTAATAATTAAGGCATGTAACAGACAAGATATGAATTCAACAAGTAATTGCAATTAACAATTAAAGCAGGTAAGAAGTAAACTTGACTATAAAAGATAGAACATGCACTAACAACTTCAACTAAGGCACGTTACAGCAAATTCAATAATGAAAGATATAACATGTTGTGACAAATACAATTAAATGCATGAAAGAAGTCTATAAGTCTACACCGGTCAAATGCCCAATATAAGCCTGTGTACACACTCATCACCGCGTATACACGACTTCCACATGACACAAAAATAGCACAAACGACTCAAATCCTAAGGGGGTAGTTCCCCCATACAAAGTTAGGCAAGATACTTACCTCAACTAGGCCAACTCAACCCTCCGATAATGGTAGGGAATAACCCTAGGTCTTGATTGAATGAATTAAATGGGGTTTCAATTAAAATCATAGATTAAAGCTTAAACCAAGGGAATGAATCAAGGGGAAATAATTAGGTTATGGTTTAGACCTTACCCCATGGAAGAAACTTGAAGAACATCCTTGAATTCTCCCAATCCTAATCCCAAAATTTCAAGATAAGAAACTTGAAGAACATCTCTGAGTAGCTTCATATGATTTATTATGACTTGTGTGAATTGTCGGTTTTCGTTTTCAGGTGATTCGGGATTGATTTGGAAGAATGATTCTCAACTAGGAAGCCTAAAGTTAGAAAAGTTGACCAAGTTTGACATTTGTGTATTTGACCCCCGACCAGAGTGTTGATGGTTCTGTTAGGTCCGGATGGTGATTTTGGACTTTGGCGTACGCTCGGATTTGCATTTGAATATTACTAGAAGGTTTCGGCACTATTTGGCAAAAGTTGGCAATTTGAAGGTTTGGAATGTTCATAAATTTAACCGAGAGTTGACTTTTATGATATCGAGGTTGGATTCGGTTCTGGGAATTGGAATAGCTTCGTTAATGCTTTTGGGACTTGTGTGCAAAATTTGGGGTCATTCCGAGTTGATTTGATATGGTTCGGCACGAGTTTTGGAAGTTGAAAGTTCAAAAGTTCATACTGTTTAATTGGAGGTGCGATTCGTGGTTTTGATCTTTTTACGCATGATTTGAGGCCTCGAGTAAGTTCGTGTTATGTTATGGGACGTGTTGGTATGTTCCGACGGAGTCCCGAGGTCCTCGAGTGAATATTGGATAGGTTTGGGATGTGTTGCACTCGTTTTTTTTTGTTTCAACGTTGTTTCTTCAAGCATAAATAATACCACATTAAGAAAATGAGCTCCCATTTCTTTTGTGATTGAAGAATTAGATCCGTATCATATTTATGGATCCATAGCAAAAGGAATCATCGAATTTGGACATCGTATGAGGGAGTTATGCTCGTTTTAATGTTTGAGAAGGGAGTTAGTGCTGGTGCTTTGTAGAAAAATAGTCCTCATAAGCAGAAATGACAGCTGGAAATGCGCAGGTGCAGAATTTTTGTCGCAAAAGCAAAGTACTTGTATATAAAAAAATCAGACTGCGTTCGTTTGGTATTTTGAGTATATCATGAGTTCTAGAGCTGCAATTGAGGTGATTTTCACGGCGTTCTTCTCGTATTTTTATGGAGGTCAGTATCTATCTACAATTTTTGTGTTTTAATATAATTACAAAAGTTTATTTTTGAATTAATCCATATTTTAATTGGAGAATTGACGGTTTTTTATTAAAAACTTTTCTAAAGTGAATAATTGAGTTTTGAACATCTATTCGGAGTCGTAATTGGATAAAATTGGCATGGTTGGACTCCTAATTGAATAGGTTGTCAAATTTTGTGACTTTTGTTGGGTTCCGAGATACGAACCTAGATTTGAATTTTTGGTTAACTTTGGGCTTTTAATTACAGATTCGACCTTTATCGACTGGGTTTATTTCCTTTGGCATTATTTGATGTTCTTGAGTTGCTTTTGGCTAGTTTCGAGTCGTTCGGAAGTCGGTATGCGCGGGATGGCATTTCTAATGTACTTTTTAGCTTGCTCGGTATTGGATTCGGCTTGTTCGAGGTAAGTAGCATATCTAATCTTGTACTTGAGGGTACTTAACCCTGGGAACTGTGTTATAAAAGATGTATTGAGGTTCATTATCATAATAAGTAGTCGATTAAGAGAACAACTATCTCATTACAGGGTATATCTTCCTCATATTTCATTATTCATATTTTATATCATGGGACATAGATATTCTAGATACCCCACATGCTAGGTGATGAGCGTGTGGGCGTACATCGAGGAAATTATGATTTTAGTCGACTATTAGACTATGACTGGATTTGTTTTGTTGTTATATCTTGTTACGTCCATGTTCTCCCTAATTGTTTAATTTTATGAGCTATGAATCATGTTAGAAATCATGTTTAGGCTATATGATTATTCTATTTTGGACCCACTGAGGTCATCTCTGCTGTTGAGTTATTTGCCTAAATTACAATTACATACTCAGTCATATTCATTCATTTGCATATCATATCTCAGTCTCCGTTATCATTTGTTGTCTCATCATGTTATCATTGTTTGGGCTGCTTGGCATGAGATTTTTGAGTCTGAGAGACTGGAGAGATTGATGACTGAGTTTGGGCCTGAGGGCCGGATTGTGAATGATATTTATGGGATTAGGCTGCACACCGCAGCAAGTCTTATTGATTCATGATGGGATCGGGCTGCACGCCAAAACTGATTTTATTGATTCATGATGGGATCGGGCTGCATGCCACAACTGATTTTATTGATTCATGATGGGATCGGGCTGCACGTCGCAGCTGATTTTATTGATTTATGATGGGATCGAGTTGCATGCCACAGCAGACCGTGTTGGCTTATATTAGTGTTGGGCAGGATCCACTCCATCAGAGTCTGACATACCAGCAGTGAGCGCAGGTACTGAGTGCCGAGTTCCGAGTGCCGAGTGATTGAGTGTACCGAGTGATTGAGCACTCTGAGACTGTGAGTACATGATTCATCATGGTGATGCATTACATTTGATATGCATACTTGGCATGTAGGCATAGAGATGCATTTCCTCATGCTAAACGGTATTATGACATTCATGGCATCGCATACACATTGACATGTAGGCATAGAGATATATGTTCCTCATGCTATCTGATAATGAAACATCCTATCAGTTGTTGAAAGTTTTTGGGAAAAATCACAGTTTTCTTATATACTCATATTTTGGTGATTTCGGTGAAAGATTTGGGTTTTTCTGTTATACCTGAAAAGCATGCCTATTATCTGTAAATATGATGAGTTGAGCATCATATCTTTGAGTTATTACTTGTACTGCTTTCATTGTATTTTTACGAGTTATTCTTGGGCATTGGTGTTGGACTCTGACCATTATCCAAGCTCGTCACTGCTTTCAACCTAAGATTAGGTTTGTTACTTATTGAGTACATGGGGTCGGTTGTACTCATACTACACTTCTGCACCTTGCGTGGAGATTTTTGGAGCTGATGTTGTTGCATATGGCGCTAGCTGGCAAGATCTAATTAAGTTCAGGTTATTGCTGCCTCTTTTTCTTGGTAGCTTTAGATTTATAAATATGTTTATGTATAATTCGAACAAATGATGTATTTATTTTATACCAGCTTTGTAAACTCTAAATCTCATAAGCTTTTGATTTGTACTACCAGTCCTTGGGAAGTTGTATATAAGTTCAGTTATTTCATTAGTTATTTTCTCTGTAAATCTCGTTTGAATTGGATTGTTGCTAATTGGCTTACCTAGCGGGTTTTGTTAGGTGCCATCACGACTATTGGATTTTGGGTCGTGATAATGGTGTATAACTTGTGATACTGGAGGATGTGTGGCACCTTTCACAAATGCCCTGCGTGCTCTGCCTTCGATCGAGAATACACAAAAAATCATCTATGAACACGATCCCAAAGATATCCAAAAATGACTTGAACACCCCATTCATCAGATCCAATGAAGGCCGTTGGGGCATTGGTTTGGCCAAAAAAGCTGTCTTTGAAACATCGTCTTCCTTGATTCTCAATTGATGATACCTAGATCTGCGATTGATCTTGGAAAAATACTTAGCCCCTTACAACTAATCAAATAAATCATCGATCCTTGGAAGCGGATATTTGTTCTTGATGGTACCTTATTCAGTTGTCCATAATTATTTACAAATCCTTAAGGAACCATCTTTCTTTCGAACAGATAATACTAGGGCTCCTCACGAGGAAGTACTGGGTCGATTAAAGCCTTTATCAAGAATATCCTTCAGCCGATCCTTTAGTTCCTTCAACTTGACAGGAGCCATCCTGTGCGGGGGAATTAATATCGAATGCATGTTGGGTGGTATATCGATAGCAAACACAATCTCCCTCTCGGGTCCAGTACCCGGTAGCTCGTCAGGGAACACATCAGGAAATTCACTAACGACCAGTACCGACTGAAGGGTGGGAGGCCTCGCCTTCATATTTTGCACCCACACAAAATGGTAAAAACATCCTTTTGTAACCATCTTTCAGCCTTAAGGTAATAAATAAACTTCCCTTTTGGCACTGCCACATCACCCTTCCGTTCGACAACGGTCTCTCCTGGAAATTTAAAGCATACAACATTCTTCCAACAATACATTGTAGCATAACAAGAGGCCAAAAAATCCATGCTCATGATGGCATCAAATTCTATCATTTCTAATTCATTCAAATCAGCCAATGAATAGTGGTCATGAATCATCACATCCCAATCTCAATATACCCGTTTGACTATCATGGACTCACCCATGGGCGTGGATACTTCGAACGGTTGTCGTATTCGTGTTCTTTACCACATATACCAGCATCAATTGGAATAATATATGACAGGGTAGAACCTGGATCTATCCAACCATACAAACTAATGGAAAACATGGATAATGTACTAGTGACAACGTCCAGTGATGACTCTATGTTTTGCCGGCCTGATAACACATAAATGCAGTTCTGTGGTCCGCCGAGCTACTCACTCCACCTTTACCTCCACCTCATCCCACTAGCGGTTGCATACCTTGCTCATGAGGATGTGCTATCGATGAAGAAGTTGTTGCAAATCCCATTGGTGGTATCACACCTGCCCCCATTTCTCACCGCGCAAAAGCAAATGATATGACCCGGCTGCCCATATAAATAACACATATTTGAACCCTATCGGCACTGCCCAAAATGATTTCTACCACATCGGCCACATTGTCGCATCGGGGGTCTCGCCCTGGTAGGATCCCTACTATTTTGCAAATTCTATCACCGAAAGTTCCGACCTTGAGTGGAATAAGTGGTTCCTTCTCAATGCTAGTCCTGGGAATGTGATGGAATGTTGGCCGCCGATTTAGGTGAAGGCCAAGAAAATGGAGACCTAAACCAGCCTCGAAATTCTCCCGTGTCGCCCGTGGACCAGGCTCTCTTAGTTTTGTGCATAGGCCTGAATATGAGCAATTTTCATAATTGGATTTAGAGAAGTTGTGGTACACTCATTTATAAAATCTATCCCCAATCCACCCACAAATCGATGTACTTGGCCACTCATCTCGGCCACCACCAAAGGATCATACATGGCCAAAGAGTTAAACTGCATGCTATACTCCCGAACACTCATATAACTTGCTCCAACCGCAAGCATCTATCTTGTCTAGCTCAGCGAAGTTCAACGGGCAAATACTGCTGCAAGAATGCCATAGAGGATTCCTTCAAACTTGCTACTGGGGCGTTGATCTAGGAAATTATGGGAGTTTTCATTTGGATCTGTTCCTGTGAATATTGGGGGTGCAAGTTAATGAAATCCCGAACTCTCAATCTAACTACTCTATTTGTGGTGGCAGGGGCCTGGGGTTGGGCCTAAGAGGTCACTAATTCAGTCAACAACTACATTGCTAGCCTCATATCTAAATCTTGGTCAGGAGCAATTGGTGGAGGAATAGGAGGTGCATTAGTCCCTTCGTGTTGTTCTGGGGGTGGTGGTGCTACCCCCTAAACCTGAGTTCCAGCCTCATCGTGTGGTGCGTCTTGATTCCTAGGGGCAGGTGACACCTGGCTTGTACCTTCTACTGTATTTTCATGCAATCACTAAATAATTGCGTGACGTCTCATGGTAGGCATTGCTATAAATATAAAAAAGGTGAGAATTAGAAGCGAAAACTTACGACTCGGCTCTATCGCATGATCTAGTTTAGAAAGAAGGGTATTCATCCTAAATATCCTGTAGCCTCCTACGTATATGTATGGTGCACAACATACCCATAAACAAGAATCTAATAGATACATATGCAGACTCCTTAGGAGACGACCTGCTCTGATACCATGTTTTTCAGACCCAAACCTTGGGAGGTATAACCGGCACATGACGCCCGAAGGCCCGTGCGAACTGACGTCCATTCTTATCCTCCCTCAACTCTAGAGTTTAGGCCTACGAGGCCTCCAAGTAGTAATAATGGAGAACCAAAATATGCACAGCTGATTTGCAAAAGAAACATTGACATTTTATACACATTCGCAACTATGCCCAACTTGATTATAATGCATTCTTTTACATTCAGCCGAACCTTTGTTTGCAAACCTCTAAGAGTACCAAGAAATATACATATACATGACTGGCCGGGACAGGGCCCCACCATGCCTAAAATCACTAAAACATGTGCTTAGATACCTAACGACTTTCGAACAGCTGCTCTGAAGTAGTGGAGCTCAACGACCAATCAACTGGAGCAAACACCCTACTGGGGAGGGACTTCACCGGGTCTGTCTGTACTTGTGGACATGAATAAAGGGGTGTCACCACGGAAAAATGTACTGAGTATATAAGGATAATAAATCATGTAAAATTTGTGGCATAAAAGATATGAGTACATGCTTTCAACTTGAAGTCCGACGACAAGCCAGTGGGGGCATAAACAGTAAAAACTATAACTTAAGAAAATGTGCAAGCTTTATGCAAGGTTGAGCCACTTGTTGAGGCTGCACATTGAACGCAACATAATTTTACTTAGACCTTCATTGGGGCATATTACTTCATATTCTACCCGGCCTCGCAAGGGACTCGGTAAAGTTTCTTTCTTTCTTCACATCGTACCCAGCCTCAGGAGCTCCCAGTTTTACCCGGCCTTAAGAGATCTCGATCGTACCCCGCCGCATGTTGGCTTGGTAGTGTCTCTTGGTAACAATAAGGTCGGGAATCAAAACTAGAGTAAGAATTTGAGAAGTAAATGTAAAAGCAATAACAATAAGGAATTGAACGACTAGAATTAAAGTGTAAAAAATAAAGGATATGGGAAAATTCAGGGAAAGAATTCCAAGATATTGCAAGAACGCAATTTCTATAGACTTGACAAGTATCAAGCAATAATGTTTTGTTTTATTGAAGAAATCAAACGCATTTACTTAAGAAAAAATCAAAATAATAGATTTGGATCTTTACTGCTTTACGAGTAACTTGAGACAACAATTAATAACTAGTATTAATTACCTTTTAAGAATACGACAAAGGAATCAATGATATCACAATAAAGAAGTTATCTTACTATCTTGAACTATGAACTAGTAAAGGGTGAAAGATAAATCTCAAAGCATAAGTACCAAAGGTTCAAAAGAACTCTCAAAGTCTATTATTATTAATCATTAATGAAGTACCGCAATGAATGAAAAGAACTCGTATTCATAGGAGTAAAAAGTCCTTAAAAGTAGGTAGGATGGCTGCCAAGGCAAACCGTAACTTGAAGGCTAAGCTAAATACTAGAAAACCTAATAAAAACTAATAAAAATAAGAGGGCGGGCGGCTAAATCCCTTTGAGGGCATATTTGGGCATTTAAACTACTAGTTTGGGCCATTAGTTTGGAGTCCAATTGGGATCCTTCTGAAACACCCCCTTTTGGACCTCTTTTAAGCCCATTTTAAGCTTTTCTAGGTGCCCTTTTTGTGAACTTCAAGGGCTGATTTTGGGAGCCAATCTTCCTCCTCTTGGACTTCAGTTTGGGCCACCAAATAATTGTAAAACTTGGACAATTCTTCTCCTTTCGGCTTGAGCTCTTCCTCTATAATTAAAAGCTTCTTTATTTGCCATTGAAGTTCAGCAACCTTAGTCTGCAATTCTTTAGCTTGAGATCCTTTTCCTTGATGCTATCATTCCCCTCTTTTTGAAAAGAACTCATCCCCGAATTCGATCATATACCAAACAAAGACAACTCAACAACATTTAATGTAGCACTTACTTGAAACTCACCAGGAAGGTCCAGTTTGTAAGCATTGTCTCCAATCCTTTCATGGACTTAAAATGGGCCATCTCCTCTAGGATGCAACTTTGACGTCCTTTTGGAAGGAAATCTCTCCTTTCTAAAGTGAATCCAAACTAAATCTCCACGTTTAAAAACAACTTGTTTTCGACCCTTATTCTTTCTCAATGCAGTTCGCTCATTTTTCTTCTCAATTGTAAGCCTTGTTTGCTCATGAATGTTTTTCATTATTTCAGCCTTTGTCCTACCATCAAGATTAGCAATATCAATAGTAGGTAATGGTAATAAATCAAGGGGATTAAAACCATAAACAACCTCAAAAAGAGACATACTTGTAGAATAATGGATTGTTCTATTGTAAGCAAATTCAATCATAGGTAAGTGATCTTCCCAAGAAGTTAATTTACCTTTCAAAATAAACCTCAACATATTTTCTAAGGTTCTATTAACTACTTCGGTTTTTCAATCAGTTTGTGAGTGACAAGAAGTAGAAAACAACAATTTTAGTGCCTAACTTCCCCAAATACACGCCAAAAGTGGCTCAAAACTTAGCATCCCTATCACTAACAATAGTTCTAGGTGTACACCATGCAATGTGACAACTTTTTTTACAAATAGACCAGCGACACGTGAAGCATCATTGATCTTTAAACAAGGAATAAAATGAGCCATTTTGGAGAACCTATCTACCATAACAAATATACTATCCTTATCGTACCTTGTTCTAGGCAACCCTAACACAAAATCCATAGAAATATCAATCCAAGGTGAAGTAGCAACTTGTAATGTCGTGTAAAGACCATGTGGTAACACTTTAGATTTAGCTTGCTTACATTCCAAACATTGTGCACACACTCTTTCAACATCTTTTCTCATGCCAGGCCAAAAGAAATTTTCATCAAGTATGTCTAGTGTCTTTGGGACTCCAAACTGACCCATAAGCCCTCCACAATATGCTTTCCTTACAAATACTTCACGTAAAGAGCAACTGGGGATACACAACTTATTTTCCTTAAAAAGAGACCCATCTTGAAGATTAAACCTCTCAAAAGGACCCAACTTACAATCTTCAAAAATCTTGACAAAATCAACATCATTAGCATAAAGTCACTTGATATGATCAAAACCCATCAATTTAGAAGTCAAAGTAGAAAATAAGACATACCTTCTTGAAAGTGCATCAACAATAACATTTTATTTCTGTCACAACCCGAATCCCAGCCAATTCGAACTATAACTCGATTTAAGCAGTTAAGATAGTACTTACATATTTTAATAACAACAAATTGCGGAAACATAGCTAACCATCCCGACAACAGCCCAAAACGAGGTGTCACAATGTCATGAGCAACTAATGAAATCCTAATAATAAGATTACTATTACAATATCTCTGGCACAATTGTCTAAAGAAAATGGAAACAACAAGATAAAAGAGATACGGGGCTGCGGACGCCAACAGCTACCTCGTAGTCTCTGAAACACCGCTCTGACCGTCGTAGTCAATGCCTCGGAGTTGGATCGATAACGCTTGAATCTGCACACATGGTGCAGGGAGTAATGTGAGTACTTCCAACTCAGTGACTAATACATATAAATAATGACTGAGAGTAAGGAAACACATAAAGCACAAGGCAATGCATAATGAAGCAGTAAATCATTATTTGAAAATAGTAAATCAGTGAAAAATCAAGCAAAAACTTCCCAGCTTTGGTTACCAGTTGCCATTGTTACCAACTGTAACATCCCTGGGCTCAGTATCATTCAAAAATCATGCTCCTCGAGCAATAACATTTTAAAAACAGTATCATCTCCCCAGCTCTAGTTACCAGTTGCCATTGTTACCAACTGTAACACCACTGGGCTATATTTCCATAATAATCTCCCCAGCTCTAGTTACCAGTTGCCATTGTTACCAATTGTAACATCACTGGGCTATATTTCCATGATCATCTCCCCAGCTCTAGTTACCAGTTGCCATTGTTACCAACTATAACATCATTGGGTTCCATGCGCTCACTGGGGGTGTACAGACTCCGGGAGGGGCCCCTTACGGCCCAAGCACTATATCATATCTCGTGGCGGCGTGCCACCCGATCCCTTTATATCTCGTGGTAGGCGTACCACCCGATCCCTTTTACATCATTTAAAATGTCATTTAAATCTCAAAACTGAGTAAAAGTGACTGAGTTGTAAAAAAGTGGAAAACAACATGATTGAGTTCAAGTAATGAATCAAAACAGTGAGGAAACAGTGATAAATACCCCTGAAGGGTTCAATTAACCGGCGCGAAGCCCAAATATGGCAATCAGCACAAATCATGATGATATCAAATAAGTTTTCGATCAAATATGTAGTAAAAAACATCAATCGGGACGGACCAAGTCACAATCCCCAGTAGTAAACGACCCCGCGCTCATCATCGAGCGCGTGCCTTACCTCAAATACCACTATGATGTGCAATCCGGGGTTTCAAACCCTCATAACCTCATTTACAATCACTACTCACCTCAAGCCGGCTAAATCCTTAGCCCGTGATGCCTTTGCCCTTTGAATTGGCCTCCACATGCGTCGAATCTATCCAAAATTAGGACTAATGTGTTACAATGTGCTGGGGTAATAAAGCCCACGCGAAAACAATAAATAAATACTAAGAATTTCTGAAATTAGCAAAACCCGAGCCCCGGACCCACTTCTAGAAATTCAGAAATTTTCACCTCAACGGGTTCATTATCCCCTCATGAGTTCAACCATATGAAATTTATCGAATTCCGACATCGATTCGACTTCCAAGTCTTAAAATCTAAGCTTAAGGGTTTCCAACAAATTTTCCATCATAAATCACCAATTACATACTAGGATAGCAATAGGTTTGGGTAATATGACCAAGATTGAGTTAAGAACACTTACCCCGATGTTTCCCTTGGAAATCTTCCAAGAATCGCCTCAAAACTCGCTTCAACCCGAGCTCAATAGCTCCAACAATGTTCAAGATGGCCAAAACTCCTTCTTTTGAGAATTGTCCAAGAAAATGTCCTTTGGATATAGTTTTGAGGTTGATTTGCTGTGATTTTATGGTGTTTGGAGGTGTTCCTCTTCGTGGGCAACGAAAATGGGTTTTGCATGGCAAATGGGTATTGATTTCTATTTATAAAGGGGGTCAAAAATCGAGACAAAAACGACCCTGTCTGGGTTAAATATGCGATCGCATATCTGTCGCATAATAGATATGCGGTCCGCATATTTGACCTAGCCATTACAAATTGTGCCCTAGTCTTCATCGCAAATTCAATGTGAGGCATGGTTTGCGGTCCATATGTTAGAAATGTGACCACATTTCTTACCGCATTTCTGACATGAACTTTGCCCAGAATTCTGCCTGGTTTTGCGATCTCTTTGAGAGATATGCGGTCCACATTTGAGAAATGCGACCGCATTCTCAACATCTGGTTTTTCTGCAAATTTCTTTTCCAATGATGAAATGGTCCGTTTAACCACCCAAAACTCACCGAGGCCACTGGGACCTCGACCAGATATACCAACCTACCCCATAACATTATTCAAACTTGTTCCAACCTTCAGAACGCTCAAAACAACTTCTCAATGCCAAATTCGCGTCGGATTCAAGCCAAAGGATTTCAAACCACGTCCGAATGACCCGAAATTTGGCACGCAAGTCATAAATCACATATCGAAGCTACAGCAACTATCGAAATTCCATTCCGACCCTCGGATCAAAATCTCTCCTATCAACCAGAAATCGCCAAAATCCTAACTTCACCAATTCAATCCTATTTCCACACCGGACCTCCAAAACCAATTTTGGTCACACTCCTAAGTCATAAATCACCTCCCCAAACTAACCGAGTCGTCGGAATTCACATGCGAACGCAAACTATTCAATGTGATTACGTAAAATACGGATAACGAAGCATAATAAAGCAGAAATGGAGAAAACGGAGCGGTAACTCATTAGACGACTAACCGGGTCGTCACATTCCCCCCACTTAAACAAACGTTCGTCGTCGAACGAGTTAAGAAACATAACTGAAGCCTCAAATAGCTGAGGATATCTGCTCTGTATCTCCCGCTCAGTTTCCCAGGTAGCCTCCTCCACGGACCGACCTCTCATCTGAACTTTCACTGAAGCTATCTCCTTGGACCTCAACTTCCGAACCTGACGATCCAAAATCGCCACAGGCTCCACATCATAGGCCAAATTATTATCCAACTGAATCGTGCTGAAGTCCAAAATATTAGATGGGTCCCCAATATACTTCCCGAGCATAGAAACATGGAACACTGGGTGTACACTCGACAGGCTGGGTGGCAAAGAAAGCTCATAAGGCACCTCCCCAACTCTCCGAAGCACCTCAAATGGCCCAATGAACCGAGGACTCAATTTCCCTTTCTTCCCGAATCTCATAACACCTTTCATGGGCGAAACTTTCAGCAAGACCTTCTTGCCAACCATGTAGGACACATCTCGAACCTTCCTATCGGCATAACTCGTTTGCCTCGACTGTTCTGTACGGAGCCTTTCCTGGATTACTTTCACCTTCTCTAGAGCCTCCTGAACCTAGTCAGTCCCCAATAGCCGAGCCTCGCCGGGCTCGAACCAACCAACCGGAGATCTACACCGTCTCCCATACAAAGCTACATACGGAGCCATTTGGATACTTGACTGGTAGCTGTTGTTATAAGCGAACTCTGCAAGCGGCAGAAATTCATCCCATGAGCCTCTGAAATCAATTGCACATGCACGCAACATGTCCTCCAGTATCTGAATGGTACGTTCGAACTGCCCATCCGTCTGAGGATGAAATGCTATGCTTAATTCCACCTGAGTACCTAACTCCCTCTGCACGGCTTTCCAGAACTGCAAAGTAAACTGAGTACCTCTATCTGAAATGATAGAAACTGGGACGCCATGCAGCCGAACAATCTCTCGGATATAAATCCTTTCCAACTGTTCTGAAGAGTAGGTAGTACACACAGGAATGAAGTGCACGGAATTGGTCAGCCGATCCATAATCACCCAAATAGCATAGAACTTCTTCAAAGTCCGTGGGAGTCCAACAACAAAGTCCATAGTGATCCGTTCCCATTTCCACTTTGGAATAGCTATCTGCTGAAGCAAACCACCCAGTCTCTGATGTTCATATTTTACTTGCTGACAGTTGAGACACCGAGCTACAATTCCCACAATATCCTTCTTCATCCTTCTCCACCAATAACGTTGTTTCAAGTCCTGATACATCTTTGCGGCACCCGGATGAATGGAATACCGCGAGCTATGGGCCTCTTCCAGAATCAACTCCCGAAGCCCATCCACATTAGGTACACAAATCCGACCCTGCATCCTCAACACTCTATCGTCGCTGATGGTCACATCTTAGCATCATTGTGCTGGATCTGTCCTTAAGGACAAGCAAATGTGGATCGTCATACTGATGCTCCCTGATGCAATCATATAACGAAGACCGAGAAACCACGCAAGCCAACACCCGATTGGATTCCGAGATGTCTAATCTCACAAACCTATTGGCCAAGGTCCGGACATCGACAGCGAGAGGTCTCTCCCAAACTGGAATATATGCCAAACTCCCCATACTCACTGCCTTTCCGCTCAAAGCATCGGCCACCACATTGGCCCTTCCCGAATGGTATAATATAGTGATGTCATAATCCTTGAGTAATTCTAACCATCTCCCTGCCTCAAATTTAGATCCTTTTGATTGAACAAATGTTGAAGGCTACGGTGATCAGTAAATACCTCACAAGATACGCCATACAAGTAGTGCCTCAAAATCTTTAAAGCATGAACTATGGCAGCCAGCTCTAAGTCATGTACGGGGTAGTTCTTCTCATGAGGCTTCAACTGACGAGAAGCATAGGCAATAAACTCTACCCTCCTGCATTAGTACACAGCCGATCCCAACTCTCGAGGCATCACAATATACGGTATACGAACCAAAGGCTGATAGTAGAACCAATACTGGAGCTGTGGTCAAGGCTGTCTTGAGCTTTTGAAAAGTCTCCTCACACTTGTCTGACCATACAAATGGAACACCCTTCTGAGTCAATTTGGTCAAGGGCGACGCAATGGATGAGAAACCCTGAACAAACTGGCGATAGTAGCCTGCCAACCCAAGAAAGCTTCGAATCCCTGTGACTAAGGACGGTCTAGGCCAACTCTGAACCGCCTCTATCTTCTTTGGATCAACCTGTATACCCTCGCTAGACACTACGTGTCCTACAAAAGACACTGAGCCGAGCCAAAACTCACACTTAGAGAATTTTGCATAAAGCTTCTCCTCTCTCAATCTCTGCAATACAACTCGCAGATGCTCCGCGTGCTCTTCCTGGCTACGCGAGTACACTAGAATATCATCGATGAATACCACCACGAACGAATCTAGATAAGGCCGAAATACATTGTTCATCAGCTGCACGAACGCTGCTGGGGCATTGGTTAGCCCGAATGACATGACAAGAAACTCATACTGGCCATATCTGGTCCGGAAAGCAGTCTTAGGAATATATGCATCCCTGATCTTTAACTGGTGATATCCTGAACGGAGATCAATCTTAGAGAACACTCGTGCTCCCTGAAGCTGGTCAAATAAATCATCAATGCGAGGCAAGGGATACTTGTTCTTGATTGTTACCTTGTTCAATTGCCTATAATCAATGCACATTCTCATTGTGCCATCCTTCTTCTTCACAAACAGAACCGATGCACCCCAAGGTTACACACTAGGCCGAGTGAACCACTTATCAAGGAGTTCCTGAAGTTGCTCCTTTAATTCTTTCAACTCTGCTGGTGTCATTCGATACGGTGGAATAGAGATGGGCAGAGTGCCCGGCACCAGGTCAATACTAAAATTAATATCCCTGTCCGGTGGCATGCCCGACACGTCTGCAGGAAATACATTGGGAAAATCCCTCACAACAGGAACAGAATCGATGCTTGGAGTCTCAACTCCAACATCCCTCACAAACGCTAGATAGGAAAGGCAACCCTTCCCAACCATACGCTGGGCCTTTAAGAACGACATCACCCTACTAGGAGCATAATCAGTCACACCACGCCACTCGATCCGCGGTACACCCGACATAGCCAAAGTAATTGTCTTAGCATGACAGTCTAAAATAGCACGACATGGAGATAACCAATCCGTGCCCAAAATGACATCAAAATCTACCATGCTTAATAGCAATAGGTCCACTCGGGTCTCCAGACCCCCAGTAGTTACTACACACGACCGGTACACACGGTCTACAACAACAGTATCGCCCACCGGGGTAGACACATGAACAGGTAAGCAAAATATGAGGACACATATGAATAGGTGGAACCGGGATCAATTAATACAGAGGCATCTCTGTGGCAGACTGAAATAATACCTGTAATAACGGTATCTGAAGCACTAGCATCTGTCCTGCCTGGGATAACATAGAATCGAGCCTGGCCACCGCCTGCTCGACCTCCCCCTCTGGGGCGACCTCTGGCTGCCTGACCTCCACCTCTAGCTGGCTGGGCGAGTGGTAAAGTAACTGGAGCAGAAGTCGAGGGTTGACCCCTCTGTTGGGACGATCTAGCACCACGATGAGGACAAAGCCTCCACCCGTGGCCCATCTCGTCACACTCATAATAGCTCTCTGGTGCTCTAGCAGATGCACTCGCCATAGAGGGACCATGGGTCGACGTAGCATGAGCTGGAAGGGCGATGAGTGATGACTGGCCCTACTGCAACCCATGATAACCACGACCTGCAGGTGCCCCGTGGTACTCTGGACGAGCTGACTGAGCAGGCCTGAAGGAACGACCTCTACCTTGCTGAAACTGGCCCCTCGAAGAAGCACCACTGTAACTGCTTAATCCTCAAGGCCTCTTAGCCTCCCTTTCCTCCCGCTCCTGACGGCGAACAGTCTCAATCTCGCGAGCTATATCAACCACTTCCTCGAAAGTAGCACCCAATACTCTCTCCCTGGTCATGAGGATACGGAGATGATAGTTAAGGCCATCCACAAACCTCCTGATCCTTTCACGATCAGTCGGAACCATCCAAACAGCATGACGAGCCAATTCAGAAAATCTCGACTCGTACTGCGACACAGTCATATCCCCCTGTCGCAGCCATTCAAACTGTTTGTGCAGCTCCTCTCTGCGGGACTGGGGCACATACTTCTCCAAGAAAAGAGCGGAGAATTGTTGCCAAGTAAGGGGCGCTGCATCAACCGGCCTATGCCTCTCGTACGCCTCCCACCAATTAAAAGCAGCTCCCGTAAGGCAAAATTTGGTGAATGCCACACCACTAGACTCAAGAATCCCGGCTGTCCAGAGCATTCGCTGACACTTGTCAAGAAAACCTTAGGCATCCTCGCCCTTAGCACCACTGAATGACGGAGGCTGGAGTCTACCAAACCTCTCAAGAAGACGTTGCTCATCGTCTGGCATAACTGGTACTATGTATTCCGGAGCTGGTGCAACCGGCT
>MCJB01014091.1:0-53919 GCA_002018475.1 Nicotiana obtusifolia | reverse complement strand
CCGGCATCTGAAGTCCCTACACTACCTGCTCAGGTGTACGGGCAACAGGGGTCTGATTACCTCCCCCGGCCTGTGAAGTAGTTGCGGCTGTGGTGGCTGAAACCGCCTGAGCCAGGCCAGTGCAAACAGATAATATCTGAGCCAAGGTCTCCTGAAGACCTGGAATAGCGATAGGTACAGCTGGTGCCTGAACTGGCGCTGCTGGAGCCTGTTCCTGAGTTGGGCAGCTGGTGGATCAACAGATGTTGCCCTCGCCCCTCTGCCTCTACCACGACCACGACCGCGTCCACGGCCTCTGGTGGCCTCAGTGGGTGGTACTGGTGGTCATCCACCTCGTCCAGTAGTTCGTGGCCTCACCATCTGTGAGAGAACAGGATAGTAGAAGTTTTGGTACTCGGATCAACCAGTTCGCACGACAAGAATTTCAAGAATATGGAATTTTCCTAAAAAGGTTCTGCAGCCTCTCGAAGATAAGTACAGACGTCTCTGTATCGATCTGCATGACTTTACTAAACCTGCTCATTACTCGTGAGACCTATGTAACCTAGGCTCCGATACCAACTTGTCACAACCCGAATCCCAAACCCGGTCGTGATGGCACCTCTCGTGAAGACAAGGCCTGCCAATTCGAACTATAACTCGATTTAAGCAGCTAAGACAGTACTTACATATTTTAATAACAGCAAATTGCGAAAACATAGCTAACCATCCCGACAAAAGCCCAAAACGGGGTGTCACAATGTCATGAGCAACTAATGAAATACTAATAATAAGATTACTATTACAATATCTCTGGCATAATTGTTTAAAGAAAGTGGAAACAACAAGATAAAAGAGATACGGGGCTGCGGACGCCAACAGCTACCTCGTAGTCTCTGAAACACCACTCTGACCGTCGTAGTCAATGCCTCGGAGCGGGATCGATAACGCTTGAATCTGCACACATGGTGCAGGGAGTAATATGAGTACTTCCAACTCAGTGAGTAATACATATAAATAATGACTGAGAGTAAGGAAACACATAAAGCACAAGGCAATGCATAATGAAGCAGTAAATCATTATTTGAAAATAGTAGATCAGTGTGAAATCAAGCAAAAACTTTCCAGCTCTGATTACCAGTTGCCATTGTTACCAACTGTAAATTCCCGGGCTCAGTATCATTCAAAAATCACGCCCCTTGGGCAATAACACTTTAAAAACAGTATCATCTCCCCAGCTCTAGTTACCAGTTGCCATTGTTACCAACTGTAACATCACTGGGCTATATTTCGATAATCATCTCCCCAGCTCTAGTTACTAGTTGCCGTTGTTACCAACTGTCACATCACTGGGCTATATTTCCATGATCATCTCCCGAGCTCTAGTTACCAGTTGCCATTGTTACCGATTGTAACATCACTGGGCTATATTTCCCTGATCATCTCCCCAGCTCTAGTTACCAGTTGCCATTGTTACCAACTGTAAAATCACTAGGTTCCCTGCGCTCACTAGGGGTATACAGACTCTGGGAGGGGCCCCTTACGGCCCAAGCACTATATCATATCTTGTGGCGGTGTGCCACCCGATCCCTTTTACATCATTTAAAATGTCATTTAAATCTCAAAACTGAGTAAAAAGCGATTGAGTTGTAAAACAGTGGAAAACAACATGATTGAGTTCAAGTAATGAATCAAAATAGTGAGGAAACAGTGGTAAATACCCCTGAAGGGTTCAATTAGCCGGCGCGAAGCTCAAATATGGCAATCAGCACAAATCATGATGATATCAAATAAGTTTTCAACCAAATATGCAGTAAAAATCATCAATCGTGAGGGACCACGCCACAATCCCCAGTAGAAAACGACCCCGCGCTCATCATCGACCGCGTGCCTTACCTCAAATAGCACTACGTTGTGCAATCCGGGGTTTCAAACCCTCATAACCTGATTTACAATCACTACTCACCTCAAGCCGGCTAAATCCTTAGCCCGCGACGCCTTTGCCTTTTGAATTGGCCTCCACGTGCGTTGAATCCATCCAAAATTAGGACTAATGTGTTACAATGTGTTGGGGGTAATAAAGCCCATGCGAAAACAATAAATAAATACTAAGAATTTTCGAAATTAGCAAAACCCAAGCCCCGGACCCACTTCTAGAAATTCAAAAATTTTCACCTCAACGGGTTCATTATCCCCTCACGAGTTCAACCATACGAAATTTATCGAATTCCAACATCGGTTCGACTTCCAAGTCTTAAAATCTAAGCTTAAGGTTTTCCCACAAATTTTCCATCATAAATCACCAATTACATACTAGGATAGCAATAGGTTTGGGTAATTTGACCAAGATTGGGTAATTCCAAGAATCGCCTCAAAACGCGCTTCAACCTGAGCTCTATAGCTCCAACAATGTTCAAGATGGCCAAAACTCCTCCTTTTGAGAATTGTCCAAGAAAATGTCCTTTGGATATAGTTTTGAGGTTGATTTGCTGTGATTTTATGGTGTTTGGAGGTGTTCCTCTTCGTGGGCAATGAAAATGGGTTTTGCATGGCAAATGGGTACTTATTTCTATTTATAAAGGGGGTCAAAAATCGAGACAAAAACGAACCTGTCAAGGTTAAATATGCGATCACATATCTGTCGCATAACAGATATGCGGTCCGCATATTTGACCTAGCCATCACATATTGTACCCTAGTCTTCATCACAAATTCAATGTGAGGCATGGTTTGCGATCCGCATTTCAAGAATGCGATCGCATTCTATACTGCATTCTTGACGTTAAATTTTTGCCTAGAACACTATCTAGGTCTGTGGTCTCAATGTAAGATATGCGGTCTGCATGTTAGAGATGCGACCGCATTTCTTACTGCATTTCTTACATGAACTTTGCCCAGAATTCTGCCTGGTTTTGCAATCTCTTTGAGAGATATGCGGTCCGCATTTGAGAAATGCGACCGCATTCTCAACATCTGGTTTTTCTGCAAATTTCTTTTCCAACGATCAAAGGTCCGTTTAACCATCCAAAACTCACCTGAGGCCGCTGGGACCTCGACCAGATATACCAACCTAGGCCATAACATTATTCAAACTTGTTCCAACCTTCGGAACGCTCAAAACAACTTCTTAACGCCAAATTCGAGTCGGATTCAAGCCTAAGGGTTTCAAAATCTTCTAAGTTGCTCTTTTTGTCTAAACCCAACCAAACCACGTCCGAATGACCCGAAATTTGGCACGCAAGTCCTAAATCACATATCGAAGCTACAGCAACTATCGGAATTGGATCAAAATCTCGCCTATCAACCGGAAATCGCTAAAATCCTAACTTCACCAATTCAAGCCTAGTTCCACACCGGACCTCCAAAACCAATTTCGATCACACTCCTAAGTCATAAATCACCTCCTGAAACTAACCGAGTCGTTGGAATTCACATCCAAATGCAAACTATTCAACGTGATTACGTAAAATACGGATAACGAAGCATAATAAGGCAGAAATGGGGAAAACGGAGCGATAACTCATGAGATGACTAACTAGGTCGTCACAATCTCCCCCACTTAAACAAACGTTCCTCCTCGAACGAGTTAAAACACATACCTGAAGCCTCAAATAGGTGAGGATATTTGCTCTGCATCTCCCGCTCAGTTTCCCAGTTAGCCTCCTCCACGGACCGACCTCTCCACTAAACTTTCACTGAAGCTATCTCCTTGGACCTCAACTTCCGAACCTGACGATCCAAAATCGCCACTGGCTCCACATCATAGGTCAAATTATTATCCAACTGAATCGTGCTGAAGTCCAAAATATGAGACGGGTCCCCAATATACTTCCGGAGCATAGAAACATGGAACACTGGGTGTACACTCGACAGGCTGGGTGAAAAAGCAAGCTCATAAGCCACCTCCCCAACTCTCCGAAGCACCTCAAATGGCCCAATGAACCGAGGACTTAATTTCCCTTTCTTCCCGAATCTCATAACACCTTTCATGGGCGAAACTTTCAGCAAGACCTCCTCGCCAACCATGTAGGACACATCTCGAACCTTCCTATCGGCATAACTCTTTTGCCTCGACTGTGCTGCACGAATCCTTTCCTGGATTACTTTAACCTTCTCTAGAGCCTCCTAAACAAAGTCAGTCCCCAATAGCCTAGCCTCGCCAGGCTCGAACCAACCAACCGGAGATCTACACTGTCTACCATACAAAACTTCATAAGAAGCCATTTGGATACTTGACTGGTAGCTGTTGTTATAAGCGAACTCTTCAAGTGGCAGAAATTCATCCCGTGAGCCTCTGAAATCAATAGCACACGCACGCAACATGTCCTCCTGTATCTGAATGGTACGTTCGGACTGCCCATCCATCTGAGGACGAAATGTTGTGCTTAATTCCACCTGAGTACCTAACTCCCTCTGCACGGCTTTCCAGAACTGCGAAGTAAACTGAGTACCTCTATCTGAAATGACAGAAACTGGGACGTCATGTAGCCGAACAATCTCTCGGATATAAATCCTTGCCAACTGTTCTGAAGAGTAGGTAGTACACACAGGAATGAAGTGCGCGGACTTGGTCAGCCATTCCACAATCACCCAAATAACATCGAACTTCTTCAAATTCCGTGGGAGTCCAACAAAAAAGTCCATAGCGATCCGCTCCCATTTCCACTCGGGAATAGCTATCTGCTGAAGCAAATCACCCTATCTTTGATGTTCATATTTTACTTGCTGACAGTTGAGACACCGAGCTATAATTCCCACAATATCCTTCTTCATCCTTCTCCACCAATAATGTTGTTTCAAGTCCTGATACATCGTTGCGGCACCCGGATGAATGGAATACCGCAAGCTATGGGCCTCTTCCAGAATCAACTCCCGAAGCCTATTCACATTGGGTACATAAATCCGACCCTGCATCCTCAACACTCCATCGTCGCCGATGGTCACATCTTTAGCATCATTGTGCTGGACTCTGTCCTTAAGGACAAGCAAATGCGGATCGTTATACCGAGAAACCACGCAAGCCAACACCCTATTGGATTCCAAGATGTCTAATCTCTCAAACCTATTGGCCAAGGTCTGGACATCGACTGCGAGAGGTCTCTCCCAAACTGGAATATATGCCAAACTCCCCATACACACTGCCTTTCGGCTCAAAGCATCGGCCACCACATTGGCCCTTCCCGAATGGTATAATATAGTGATGTCATAATCCTTGAGCAATTCTAACCATCTCCGCTGCCTCAAATTTAGATCCTTTTTCTTGAACAAATGTTGAAGGCTATGGTGATCAGTAAATACCTCACAAGATACGCCATACAAGTAGTGCCTCAAAATCTTTAAAGCATGAACTATGGCAGCCAGCTCCAAGTCATGTACGGGGTAGTTCTTCTCATGAGGCTTCAACTGACGAGAAGCATAGGCAATAACTCTACCCTCCTGCATTAGTACACAGCCGATCCCAACTCTCGAGGCATCACAATATACAGTATACGAACCCGAGGCTGATGGTAGAACCAATACTGGAGCTGTGGTCAAGGTTGTCTTGAGTTTTTGAAAAGTCTCCTTACACTTGTTTGACCATACAAATGAAACACCCTTCAGAGTCAATTTGGTCAAGGGCGATGCGATGGATGAGAAGCCCTGAACAAACCGGCGATAGTAGCCTGCCAACCCAAGAAAGCTACGAATCTCTATGACTGAGGACTGTCTAGGCCAACTCTGAACTGCCTCTATCTTCTTTGGATCAACCTATATACCCTCGCTGGACACTACGTGTCCTAAGAAAGCAACTGAGTCGAGCCAAAACTCACACTTAGAGAATTTTGCATAAAGCTTCTCCTCTCTCAATCTCTGCAATACAACTCGCAGATGCTCTGCGTGCTCTTCCTGGCTACGCGACTACACTAGAATATCATCGTATGAATACCACCACGAACGAATCTGGATAAGGCCGAAATACATTGTTCATCAGCTGCATGAACGCTGCTAGGGCATTGGTTAGCCCGAATGACATGACAAGAAACTCATAGTGGCCATATCTAGTCCGGAAAGCAGTCTTAAGAATATCTGCATCCCTGATCTTTAACTGGTGATATCCTGAACGGAGATCAATCTTTGAGAACACTCGTGCTCTCTGAAGCTGGTCAAATAATTCATCTCCAGGATTCATTCGAATATGATGGTAACCACTTTTTAGATCAATTTTAGAAAAAGATTTTAGATCCATGTAATTGATCCAACATATCATCAAGACGAGGAATAGGATGGCGATACTTTACCCTTATCTTGTTGATTTCTCTACAATCCACGCACATCCTCCAAATCCCATCTTTTTTGGGTGCTAATAGGATGGGAACAGAGTACGGGCTCATACTCTATCTCACAAAGACTTTCTCAAGTAACTCCTCAACTTGTCTTTGAAGCTCCTTTGTCTCTTCTAGATTACTCCTATAAGCAGGCCTATTTGGGATTTGTGATCCAGGCACAAAATCAATTTAATGCTCAATGCCACGTGAAGGTGGCAGTCCATTAGGAATATCTTCAGGAAAGATATCTTCGGAATCCTACAAAATAGAAGAAATACTACTTGGCAAAGAAGAAGTTAGTAACTCAGAATTACTCAAAGCTTCAATGTAAATAAGTAGCATTATGGGCAACCCCTTTTTTCCTGCATTTAAACACTCTTTGGCTTTTATGTAGAAACTCTCTTTTTTCCTTTCCTTAGCCTTTTTTCTCTCACCAAGACTTTCTATTTTCTTCACTCAAACCCCTTTTTATTTCTTCTCTCAAATTGCTACCCTCTCTCTTTTTCTCTCGGCCAACTCCCTTTTTTTTCTAACACTTGACCTCCTTTCTTTTCTTTTCCCTCAAGCTCACTTTTTATCTCCCCCCTTGGTTTTCCCATTGTTTCCCTTAATATCTTTCAATCTTCAAATGCTTGAGAAGGAGATAAAGGTGCAAGAATAAATTTCCTGCCACTAAGCTCAAGAGAATATCTATTTTTCCTTCCGTCATGAAAAACATTCCTATCATACTGCCAAGGACGACCCAGTAAGATATGACAAGCTTGCATAGGGATTATGTCACCAAGAATATCATCCTCATATCTACCAACAATGAAAGAAATCATGCATTATTTGTTTACCTTTAGTTCACCACTATCATTTAACCATTGGAGTCTATAGGGAGTAGGGTGTTTCATGCAAGCAAGTCCCAGTTTTTCCACAAAGTATGAACTCACTACATTAGCATAACAACAACTATCAATGATCATAGAACAAGTTTTCCGCTTTATCCCACACCTAGTATGGAATATATTCTCCCTTTATTCTTCACTATTGCTTCCCAAATTGATAGTCAAAATCCTCCTAACTACCCTAATCATGCCATCATTAAAAGGTAGTTCTACTTCATCTTCATCTTCACTCACACCTCTCTCCTCCTCCTCCAATTTTTTACTCTCGTATTATTCACTCATAATCTCCCTAGCCACCCCAATCATACCAGTATGAGAAGTTCTATATCGTCTTCATCACTCACATCTCCCTATTCTTCTTCTCCCTCACTTCTTTCACTCTTATATCTCCCATCTTGTCTAAGAATGATGTTTCTTCTACTTGAACATTCATGCATCATATGTCCCCTTCCTCTGACATTGAATAGAACTAGAAGTGTAGAAGGTTTAGGGTTAATTATTTTTACCCCCCTCCTTATTCTCAAATTTGCCTTTACCCTTGTCTTCTTGAGGTCTAGAAGAACTCTACTGTAACGACCCGACCGGTCGTTTTGAGCATGGAAGATCCTTCAACACACTCATAACTTGAGACTATACGTCACATTAAGGCAGACTATACGGCACTATACGACACCCATTAGCCCCTTGTACATCTCAGGCAAACTTTTCTCGTCACATCCAAACCATCTAAACACATCTCGCAATCACCTCATACCCATCACGTAGCCACCCAGCCACTCATCGAACCACGAACTCCACTCATAGGGACACTACTGGATATATAAGTCCAAAAGAACGTACTCACACAACTGAAATCCCCGTGCTCAAACTACAGTCAAACCCCAGTCTCATGTTCTCCAGACTAACCCATCATCAGTACATCGAAATCATATCTCGCACCTCATTCATTGAAATCACAAGCCAGGGATGCACAGCTGATAACGAGCTCTCACATGCGCACACGAATGCGTGGAAAGAATTCAAAGAGTGATGTTTCAAGCTGAATCAATTCCGCAAGATAAGGAAAGAAAGATGGGAAATTATCCTAAATTTCCTGTAGCCTCTCAAAGATAGGTATGAACGTCATCATACCGATCCACAAGACTCTAATGGACACTTGCTCATGACTCGTAGAACCTATGAATCTAGAGCTCTGATACACACTTGACACGACCCAAAATCCAAACTGTAGTGATGGCACCTAACCCAACCCGCTAGGTAAGCCAATTAACTAGTAGTACAAATCATGAGCATAGTACAAATTCCCAAGGACTAGTAGTACAAATCATGAGCGTCTAAGATTTAGATTTCTTTAGAAAAATTGAATTGAAATAAATGCAACATCTGTTTGAAGTGTAAATGAACAGAATTCGAATCGAATGCTACCAGGGACTACTGATAGCCATAACTGGAATGCGGGTACATCTTTCGATCCAGCTCCCTCCGTACGCAACAACATCAGCATCCAACATCTGCACGCAAGGTACAGTATGAGTACAACCGACCCCATGTACTCAATAAATAAACTCTAACCTTACGTTGAAAGTAGTGACGAGCTGGGATAGCATGTGGGGAATACATCTCTATGCCTACATGTTAATATGCAGGCGATATCATGAATATCACCAAAACGGGTAGCATGAAGAAATGCATCTCTACGCCTGTAACTCAGGCACGCATGTCAAATACAATGCATCTCAATGATGAACTTATGTACCCACATTCTCAGAGTACTCAATTTCACTGTCATGTATTCTCATTCATCATGATCAATACTCAACACTTAGTCACTCAGTATTGTACAAGGCAAATCCAGCCGCAAGATGCAAATAAACCAGGGCAGATCTAGCCCAATGCAAATGAACCAGGGCAGATCCGGCCTAGATGCAAATGATTGCTACCAATTGCGCCCATTGTGGGTGTGCAGACTCTGGAGGAGCCGATCCAGCACAAGCGCTATGATAAGCCAAATCCTGGCATGAATCAATAAAGCCTCCTATGGCGTGCAGCCCGATCCCATAAATATCACTGACTACAGGCCCTCGGCCTCACTCAGTCATCAATCTCTACAGTCTCTCAGTCTCACAACACTCATGCTAAGAAGCTCAATCAATGCTACGAGATGTGACAATATATAATAACAAAGACTAAGATATGATATGAAATGATGAATGCGAATGAGTACATAACTGCAATTAAGCAAATAATACAATAGCAAAGAACGACTATTGTGGGTCCCAATAGTACCAGCATATAGACTAAACATGATTTCTAGCATAAATTACAGCTCAAGTGCTCTAACACATAGAGTACAGTCAAAATGCTCAGATAAGATAGCGACACAGTTCCATGGAATCAACTAAATAATAATTCACATGGTGCACGCCCACACGCTCGTCACCTCGCATGTGCGTCACCTCAACATCAATCACACGACTCGTAATTTGGGGTTTCATACCCTCAGCACCAAGTTTAGAAGTGTTACTTACCTCGAACAAGCCAAATCCAATACCGAGCAAAACCAAGCGATGCTCCAAAAATTCCATCCCATGCGTACCACCCTCCGAAAGGCTCGAAACTTGCCAAAAGCAACTCAAATACATCAATTAATGCCAAAAGGACACAAATCTAATCATAAAGGTTTAATCTTTAATCAATCGCCCAAAACCAACCTAAAAGTCCAACCTGGGCCCGCGCCTCGGAACCCGACCAAACTCACAAAGTCCCCCAACCCATTAAATTATGATTCTAACCATACTAGTTTTATCTAAATCTGGCTCCAAATCGATGTTCAAAAATCAACAATTTGCTCTATGAAGCTTTTGATAAAACCTCCAATTTTTCTCTTTAAAAATTCATAATCCATATGCAAAAATCGAAGATAGATTCATGAAATATAACCAAAGCCGAGTATAGAACACGTACCCCAAACATTATGATGAAATTTTCCTTCAAAATCGCTCTATTTCCATATTCTATAGCACAATATGTGATAAAAATTGCCAACCCTTGAACTTAAAGCATTCTGCCCAGCATTTACGCATTTGCAGACAGTAGGTCACACCTACGACCTTTGCTTCTGTGAAACAAGGTTGCGCATCTGCGAGACAGCCATGGCCAGCAGTGGCCGCGTCTGTGATGCCCAAGTTCGCTCCTGTGATGGCGCTTCTGCGCCGGACGAATAGCTTAGGCGAAGCCTCCCCATCCAGCCTAGTTGGCACCGCAACTGCGGAATAACACTTCGCATCTGCGCAACTGCAGATACAGCACTGCCATCACACCTGCGAACTTCCTTGCCCATGCGACTCAACGCACCGCTTATGCACTTTCGCAGGTGCGTCCAAACTCTCGCATCTACGAAGCCTGCTCCATCTCCACATCCGCTGCGACTCCTTTATCGCTTCTACGACCATAGCACCTGCGCAAATTAAACTGCATGTGCGCAACACCAGTACCAGCAGCTACTAGCAACCAAATAAGAATGAGAAATGGTTCGAACCTCGCCCGGAACTCACCCGGGTCCCTCAAGACCCCATCTGAATATACTAACAAGTCTCATAACATAATACGGACCTACTGGAGGCCTCCAATAATATATAATAACAACAAAATGATGAATCGTCCTTCAATTCAAACTTGAATGAACTTTAAACTTCCAACTTCCAAAACTCGCGCTAAAACATATCAAATCAATCCGGAATGAACTCAAATTTTGCACACAAGTTCAAAATCACATAACAAAGCTATTCCAAATCCCAAAACCCCAATCTGAATCTGATACCATAAAGTTCAACTCCTCGTCAAACTCATGAACTTTCCAAACCTTCAATTTTCCAACTTTCGCCAGTTAGCATTGAATCCTTCTAGAAATATCCAAATGCAAATCCTGGCATACGGCCAAGTCCAAATCACAATCCAGACCTGAGGGAGCCCTCAAAAATCTATTATGTGGTCAAATTCACAAAGGTCAAACATGGTCAACTCTTCCAACTTAAAGCTTCAATTATGAAATTCATTCTCCAAATCTATTTCAATTAACCTGAAAACCAAAACCAATGATTCAAACAAGTCATAATACATCATACAGAGTTATTGATGCCCTTAATCTACCAAGAGAAGTAAAAATAAGGTTTAATTGTGGAACGAATTAGATTTTCATGTCTTGTTGATGAGTTCAGACTCAGGAAGATTAGGCGATTGCGTAGTAGTTGTGGTGGTGAAAGGGTATACAAAGAGGTCAATTTGAGGCTAAGCAGGTAGGTTATCACCTGTAGGGTAATCTACGAATGTGTGATCCTTATGATGCCGTGCGGAGGTTTTTTTTCTACCAGTGGGTTATATTTATGTGATTTGAGTTGGATCGGTTGTAATAGCTGACCTGACTATCATGAGGATGAATACGAGGTTTGCAAATGATTTGAGGTATTAGAGTGTTGGTGTTACATGGGCTTAAGAAGGATTGAGTTGAATTCCGGTGCGGGATCATGTCAGTAATAGAGTATGGGCGTTATGAGTTGTGGAGTGTTTTATTCAATTGAATTGTGCCGAGTGGGGGAGTCTGCTATCGACGATTTGATTGCATGGTTATGTGGTACTGGTTTTGGTTAGAAGCATACTTGCGAATCAGATATGATTTGCAGAGATTGGTTTGAGGATAACTCGAGTAAATTTCTTGATACGGGTTATATTACACTTTATGGGTATATAGAAATCATGGAATAATTTGAGTTTTCCATTCGTGATGGATGTAGTGTGCATGGAGTAGGCGTTCGCTTGGTTGTTTAGATGTGTGGGTTGCTTCTTTGGGTATTGTCGTGCTATTAGGGCACAGATCGTTCGATCGTTTGGGTGGTGCAATTGAGATTTGAACAGAATGGATGACTCTCGAGAAGGTTGGATGGATTTAAGATTTATATGTAGCAATTGAGAATTTCGAATTGGTATATGACCAAAATCTGAAATTGCATTGGATGGTGTTGAGAATTGTGGGATTTCTATGCCATTATGGACTCTACATGTCAGCATCACGAAGGTAAAGGAAATAGCTTTAGATTCACAGAATGTCTCTTCAGAGTGGGTGTCGTGGTTGTGGTACTTTTGGGGTGCTTAAGAAGGAATACAACAGCTTATGGGCCTTAGGGCGGTGTGGTTTTATTCTAAGATCTTTTAGGGTGAGTCTTGGTTGAGGATCATGGTATTATGGTGTGGAGGAGTCAACTTGAGGGTAATTCGGAAGGAACACGGAGAAAAAGGGTAGCTTGGTAGTAGGATGGATCAATAGGGTAATGGTATGCTCGATTCTTTTGGTTCTCATTTTGTGGTGAGTCTCTACAGGTGTTTTGTAGCAGTACTCTTGGGTTTGGCGACTCGCGTGGCTTGGTTGAGTTAGAGATATTCGGTCCAATGTCTTGGTTAAGTGCAAATAGATTTCAAAGTGCTCTCGAGGATTTCTACCAAGGTTAGAGGTGTATATTTCCTACTGGCATGAAGAACATATTGCGTATGGTGATTTTCTCCTAGATGAGATCAAACCGAAGGTTCCTGGCTAATTGAATATGTAGTTTGCTTGCGACTCTGAGTTGATTATGAGAGTCTCGTACTTTTCCTATGATGGCATGATATATGTGGTGTGTTATGTGGGGTTGAGATTTGCATATGCAAGGTCACAGGTTCATTTTGAAGGAAAGATCATAAATTTTTAGACAGTATAGACGATTTCCGAAGTTTAGATGAACGTTATAACTGTTTGGTAATACATGGGAAGGGTGCGCACTTCAGAAGGTGTACTGTGTTTAGACTTACAGATGCTTCATTGGTATTGCGGTACTCGCCTGATTGATCGACTGCTGACATTCAGATTTCGCTATGTGGAAATGAAGAATTGTAGAAGTATTCCTCATGGGTTGATCGCGTATGAGAGATGTGTTAGACATTCGGGCAGTGGAGTTGGGATCTGATATGGTGATTCATGTGTTCTATGGACTTGGAGGCCAGGAGTTCTCGGAAACGGATTGTTTCGTGGTTGTGGAACGTGAAGATGTGGCGAAGTTAGCCAAATGATAGTATGTGTTATGGTTCAGTCATTGTGGACTTTCGAAGGGTTATGTATCTATTTGTGGGAAACCAGAGTGGATTAGGGTCCATTGGCAGGCCCAACGAGGATGTGCATTCTACACCGGTTTGGATTGGTTGACTTCGTACTGTTGTTGTTGAGGGATGTGCCATTCGGTTAGAGTTGAGCTTATTCGTGTTCTACGATGTTCAATGAGTTACCCTTCTATGCTACGAGGGCTTGGGATCCATTGGTTATAGGCACCATGGTGCGGACCTATTTGGGCCTTATTGCGGAATTTGAGCGACATGGATATTAGGGTGTTGAATGATTGATTGCGCATTTGGTTATGTTCTTTCTGGACTGTGGTATTATGTTATTGGTTCCTTCGTGGTTGTGGTCATGCACCTCGGGTACTTGAGGTCGAATTGTGCGGTTGTTGATTTTGGGCATGGTGGCTTGAGGTATTATGTATGGGCATTGTTTGGAGGGGGTCGCGCATTGCAACGGAGTTATGTTGAGATATGATCCTTTACGTCAGATTTGTGTGTCTTGGTTCTACTGGGTGTGATGGACTTATGGTATTGGGGTTGTGGTGGTACTGTTGAACTTGTGGGACGGTTCTCTAATTTGAGTCATTTTCCATGAATAAGTACATTTGAATTGTTGCGTATTGGTGCACGACTTGCGCGGTTTGTGGATCTGGGTAGTATTGGTGTGGCATGTCATTAGGGTAGCTTGTATTTGAAAAGATGAGGTCGTCTGATCTAGAATGAGTGCTATCGGATTTGATTGTGGTATATTTGAAAGGATAATGTTGCTGACCGACTTAGAAATTGGCTATAGTTCTTGTCGAAAGAGAGAGAGCTCCATGACTTGTTGTTCTGATGAGTGGTTATAAGTTTCTGTGTGTTTCTTTCATCATCGGTAGTGTACGAAGGTTTTAGAACGAGGTTTTGTTTGATACGAGGTTTATTACCGATATTGGGTCGTTTTGAGCAACCACTATGATCGGAAATTTTGCTAAAAGTATGTGAGTCGTGTGGTATGCCATGTGATTACATCTTGGTTTATAGTTATGGCTTGATACAGCTTGTTCAGACTTATATAGTGTGTAGATGTGAGGTTTGGGTCTTGTAGGAACTTCGGATGTTGGAAAGTGGATTCTGTGGTTTACTGCTAAGGTTGAAGTAATGATCTTCAGTTATCTTGCGTTGTCGGGCCTATATGGAATAAAATGACGTGGGATCACCCTCTGGTATGTGCATGGTAAGGCTACACGGCGGTTCGATGGCTTTGGAACGACTTTCGGCACTTTCGAGGACGAATGTATGTTTAAGTAGGGGAGGATGTAACGACCCGACTGGTCGTTTTAAGAATTTTCACTTCGCTCAATATTTTGAAGGCATGAGTAGCTCTGTATGATGTATTATGACTTGTGTGAATCGTCGGTTTGGTTTTCAGGTTAATCAGATTCGATTTGGAGAATCAATTTCATAATTGAAGCTTTAAGTTGGAAGAGTTGACCAAGTTTGTCTTTTGTGAATTTGACCCCGGAACGGAGTTTTGAGGGCTCCGTTAGGTCCGGATGGTGATTTTGTACTTGGGTTTATGCCCGAATTTGCATTTGGATATTTCTAGAAGGATTCGGTACTAATTGGCGAAAGTTGAAAATTTGAAGGTTTGAAAAGTTCATGAGTTTGACCGCGAGTTGACTTTGATGGTATTGGATTCGGATTGGGGTTCCGGGAATTGGAATAGCTTCGTTATGTCATTTGGGACGTGTGTGCAAAGTTTGAGTTCATTCCAGTTTTATTTGATATGTTTTGGCACGAGTTTTGGAAGTTAGAAGTTTAAAGTTCATTCAAGTATGAATTGAAGTGCGATTCATCATTTCGATATTTTTATGTGTGATTTGACGCCTCGAGTAGGTCCATATTATGTTATAGGACTTGTTAGTATATTTTGACGGGGTCCCGATGGGCCCGGCTGAGTTCCGGACGAGGTTCAGACCATTTCTCATTCATATTTGGTTGTTGATAGTTGCCGGTACTGGTGTTGCGCTGCTGCGGTTCAATTTGCGCAGGTGCGATGGTCGCGGAAGCGAAAAATGAGTCGCAGAAGTGGATGTTGAGCTAGAGCAGGGCTCCGCAGATGCGAGGGTTGGGACGCACCTGCGAAAGCGCAGAAGCGGTGCATTGAGTCGTAGGGGCGAGGAATTTTGCAAGTGCGATGGCAATGCCGCATCTGCAGTTGCGCAGATGCAAAGTGTTATTCCACAGATCGGTGCCAACTAGGCTGGCTGGGGAGGCTTCGTAGAAGCTGTTCGTCGTGCGAAGAGGCGTCATCGCAGAAGCGGCCACTGCTGGCCAAGGCTGTCTTGCAGATGCACGACCTTGTTTCGCAGAAGCGAAGGTCGCAGGAGCAACCTATTGTCCGCAAATGCGAAAACGCTAGGCAGAATGCGTTAAGTTTGAGGGTAGGCCATTTTTATCACATATTGTGCTATAGACTTCGGAATGGAATGATTATGGAGGCAAATTTCATCACAAGGATTGGGGTAAGTGTTCTATACTCGACTTTGGTTATATTTCATGAATCTATCTTCAATTTTAAGGTAAATATAGAATGGAATAGAAAGAATGCAGTAAAAGGCAAAAGGAACGAGATTGCATTTACTTAGATCCTATATATATGTTACGACTCTAGAACGTTATACAAGCACGATGCCGGGAAGAGGCAATAAGGGTTCTCGACCAGGATGTTATTTATAAGGAAGTGCGAATGGACACTTGATACATAAGGAGCCAGTGTGAGAGGTAAGTTAAGGCAAAAAACATAACCCAAGAGAGGTTACACAAAATATAGATTTGAGAATGGACCAACGGGTAGCTACTAGTTGATTCAGGAAGAGCCTAGTTATGACTAGACAAGAGGTCATAGATAAATCAATAGATCATGCAAGATACACATAATAAAACCCAACATAGAGAATTCAATATTGTAGATACGAGATCGTAATCCTAGAAAAATATTCAGATAGGGGTTGGGGTAGTTAAAGATACCGTATAAGTATTACGAAAATAAAAGAGAGTACCACTAGGGAGACAATCAAAATTTTAGTTTAGAAGTAACCCTACGAGCATAAAGGCACGGAGGTAACTAACTAAGGATAATTATAGGTGAGTAAGAACATAAAAATTTCCATTGGGTATATACTGTAATAAGCTCGCAGCTTTACAAGAGTCAGAGGGTCTCCCGTAAGTACTAAAATGAAAGACTAGCTGGGGAAATAAGGAAGAAGGCTTTGACCTAAGCATAGTAACCTGAAGAAGAAATAATCTTGCAAGAAGAGTCTTATTAGGACATTGTGTGCACTCCATAAGAAAGTGGCATCTATCGTGACTAAATATAGATTTGGGAATGGACCAACGGGTAGCTACTAGTTGATTCAGGAAGAGCCTAGTTATGACTAGACAAGAGGTCGTAGATAAATCAATAGATCATGCAAGATACACATAATAAAACCCAACATAGAGAATTCAATATTGCAGATACGAGATCGTAATCCTAGAAAAATATTCAGATAGGGGTTGGGGTAGTTAAAGATACCGTATAAGTATTACGAAAATAAAAGAGTGTACCACTAGGGAGACAATCAAAATTTTAGTTTAGAAGTAACCCTACGAGCATAAAGGCACGGAGGTAACTAACTAAGGATAATTATAGGTGAGTAAGAACATAAAAATTTCCATTGGGTATATACTGTAATAAGCTCGCAGCTTTACAAGAGTCAGAGGGTCTCCCGTAAGTACTAAAATGAAAGACTAGCTGGGGAAATAAGGAAGAAGGCTTTGACCTAAGCATAGTAACCTGAAGAAGAAATAATCTTGCAAGAAGAGTCTTATTAGGACATTGTATGCACTCCATAAGAAAGTGGCATCTATCGTGACTAATGAACAGGAAGTAAAATCAAAAGTAATATTTGAGATCATATGAGTTGCAGGAAATTCCAACATGCGTGGGCATTACGATAAGCCAAGTATTCATGCAACAAGTGGCAGAACGATCATGAAAAATAATTGCTTACGTTTAAAGACAGCTGAGAAGGTACGACAGGAATTATTCGATCTATGACCCCAGAGTTAGTTACATTGTGAATGCACTTAAGATTTCAAATATTATCCACAAATCATATATGTTGACATTCTTACAACTATGGAGGCTTTCGTATATCGTCAAAAGAAAGAATTGAGTACACGTCACAGACAAAGGCTTAAATTGTTAGAAGATTATAACATGGATGTTCCACAGCGTCCATAAAAGGTTAATGTAATAGCTAATACCCTGAGCAGCAGATTAGAAGAAGCTTAAGCCTACTTAAAGGCTGAGAGGCAAGAGCAAGCTCGAGAGTTACGTCAGCTAAGCAAATCAAGCGTGTGATTATTAGACCTAGATAATTATAGAATTCATGACTCGGAACATTGCAGAATCATTCTTAATAGCAGAAATACAAGACAGACATTACATCGGCCATATTCTATAAAAGCTATACGATAAAGTTAGTTAGAAGAGTACCAGTCTTAGAGATCACAGACGATGGAATGGAGGTGACAGGCTAAATATGTGCTCCCACTATTGATAGCAACGTCGTAATCTAGAATACTGCAGAAATAAGAAGACATAATTTAAGACGAGCGATACAATGTGGTCGGTACTTCAAAGATGATTGCAAACTATAAAGTATTACATGGATGAACGATTCTCCAGATCGACCGTTCAGTTCAAAAGTGTCCGTAGGAAAAGCTATGCTAAAAATAGATGTGTGCTAGCTTTTACAAAATTACCACAATTTAAAAGATCAATTATGTGGATGAGCTAAGATGACAAGTCAAGTATAAATTTTTACAAGACCAGGATAATTCAGGAGGCTAGAATATGAGGTTGAGAAGTTGAAGCCTATCCTAAATCACTCACTCCTCAAACGGAGCAAAAATATATGTATATCTCTATACAATGTGCGACAGAAAGGTTGAATAGCAATGTTACAAGTACCAAGCCGATAAGAAAAGATAAGAAAAGTAAAGCGAGAAGTATGAAAACCAAGGTGAGGATTGTACTTGGTTCTAAGAGCATCACGATGGCCAAGGTCGTAGAATCAGAATTCCTAAAGTACGAATTTATGGGAAGTCATAGATGACTGGGTATTCCTAAATATGTCACCTACGAAAGGAATCACAAGATCCGGTAAGAAGGGTAGGCTTAGTCTGAGATATGTGGGGCCTTATAGAGTCATTCGACTGATAGGCAGAGTAGCTTATGGGCTTCAATTGTGTTCAGAGTTATAACCAGTCTATTATCCAGGCCACGAAAGTGCATTGGAGACCTTCCTCAGGCTCTCCCAATAGACGACATTGAGACTACAAAGGATCTATCGTATGAGGAGATCCTAGTGGCTATCTTACATCGACAGATCTTTAGGTCGAGGACCAACAAGGTAGCCTCCGTAAAGGTATTATGGAAAAATATGACCATCGAAGAAATGATGTGGGAGGTCGCAGAGGAGATGAAATCTTAATACTTTCACCTATTTCAAACTAAAGATATTGCTCGAGATGGGATATTACAGAACAGCCCCGTTCACACTAGTATTTCGGGGTGAGATCTTATTTTTGATTTGCAGTACTTATGGTTGACAGCCGTGTCAGGCCCAAGTGTTGCTACTTATTAATATTGACCCTTGTGGCATGTATAGTATGTTTTCTAGTTGCGTGCAGGTTGGTTTTAGTTTAGTGTATAAGAGGAGACTCTGAGAATTTTCGCAGGTCTCTATGAGTTCCTAAGGGGGAAGAATTTTACACCTCATACTTTCATCTTCAGATGCGCTTTAAGTGAATCAATATAAGCCCGAGATTTTAAGGACCTTTACAAAGATAATGATGAGTTAACACAGGTATTATGGAAGTATCGTGAGGGTTGGAGGCTAAACCAATCAAAGATATTATAACCCGTACTTTCAGGGTAAAACTAGGAGTGCTTAATATATTAAGGAGGCCGTGTTTAAGTTAATTGAATCATGTAATTTTCATATGTTATGTTCTGAAGTCAAATAAGTTGTAATACAAAAGTCGACAAAAGTTGTCGTTAGATACGTTCATAATCTTACTAAATTTTAGGTCTAATGTCACTAAGCTATTCTCTCTATACTCTTGGAGTTACGGGGTGATCCACCTACTAAACTAAATATATATATGAGTCTAGTTTCTAACAAATTAAACCATTCATTGATGCGACATCGGAGTAGAGGGATATTCGCGTTTTCGTGAGATTGCGCAGGCAGCCCCTATGGGACCCACTTGGACGATGGCCGACATTCACCTATTGTTATCTCGTTTTTGGGATGAACTTTTCTCATTTTTCTACCTCCTTCCATCCTCACAATCTCCAAACCCTCCCAAACAGTTCCCCCAAGGCTCCAAACAAATTCCAAAAAGTGCACCATAATCCAACATCAAGTTAGCTTAAAGAAGGAAGAACACCTCTACAAGATTATGTTGTCGCATTAAGGATAGTTGTGAGCTAAGAGAAGCTTGGCTTTCGAGTTGTAGTTGTTGTATAGATGGTAGGCTAGAAACCCGTATTTTTGACATATTTTGCACTCTACTTATTCCACTTTATTCGTGTTTGAGATTAAATGATGGTGATTTGCACTTATTACGCGCTTTATGCCTTGCAGTAACTGATTCCGAGTTAAAAAGATAATTTGGAGCTAAAATCGAATAATTTGGAGCTTTGAGGTCTGAGTAAAAGCCCAAGAAATTAAACCAGGATCGCATTCGGGGGTCGAGGACCAAGTCTGAATATTAAAAAGTGAGAAGAAAAATTTACTCCGAGAAATTTGCACTACCAGACAGCATGGGGCGCGGCAAGGCGCGACGTGGCAGTGCATGTGAAGAAATTTTGTCAGACACAAACCTCTGAATATCCCTATTAGCGCGGTGCAGGGGAGCGCCGTGCCGTGCCTGTGCAAGTATGTTAGAGTAATTTTCCACGTCAGCTTGGAAAGGGTAGTTCCGTCGGGACTCGCTTCTACATGGTAAAAATACACCCAAAACACGATTTTGAGAGGACTTTTGACCTATGAAAGATTGGAAAAAGCATTGGAGACTCTAAGGCACAAGAATTTATCATTCATCCATCAACTCAATATCCGAGTTTGGATTGGATTCATGTTTTCTTACTTAAATTTATCTATGAGGATTTCTCCTACTATTATGGAGTAGTTTTCGCTTGGGGTTTTGACAGACATGGTGTATTGATGATTTGATTAAGGATTCGATTCTTGATAATTGCTTGACTTAATTGATGGATTTCTGAATTATATTGTGAAGTTGTTCATTATTTTGCTTAATCAAAAGAGGAGTTTTCTATATAATTTCTTTAAATCTTATGCTCTAGTTTAAATTGCTAATTCAACTAGGTAATCGAAAGAGCCTCTTGAATTATTAATCAAACTAGAAAATAGGAAAATATTCTTGAGATGTTAACCCTTTATAATAAAACCATCATTATATTCATTGCAGTTACTTTCAATTTCGCATTAGGCTTAGAAGCCTCCTCTTTTAGTTCCTCCTCATCAACCACTTCATCCTCAGTTTCAAGAGCTTCAATCCCTTTCTTTATTTCAAGATCTTCATTCTCCACTGTGCTAGACTGAGTAATTCACCCCTTCAGAGTATCCCAAGCTTGTCAAACGTGTATTTTTCAGCCAATTCCCTAACAACATTTAGCTTGAAGCACGAGTAGGCAGACTCCTCATCACTAGGGTATTTCATCGTCCTCTTCATCTGGAACACCACTTTTTCATTACCCAATCTGAGCATAAGGTTCCCCTCATAGATATCAAGGATAGCTCTGCCTGTACATAAAAATGGCCTTCCTAGAATTAGAGACACCTCCTTTTTCACCTCCATATCCACCACATTAAAGTTTACAGGGCACATAAACTTGTCCACCCGTACTAGAATATCCTCAATGATTCCCTCAGGTAAAATGGTGGTCTAATCAGCCAGTTGTAGGGACATTGGTATTTGTTTGATCACTCCAAGCCCACCTTCCAGTTTCCCGAATACAGACAGAGGCATTACATTTATAGACGCACCAGAATCGCAGAGAGCGTTGTCGAATTTTTCACTCCCCAACGAGCATGGGATGGTGAAGCTTCCTGGGTCCCCACACTTTTGGGGAATTTTGTTTTGCAATATGGCATTGCAGTGGGCATTCAACTTGAGCACTGTTGTCTCCTCTAATTTTCTCCTGTTGGACAGGATTTCCTTTAAGATGCGTGTGCTTGACCATCTCCAAGAATTGCCCAAAACATTTGTCAAGTTTTTCCCGCTTCATCTTTTGAGGGGATGGTAGAGCTGGCATATGTCTACTTTCTTCAATCTCCTTTTGTATCCCACTACTATGGCTTTTCTGCTATTCACTCTTTTTCTCTTTCAGTGCCTCGGTCTGCTTGTTCACCACCTCTGGTCTTGCTTTCACCACTGGGTCAGCCAATGTTTTGCCGCTTCTCAAAGATGCAACTGTGATTGTTTCTTTTGGGTTCTTTTGAGTGTAAGAGGGCAAAGTCCCAGGAGCTCTCTTAGATAACATATTTGCAATCTATCCCAATTGTCTTTCTAAATTCTGGATGGCCGTTCTGTGCTCTCGAATGGCTTCGCCCTACTCTCGAATGGATGTGCCCTAAGTCTCAAATTTTTCATCTGATTTGTTGATGAATGCCTTCATGAGATCTTCTATACTAGACTGATTTGACTGTTGTGGCTAGTATTGCTGCTTCTGCTGGTTCTGAAACCTAGTGGTCCTTGACCCTGGGTCTGAGAGTATTTTGCTACCATGAGTTCAAGCTCCCACTAGGTGAACTCCACGAAAAACCTAGATGTCTTTGACCCATAGCATTATAGTTGTTCCCACCTGGGTAGTTTCCTCTATTAAAGTTCCCCACAATGTTGACTTCCTCAGCTGATGCTTGGCACTCGTATGTAGGGTGTCCTATTCCACACAAGTCACACGCTGCTTTCGTCTCACTCTGTACCTTGGACAATGTCAGCTTCCTTATCTCCTTGGCCATGTTGTCTAGTTGGGCTTGCATGGATGTATTAAAGTCCACCTGGTGAACCCCAACTAATTTTCTTCTATCATTACTTTCAGCCGGCCATTGGTTAGCATCCTCAGATAGTTCATCAAGGATTAAGACAAGCTCCTCTATAGTTTTCTTCATCAGTGGACCTCCTTATGTTTAGAGTTCGTCGCGAAGAAGGTGTTAGTCCATCCCAAAAATACCGAAGTTGCAGCCACAAATTGATGCCATTGTGCTGACATTTCCTGACTATCTCCTTGAATCTTTCCCAAGCTTCAAAACTTATTTATGTCTCCTTCTAGCAGAAATTGTGGATTTCCCTTCTAAACTTCCCTGTTTCTGCAGCTGAGAAGTACCTGTCAAGAAACTTTTTGGTCATATCTTCCCATGTCCTAATCGAACCTGTGGGTAAGCTACTCCATTGCTTCGCGTCATCTTTCAATGAAAAGGGGAATGCCTTTAAGTAGATTGCATCCTTTGACACTCCATTGTATTGGAAGGTGTTCATGATTTCTTCAAAGTCTATCAAGGGAGTGTTAGGATCTCATTCACCTTCCCTCTGAAAATACAGTTGTTTTGGATGGTTTGAGGACTTTCTTTAGTTTGAATTTGTTTGCTGCTGTGGGTGGACGGCTGACACTTGACAGTCCTTGATTGTAGACTGGTCTGGCATAGTCACCTAATGATCTTCCAGCCTGGGTGCTGCATCTCGAATTAGTCTTCAACCAAGGGTCGATTTAGATTGAATCTTCGACCCCCATTATCGTCGACGGTCTCATCAGCAATTCTCCAGGCTGCTTCAGCTGCTAACCGTGCAACTTCATGTTGTGTTGCCTCTCTTGCAGCTAAGTCTACTCCATCGTTCTCTTTGTTTTCCATGTTATCTTGAGTCGAAGTATGACCCAAAAAAATCTCTGTTAATTCTCCTTTTTCTCAGTTGTCGCAGGTGTTTCTCCAACTCTGGTTCGTAGGGTATCACTTCCTTTGAAGAAGATCGAGTCATACATTAGAGAAATCAAACTTGTATCCTACACACAAGTAAGAAACATGAATAACTAAATTAAAAATTGGTTCCTGAAGTAGTACTAAAAACTATTTTAAACACTATGATTGCCAATCCCCGGCAATGGTGCCAAAATTTGACGAGTGCAAAACACAACACAAAATTATTGCTCGCTAATCAAAGATAATATAGATTAATTATCGTCTTCACAAGGATTGGATTTAAACATTGTTCGAATAAAATCCAGTTGATTACTATCCAGGAAAATTAACACTTGATTTGATGACTATTACTACGATTAACTACTACAAATTAAGCAAATAATAATATATCACAAAAGACAGCAGATGAGCAACAAAAGAATATCAATGAGAGGAATATGGGTATTTGACTAGATAGGTGCAAGATAACTGACTCAGGATCTAATTCTTGAGTTAATTCACACTATAATACGGTTGATTCTCACTAATTCAACCGATAATCAGATTACAGTTGAAGCTAATGGTCCTCTTTTGATTAAACGTTAATTTCAGTCATTAATCCAATGGAAGCACGGTAAACAATTGCAATAATAAAATGATGGTTATGATCTAAAGAGTAACTTCTCATGAATATTCCCCTATTTTCTAGTTTGATTAACAATTCAAGAGGCTCTTTCGATTACCTATTTGAATCACGAATTTAAACTAGAGCATAAGATGTGAAGAAATTCAATATCAAACTCCTCCTTCGATTGAGCAAAATATTAAATAATTTCACAATACAAATTAAAGCTCCATCAATTAATTCTAACAATTAACAAGAATCGAATCCCTAATCAAGTTATCGAAACATCGTATCAGTCAACACCCTAATAGAAATTACTCCATAGAAATGAAGTTTGACATCTCAATAAGGCTCAAAAATAAAGAAAATATCAATTCTAATAATTCGATACAAATTCCCGTACTGCACCGATTACAGGTTCAGATATTGATGAATTCTTGAGTCTTCTTGTCTTGGTTGGCTCTCCAATCTTTCTAGGCCAAAAAGTCCACCCAAAATCGTGTTTTTGGTCTATTTATACCATATAGAAACAAACTCGAAAGAAGCTACCCTTTCCTAGCTGAAGAAGGAAACTACACTGTACTTTTTGTGGACTCGCGCCGCGCGCCACCCCACGCCATGCGGTGCACTTGTGAGGAAATCCAGAGAGCTCACCAAAAACCTGTCAGACCACATTTGCACTACCGCGCCGTGCCTCGCAGCGCCCCATGCAGCGCAGGTGTGCCTTTTTCTCAGAGTAAATTCTCTCGTCCATTTTTTAACATCCAGACTTGGTGCTCGACCCCTAAACGTGATCCCAGCTTAATATCTTGGGCTTCTACTTAGACTTCAAAGCTCCAACTTGTTCGATTTAGCTCCAAATCACCTAAATAGCTTGGAATCATTTCCTCCAAGGCATAAAACACATAATAAGTGTAATTCACTATCATTTAAGCTCGAACACGTAAAATGCTGTAATTAGAGTGCAATACTATGACTAAAACATGAGTTTCTAGCCTACCATTATTGGCAGAGCGAGGAAAGTACATAATCCTATCTGAATTCACTTCTCTCCTCTTAGGTATTCTTCGATACAACTGGAATTCTCTTGGGTTGCAGGACAAAAATGTTTTCCTTACTTCCCAAGATTTTTCTTTTAACACTATAATCTTGCATGAAGTTTTCTGTGGCGATGCTAGCCAGAGGAAAGAAAAAGAATGAAGACAACATTTTGAAATGAAGTGTCTGTCATTAGATAGAGATATCATCAACAAGCATTTTCAGAAAATGGCAAAAATCTTTTTTGAGCTGGGCGGGCACATCAATCTAAAATGAGCATTTGTTTCATCCCCACCAAAGATGTTGACTGGTCGAACCATGACCATCATAGAAGATAAGTACCAGTCAATAACTTCTCATAATATAGGTTACAATAAGTAAGCCATTTTGCATGCTCTTGATAATATTTGTGCAAACGATCTGCTTTGAAATAGATAATGAAAAATGATCCAGCACTTGATAAATATTGTTGCAGGTCAGATTTAATCACAGGAATGAAAGATCGCTCATGCCAGGCATCGAGGAAGAAGTTCAAAAGGTTCAGACTACAAAAATTCTCTAGTGACCGGTCTTGATTTAGAAGGAAAACAAAATACTTCAGAAGAAGAAGGCCAGGCAATCCAAGGAGAAATAGAGCCTGTTTTATTTGTAATAAAATAGGACATTTTGTGAGGAACTGCCAACACTCCAAGCAGTCTATTAGACATATCACAGAAATTGCAGATTACACAGGCATTTTTTCAGTGAGGATGACGACTTTGAATCAGTTTTTTCACTTGAATATGAGCCCACAAAAGAGACTCTCTTTTCCTTGGATGTTTGGGAGGAATATGGTGATGATCAGTACAAAATTTTAGAACCAAAGCTGAAGGTGAAAGAGGAGATCCACATTATCATGGTGATCTCGCAAGAAGAAATCAAGTTTATGCATCCAAGTGGGACAAACCAACACATGTCATAGATTTATTTGACACGGGAGTAGCCTCCTCACCCATTAACACTGCGGTCTTTCCAGATGGGTATTGGATGCCGGACTTCAAGAATTCCAACACGGCCTCAAATGGAATTTTGACCCAACTGTCATTACCAAGCACCCGATTACCATCAAATTCTTCCTAGGGCTGAAGTACGGGATCAAATTGATTACGTCAGATGTTCCAGGTAAGGATTTAATTATTGGTTTTGAAATTTGTAGGGTTTGCAGGACAAACTCTAGATCAGAGCCAATGGAATAACATTCAAAAAAAATTCAAGCCATATTGTGCAGTCCCAAGATCGTTCCAGCTCACAGAAGAAGATCAAGTCAGGGAAATTGAAGCACAAATCACACCACACTCATGTGCAGAATCTCACACTGAATTCTTAACCAAATGTGACAATCCTTTATGGAAAAATGAAGAGTTCTTCATCAAGCTATCTTTCAAGAAACATGATAATATCAATCCTACAAAGGCAAGTCATTCTGGTATGAATCCCAACCACCTCCAGCTAGCAAAAAAAGAGTGTCAAGAGCTAGTGGATTTTGATGAGCCATCAAATTCAAAATGGGCGTGCGAAGCATTTTGTGTCAACAAAAGAGCCGAGCAAACAATAGGTAAACTGAGATTGGTAATTAATTACCAACCACTCAATCATTTTCTTTTGAATGACAAGTTTCCCATCCCAAATAAGCTCACCCTTTTCTCCCAACTTACCAAGGAAAAATATTTTTTCTATGTTTGATCTCAAATCAGGCTTATGGAAATTGAGAATCCACTCGGATGATTGGGAGAAAAACCGATTTTTACATTCCCGATCACCATTTTCAGTGAAAAGTCATGCCTTTCTATTTAAAAACTGCTCCATCTTTTTTTTAAAAGGCCATGATAAAAATATTTATGTGCATCCTCCACACAACACTTGTTTATATTGATAATATTTTACTATTCAGTGATACTTGGGAGGAGCAAGTAAATTTGCTCAATCATTTTTCATCTTTAATGCGAAAAAATGGCATCATGCTTTCAGCCGAAAAAATTGTTTTTGCAAAAAAGAATTGAGTTTTTTGGGCATGCATCTTTCCCATGGAGAATATGCCCAGGTCCTCATATTTCTTAGGAATTTTTCAAGTTCGTTGATACTAGTTTTACAACAAAGAAAAACCAGTAGTTTTGAGGGATAATAAATCATGTGAGGGATTTTATTCTTAATGTTTCTACATATATTTCTCCTCTCACAAAAATGTTGAAGAAGAACACCCAGCCATGTGAAAAGGAAGAAACTAATGCACTGAACAAAATAAAAGAGATGTCCCAAAGTATCAAATCTTTGTACATTCCCTCCAATGGAAAGAAAATATTGTAGACAGATGCCAGTAAAGAATATTGGAGCGTGATTTTGTTTGAGGAAGAAAATGGTCAGAGAAAAATATGTGGTTACGCCAGTGGGAGATTTAAGGATGCTGAACAACACTATCATTCCACTTCAAAGGACATTCTTGCAGTGAAAAATGGGATTAAAAAGTTTAATTTTTTCCTCATCCACTCAGAGATTCTTATAGAGATGGATATGAAGGCTTTTCCGAGGATGATCCAACTGAATCCAAAAATCATTATGAATCCGCAAATTCTCAGAAGGGCTCAGTGGTTCTTTCCCTATCATGTTTCATGTCAAGCACTTGAAAGGGAAAGATAATATTTTTGTTGATTTCCATTCAAGGCCAGGTGAATTTTCATAAGGTTTCAAAAAGGCTCCACCCCCTGTGGTATCAGACACTGGAAGAAGAGGCCAACCAGTCAAATGTTCATGCCCCGTGGCCAAGTTCCTCATCAACGTCATCACATTTTGTCATGACCCATCCTAGGGCCACGACGGATAACCGACACTAAGTGCCGATCAGCACTAAACTTGCTAATAATCTATTCATCATGAATATAACGGATAAACTGAACAAGCATAAGCATAGTTGATAAGAACTATACAATTCGGAAAGCTGACGAGGCTAACACAAGCTGACATATAGAAACATACTAATTGTACAAGTGCACATCTATAAGCCTCGAGGAGCGCTGAACTGAAAAAGAATTGGACAGAACAAGGCTCGTCATACCCAAACTAGCTGACTGTACACAACCCAAAAGATAAGTAATTCCGGGAGTAAGCGAAGTGACTCAACAGCTGGTGGATGGCCTAATGATGTGGCTCAAATGCTGATCTATCTGTGCCTGCGCGGCATGAAACGCAGTGGCCCGAAAGGGACGTGAGTACAATATGTACAAAGTATGTAGGGTGGAAAGCATATGCAAAGCATACTAAAGTATGACTGTAAGATGGAAATCTGAATATAAGCTGAATGCTAAACAAGAGTCTAAACTAGCAACTAATCTGGAACTGAACTGAAGTTTAAGCTAAAATTGTGCTGAAACTGAAAAACTATCTAAATTGATACTTGTCTGGTGTTATGGAATCTATCCCCCCCAATCAGGTAACTTTAATACTGAACTAACCTCATGTTTTGTAATACAATGCAAACTGTAGCTATATACGTGTATGTACCATGCCTGACTGGTGTTATAGGCTATATCCTCCAACAGGTAAATATATAATCAATAGGCCCGACTAGTGTTATGGGCTATCTCCCCCAGCATATAATCAATAGGCCTCGTTGGCGTTATAGGCTATCTTCCCAGTGTATAAACAATAGGCCTCACTGGTGTTATGGGCTATATGCCCCCAGCATAATCAATGTAAGCTTTTATGAGGCATTAACACATGTGGCAACATCATATGGACTCAAGAGATCATGAAGGAAATCATAAACGGAATCACAAACATAATCTGACGCTCGTCGTCCATAAGTTGGACAGAGGAGCCCATTCCCATTTTAGGGAGAAACTGAGTATGTACATGACATACTAAATTTAATTAACTCACTAGGATCCGTGTATAATAAATTTAGAACCAAGGAACTCGAGATTTTCCAACTCTTCGAATTTCCAAAAATTTTGGCAGAGTTCTCCCTAAATCTGGATGATCCCCAAAAACAACAGTATGCACCATAATGTATATGGGATTTGATACCCGGCCCAGATGATAAAATCAAAATAAAGGAGATCCAGTTATCCACAATAGTGCCAAACGATCGATAAAACAGAACTATGAATGTAATGTTGACTGATAGTGGCTAACTTCTGACACGAAAGTCAAAATATGATTTAGGAATAATCAAAGCATCAACACAAGAAAATTAAGCTTATATAATCTGAGATGAAGCTATTAGGATCATATGGGGGGGGGGGTTAGATATGCATAAAAACATAAAAGGAATGGAACAAATAGAACTCCGAATGGCATAGGCCAAATTAGCGATCGTAAGGATCGCGTTGATGTTTTCACATCTTGATTTTGAGTTGCGGATGATGAAATTGCTTCAAAAACCTAAGTAAGTATTTAGGGTGTCTAGAGAGACATTTTATGTCTGGTTTGGGTCAAAATGATCCTTAGAGACGAAGGCAACAACTTTATATTTCAAATAATTCTCAACCGACCTTGTGGGTCCCAAAGGGAGATGCTTGTGCAATCTCATGAGAACGCGAATATCTATCCACTCCGACTTCGTATCGACAAACGGTTTAATGAATTGGAAACTATACTTGTAGATATTTAATTTGGTGGGTGGATCACCTCGTAAATCCTATTACATTTATAGAAAAGTTCGGTAACATTAGACCTAAATCGTAAGTAAAATTATAAATGTATGTTGCGACAACTTTTGTCGACTTTTTTTTTCCTAACTTGTTTGACTTCAAAATTTAACTCACGACTATAATATGACTAAAAAACCACATAATATCACCTACTCATCATGTTAATCGCCCTAGTATCACCCCAAAAATACGGGTTATAACATTCCCAACTTACCCTTTCGAACAAAACTTATTTTCTCTGATTTGTTTAGCTTCTAAGCCTACCAGTCCTCTTGGTACTTGCAGTTCATAATATTAAATATTTGTAACCTCCAAAGTAACATAATTAACTTAGTTTTTGTACTTTCAAAGATGATCTAATTTTCGAGCATAAATCAACCGACTTACAACGTACTTTTACGTGCTAAAACAGGGGGTGTAACATTATTCCCCCCTTTTGGAACATTTATCCTCGAATATTGACTGTGGTGCTTATCAGTCTCATAACCTTCTCGTATGGACACTTTTATACTGTTCTTTCAATCTAGGTAATGTTTCTACAAATAAATCCAAAGGCCAAGTCATTCCCCCCCTTTAGCCTCTTTCTCGAACCACGACTTGCGTGAGGAATTCTTCCAAAATCGTAATTGTTGCTACCTTCTTTCATGCAGCCTGTACGAATCTGTCCTTGTATGCACACCTATGCAGCGTTTCTCTCCTTTTTCCTCTAGCTTTTATCCAATCTCTCTAAGCCTCACTTTGTGAACATATACAGAACTATGAAAAGTTGACTCTTTGGGAATCTATAGGTGCACTGAAGTTCTTTGCTTGGTACTTTGTCGAACTTACGACTATTGCTATATTTTGCTTCATAGCCTCGATTATCTATCCTTATGGAATTACTGCAAATAGGTAGATCATATTATATCATGACACTTACTTCAGTTTATTAATACCGAGGTCTGCAACCCAACCCCAGGTTACTCTCACCATGCTTATCCTTTATGTATAAATCTAAGTCCTTTAATGCTTCCACATTCTGTTCATCATAAGAATGACAACCTAATCTCATCTCAATTCACTTAAAATACTTTTAACATACTTTATATACCTTACTATCATGGTCATGTAGTATATTGTGTGGAACTAGTCCATAAATATGGGGTATTATAGCTTGGACCGTATTTTATCCCAAAATGTCAAACTTCAATGAAACCCATTTTCTTCGATTGTTTATCCTTTGACCTTTAGGACACTTGCTTATCACTTGTTATAAATAGCATAAATACTTATAAACTCAAAAATAATATCATTCCCGAGCTTACGTCGATTAACTCATGACGAAACATTAACGTACGAAAATGAGGGATGCAACATTCTTCCCCCCTTTAGAAACATTCGTCCTCGAATGTTTAAACTAGCAAGATCTACATGACATACTCAGCAGTTCTAAATATATATACCTTCTCGAGCTATACTCCAATGAAACAAATTATCGGGCCTCACGGGGTTAGGACACCTTCCCTCATTAAAACTACTTCCTAATCCATTCGTCACCTACGAGTCTATTAATCAATCTTCTAGGCACTGGCACCTTCTTGTTGTAAACTTATTAACTAGATTCTTAACTTTCTATTCCACTATACTAACTTTCCCAAAATATAGTGCAGTATCCATGGTTTCCTCCCCAGGGCATTAGAGCCATCAGAGTTCTAACTTCTCAATATCCTAGGTCACTCCCCTCTCCTCCCTTAGTCCTCGAATGTTAACTCTTTGAGACCTATGTAAATTTTTCCAAGATTTTCTCTGTAAACTGAACGAAAACCCATATTTTATTAGCTTCCTAGAGTAGTGTTGCGGTCCTGTTAATTCTACTTTGGCATTCCTTTTCATTTTACAACCACAGTCTATTGCTACAAGAATAGCATTCATTCCTATATAACAAAAATTAAGTTTCTTCTTGAGTTCATAATGTAGGAAATTTTAGTGGACGGATTAATGTACCTCTAACCATCCTGCCTCGGTCCTATACGAGAGCTTCGATTAGACATACTTCGAAATAGAGTCCTCACATCCTTATCGGCTACCTTCATCCTCTTGGCCTGACTACTCTCCTCTTCCTCCGCATATCCCATGACATACACGGACGAACCCTGATCGACGTACTCCCAAGGCTGTGGACTATCCGGCACATTGGAAGAGCTGGTGTCCGGAAATACCCTGATATAGGTTTGAGCTTGGGGGAGACCCAGCTGTGCCAATCCCTGCACCACTCCCTTTATACCCTGATCAATGGGCCCTGATAACGAAACTAAGGGCCTTGGTGAGGCCGGAACTCCTCTCACCTCATCTAATGTTGGCGAAATCAAAATTACTCGAACAAATGACTCATATGGATCCTCGGACGGATCCTCCTAAATAGAACCCATGATCTCCAACGGTTCTGACTCTATAGTGTAACTTATACTTTTTTTTAAAACTTTCGTAGCCTTTTGACCGTACTAGCGGTTGGCGCTTGTCGTCTAGTAGTAATAGGCATCGCTAAGAACATAAATAAGATAAAGATTAGGAGCGAATAGTTATGACTCACCTCTATCACACAATCAAGATTAGAAAGAAAAGTAACCATCCTAAATATTATGTAGCCTCCTGTCTATAAGTGTGGTGCACAACACACCCATAAACAAGACTCTACCAGACACGGCTTGTAGATACCCTAGGACCGAACTACTCTGATACCATGTTTGTCATAACCCAGCCTAGGGCTGTGATGGATAACCAACACTAAGTGCCAATCATCAGTAAACTTGTTGATAATCTACTCATCATGAATATAACCGGATAAACTGAACAAGCATAAACATAGCTGATAAAAACTATACAATCTAGAAAGCTGACAATGCTAACACAAGCTAACATATATAAACATACTAACTGCACAGGTGCATATCTACAGACCTCAAGGAGTGCTGAATTGAAAAAGTACTGGACGGAACATTGGCCTATCATACCAAACTAGCTGACTGTACACATATCAGAAGAAAAGTAACTTCGAGAGTAAGTGGAGTGACTCCAAGAGTTGGGTGGATGGCCTACTGATGTGACTCAAACGCTGATCTATCTATACCTGCGCGGCATGAAATGTAATGCCCCGGAAGTGACGTGAGTACGATGTGTACAAAGCATGTAGGGTCAAAAGCATACTGGGCTGGATTACTTGTCAATTTTTGGCTTCTTCATTACCACTGGCTGGATTAGTAAAGGTGCTAGACTATGTAAAATGTGAGATCCAAGGGCTTTACATGAATTAGTCCATCCGTTGATGTACAAGGCAGCCACTAAGGGGCTTTATATCCTGTGCCACTTTTTTTAAGCTGGAATTATAGCTTTGGCCACATTGTGCTTTATAGTTATAGTCATTGTCGATTTTCAATGGTAACTTCTAATTTATTTGCAGCCATAGGAGTATTTGTTCTGCAAGGATAGGCAATTTAGAGTTTGTAATTGTGGCCACTTACGACCAAAATTAGGCCTGAGAAACAACCAGAAGACTGCTCTTACAAGCCTAGCCACTTAAAATAGGCTTAAAATCTAAATTCAACTCAAATATACTAGTGGTAATTGAAAATCAACATTCAACAGATTCAGAAGTAGAAAATTATCACATTCAAATAAATAAATCACTAATTTTTGCCTAAATATACAAATGTGACCAATCTGCAAATTTGGAGCAATTTGCATAATGCATACAGAAACTTCAAATACATTTGAAGTTTGAGCCTCTAACATGATGCTAAATTCATAAAACCGTCATCATTAATTTCAATATGTATTTAATTACATACAATCATTCATTTATTCAACATAAGCATAAGTCTAACATTAAAAACATGTTTCATGATAAAATTTGCACTTTCAACTCATTTTCATTCATAAAAGCATGTTGAATCTACATATATTGTAAAGGAAAATACCTTAAAAAGCGGAAGCAAAGAGAAGACATCAGTAAAATGCAAAGATCAATAAGGGATGGATTATAGAAACAATTGTAATAGCAACAAAAACTAAACATCTCAAGATTACGAAACAATAACTTTTTCTGAACTTTTTGGAGTATTTTTTCTTAATGATTTTCCCTACTTTCAGGCCCAAACATTGAAAAGGCACTTAATATTTTCTTAAAAGGCTTCTCAAATTTCACGACCTGTTACACCCCACACCTAAAAATTTAAGATTTGTGAGTTTGGTTTTAGCCAGGCCAATTTGCCGGCGACGCGTGTGAAGACAAAGGGGATTACACCTTTCAGCGAGCTTGCGCTAGCTGTCTCGCCCAGTGTTGTAACCGGGGCAGGGCAACCCATTTCGCATGTGGAAATGGCGAAAATTCCTATGATTGGCATAGAATAAAAAGGGCAGTAAGACTCTCTCTTTCATTATAGAAGATAGTACCAATATTAGTTCTCCCAAAATGTTCTCAACACCCCATTAGAATTCTCAAATAGTTTAAGACAATGTCGAATGTGAATTTAGGAGAACCTAGTGTGAAGGAGTTTGGGATCGTCGCTGTTATACCTATAATCTTGTTGTACTGATTTGGAGATTCGTTGGAGGCAAAATTTATCATCATAGGAGTATAGCTAATTCTTCCACAAAGAATGTAGGGCTACATTCATTATAGGCATGAGTAAGTGTAAGTCTCTCCTTCCTTATAAAGGATCCCTGCACTGTAAGATTTGGTAGTTCTAAGCCCCTCCCTATGACGTTGTTCTGTTCTTGTACATTCTTGCCGGTAACATTCAATTCAAAGCCTATAAAATTCCCAGTTGGTATCCTGAGGTCAGAATACATGATGCATTTTGAGTCTAAACTTAATAACTCGTGAAATTGATTCTACATTGAACATACATGTATGTGTATCTATTTTAATTTACCGAGCCGCGCTACAGATGGCACCTATTGTGCAACCACCGATCAGTTTGGCAAAAGAGATACAATGTTATACACTACCGAACCCTCATATGGCTGGGTACGACCGAGCCCTTGTGTGGCTGGGTATGGAATGATGTGATAGGAGATGATAGCATCAAGGAAAAGGATAGAGTTTTGGAAGCTCCAAGAAGTCCATTTAGAAGATCTCAAGCTATTGAATTGCAGACTACGGTTAGTGAACTTCAATGGCAAATAAAGAAGCTTTTAATTGTAGAGGAAGAGCTTAATCCCAAAGGAGATGAATTGTCCAAGTTTTACAATTATTTGGTGGCAAAAATTAAAGTCTAAGAGGAGGAAGATTGGGTCCCAAAATTAGTCCTTGAAGTCCACCAAAAGGGCACCTAGAAGAGCTTAAATAAGCTTAAAAGAGGTCCTAAAGGGGGTGTTTCAGAAGGAGCCCAATTGGAGTCCAAACCAATGGCCCAAACTAGTAGTTTTAATGCCCAAATCTGCCTTAAAGGGATTTGGCTGCCCACCCTCTTATTTTTATTAGTTTTTATTAAGTTTTCTAGTGTTTAGCTTAGCCTTCTATTTAGGGTTTGCCTTGGCAGCCACCCTACCTAGTTTTAAGGACTTTTTACTCCTATAAATAGGAATTCTTTTCATTCATTGTGGTACTTCATTAATGATTAATAATATTATACTTTGAGAGTTCTTTTGAACCTTTGTTACTTATGCTTTTAGATTTATCTTTCAGCCTTTACTAGTTCATAGTTCGAGGTAGTAAGATAGCTTCTTTATTGTGATATCACTCATTCCTTTGTGGTATTCTTAGAAGGCGATTAATACTAGTTATTAATTGTTGTCTCAAGTTACCCGTAAAGTAGTCAAGATCCAAATCTATTATTTTGATTTGTTCTTAGGTAAAGGCGTTTGATTTCTTCAATAAATCAAAACGTTGTTGCTTGGATCTTATCAAGGCTATAGAACTTGCATTCTTAGAAGTTATTGGAATTCTTTCCCCGAATATTTCCATATCCTTTATTTTCTGTACTTTAATTCTTGTCGTTCAATTCCTTATTGTTAGTGCTTTCACATTTACTTTTAAAATTCTTACTCTAGTTTTGGATTACCGACTTTGTTGTTATCAAGTGGTATTTGAGCGGTTCTATCAAGATTTCGTTCTTGATAATTCTTGGGATTTCTTGAATACTAAGAGCCAAAAAAAAACGTAATTGTAGCATTGTGAATAGAAACTTGATAAAAAAAGTTTAAAAAAAGATCAGTTAAAAAAATAATTGCTTGCTCTCCAAGAAATCTCTTTTGTATTTAATTTATTCCAAAAATCTACGCAGGAAACAAAAAGAGGGGATCCTAGATTTCAAAGATAAGAAAAAAATTCAATTTTACTTATTCTTTTTGATATAAATATATAGTCCTTTCCTTTTTGTTCGTGTTTGTTTCAACCGAGCCTACTAGTTCTAGGATTTGGTTCTTCTTGCATTCGTTCCCCAAAAATTAATATTTTACTGCTAAGAACTTCATACGAGTTGGGTTTAATTATAAATCTACAAAGTATTTTGTTCAAAGGTCATTTCGAGAGGAAAAAAGGCGTGTGTGAGAACAATTGAGGGAAAAGCCAATTTGCATGATACTGTTTAATTATTTTATTTAAGATGTCACGTACAGGTAGTGACGATAAATGAAGGTTCTCCAAGAAGCCGAAATCAAAGCAAGAAATGATTTTACCTTGCAAGCTATGCATCAACAATTGAAAAGTTGGAATTTGCAATTCCAAGAAATGAGTGACACCATTGCTGAGCAAAATGATACAGTAGCTGAACTTAGGAGGGGAAATAATGTTAGGCCTCAAGCTAGGAGAAATGTACCCCTGGCTCCCATTGTAAATCAAGAAAACCCTATAGATGATCTTATTGATATTGATTTTGATAGGGTGGGAAGAGATAGGAGGGGACAAAAAAGTAGAGCAGAAGATGACAATATAAGTAGTATAAAGATGAAATGCCATCTTCCAAGGGAACAAGTGATCCAGACTCGTACCTTGATTGGGAGAGAAAGGTTGAAGTCATCTTTGACTGTCGCAACTACTCTGAAGGTAAGAAGGTTAAACTTGCTGTTGTTGAGTATTCTAGCTATGCTACTATTTGGTGGAAAACGCTTACTAGGGACTGACTGCAAGAAGGACAAGCACCAATTACCACTTGGGCTGAGATGAAGAGGTGATGAGGAAGAGATTTGTGCCATCACACTTTCCAAGAGAGCTACAACAATGTCTTCAAGTATTGAAGCAAGGGTCCATGTATATGGATGAATAGTTTAAGGCTATGGTTAAGGCTATGATCAAAGCTAATCGTATGGAGGAAGAAGAGGCTACAATGGCTAGGTTTTTAAATGGTCGAAATAAGAAAATAGTTGATGTAGAAGAATTAAAACAATATGTAACAATAGATGAGTTAGTTAATTTGTATGTAAAGGTAGAAAAGCAAAATAAAAGAAAGCAAACTAGCTTGCGAAAAGGTCGGTCAAACACCATCTCCAAAAAGCCATCGCCGAATCAAGAGATATAGATGCCATGACCCAAAATCCAAACAGTCGTGATGGGACCTAACCCAACACGCTAGGTAAGCCAATTAACTATAAAACACAATATAATAATACTGATGTGAGTCAAATATGAGATAACTAAATTTTATACAACTCCCTAAGGACTGGTAATACAAATCATGAGCCTTTCTTTACAAAAACTAAATTGAAATAATTACAACATCTGTTTGAAGTGTAAATGAATAGAATTTGAATCTAATGCTACCAAATAGCCATAACTAGAACGCAGGTACATCTTCCGATCTAGCTCCCTCCGTACGCAGCAACATCAGCATCCAACATCTACACACAAGGTGCAGAAGTGTAGTATGAGTACAACCGACCCCATGTACTCAATAAGTAACAAACCTAACCTTAGGTTGAAAGTAGTGAAGAGCTGGGACAAAAGTCAGAGTCCAACTCCAATAACTATTAACAGTTCATAACAATATAATAAAAATGGTACAAGAAATAACTCAGCTCGTTCACAGTTACGGGGAATAGGCATGCTTTTCAAATATAACAGTAAATACAAAATCTTTCACCGAAAACACCAAAAAATATACGAGTAGGTTTGAAAATCGTGATTTTCCCCAAAAAAAAACCTGTCAACAATGAATAAGAGGTTTCATTTTCCAGATAGTATGAGTAAAGTACATCTCTATGCCTACACATCAATATGCAGGTGATATCATGAATGTCACCAAACCGAGTAGCACGAGAAAATGCATCTCTATGCCTGTAACCAGGTACGCAAGTTAAATGCAATGCATCTCAATGATGAACTTATGTACTCACACTCTCAGAGTACTTAATCTTACTGTCCCGTATTCTCACTCATCATGCTCAATACTCAGCATACTCAGTTGCTCAGTACTGTACAGGGAAAATCCAGCCCCAAGATACAAATAAACTAGGGCAGATCCAGCCCAATGCAAATGAACCAGGGCAGATTCATCCCAAATGCAAATGATTGCTAGCAATTGCGCCACTGTGGATGTGCATATTTTGGAGGGGCCAATCTAGCCTAAGCACTATATAAGCCAAATCCTGGCGTGAATCTATAAAGCCTGCTACAGCGTGCAGCTCGATCCTATAAATATCACTCACCACAGGCCTTTGGCCTCACTCAGTCGTCAATCTCTCTGGTATCTCGGGCTCACAACACTCATGCTAAGCAGCCCTATTCAATGATACGAGATATGAAAATATACGATAACAGAGACTGAGAAATGATATAAAATGATGAATGCGACTGAGAACATAACTGCAATTAAGCAAATAACTCAACAACAAAGAATGACCACTGTGGGTCCCAATAATACCATCATATAGACTAAACATGATTTCTACCATAAATTATAGCTCAAGTGCTCTAACACATAGAGTACAGTCAAAATGTTCGGATAAGATAGCTACACAGTTCCATGGAATAGAATAAATCACAATTCACACAGGGTTGCTAAGTGTAAGCGTCTTCCTAATGACCTTTAAGGGTTATTCTTCTGTTGTCCATTCTATTATTGTAGGAACGCGATCTCTAAAATTCTCACGATGTCGACTGTTATCAAATCCTCCGGTCCCTAATTCATGTTCGATTTATCATGTTTGCTATCCCCTATTGATTTTTATTACACGAGTGTCTAACCTAGTCTTCTAGTAATCACGTTGGAGTCACCAACCCATTTCTCGAAATAAGGATATGACTCTATGGCTTATACTCTTTTATAGTCTCAAGGCTAGTCTCCTATTATCTTTTCCTTTACTTGACTATAGGCTCTGTCAACCTGTCATATTTTTATTTACCGTTTTCAACCATTTATCACATCTTACTCATAATGCTCCATTTACTCTTTTCTTATTCTCCTACTAACATTTTGTCTATTACCTTATTCCGAAAATTTCAACAAAACATTCTTTTTCTTTCAGCTCCCCTTGCTCCATCTCACTGGCTCTTGGGGTCGTCTAACATTCTCCCTTTACTAGGGACGGGAGTCATACTAAGGTAAACCTTTATCCCTACGATTCCAGCGACTATCTTCTGAGGTTTCCGAACATTCTAGTATTCATATCTGACTATACTATTCTAGAGTGCACCACTTGGTGTCTTACAAGGAGAACCATTATCGCATTTGCAATGTCCTTCGAAAATGTCAGCTAATGCTAATAATTCATCTACCATTTTGGGTTACTCTAACCTTAGCTGGATCCTGATATCCCATTCTTCTCTATAACTATATCTGTTAGCTCCCATGGGGCATAACTGAGATGGATGTGGCCAATTATACATACCTTTGTTACTGTTGCAGGTAACTCTTAATTCTTAGATTTATCTACGTGAATTGTAAATACTGATAATCTTCACTAACTAGGCACCTCGTACCCTTCTTCACCTTGCTTCTATTACCTATTGAAATTTATACTTTTACCTTCTGATACTCCCATGGACTACTATCCGAGGGATGTGTTAGATATTCCCATCTTAGGGTCTTAAGCAGGAAATTTGCACATCTGGTATGCACAATCTATAAGGCCTCAAACTAGGCACGTCTTCAAGAACTCTCTCTACTAGAGCCCTTACCTGCTGTTGTATTAGCCCTCAGACTAGCTGAAATCTTTCTTATTAGAAGCATCTTTGTATCTATGTCCTGAATCAAACTTTTATGACTCAGCTCAATAGCACGATTTGGATTTGAAAGAAGGGTAATAGACTCCTAAATGCCTTGTAGCTTCCTGTTTATATAATGTGGTGCACAACACAGCTATAAACAAGACTCCACTAGACACGGCTTCTAGATTCCCTAGGACAGAACTGCTCTAATACCAAGTTTTTCACACCCCAAAACAGGAGGGGCACGACAGGCACTCGGGCCTACCTCAACGAGCACTAACATAACGTGCATGCGTAAATGGGCCGACAAAGGCCGACGAAAGATAATTTAATTAAAAACATGAAAGAAAACTCGACAAAGGATGACCCAAAATGATATACAACTTATATACATGAGACATATGGGCCTACAAGGCCGCAATTACCATCAATACACATAACATTTGTCTACAAGCCTCTAAGGAGTACACAAACATCATAAGGTTGGGACAAGGCCCCTCCATACCTAACTATGTACATATATGCAACCATCATACCTACCAGCTCACTAGACAACTCCGAAAGAAAGGAGCATGAGTACCTTCAGCTGAGTTGAGTCACCTATTAAGAATTATCATCTGAATCGCTATATGTATATGCGGGCATGAAATGCAGCAGCCTAGCAAGGGGTCTTCAGTACAAAAGATGTACTGCATATGTAAGGCAGGTAAAGCACAAAAATAAAAGATGAAATACAAAAGAAAAGTACAAAAGTCAACCTGAAACTCATAACAAGCCTCTAAGGGCATACACCGTCACAATTAAGGATATATATGCATGTCTATAAAATCCAAGCCACTCAACGGAGCCATAGAATATAGTATCAAGCAACTCTGTGGGGCAATTCATGTCATAACATAACGTACCCGGACTCGAAGAGGATCGGTCGTACCCAGCCTTCATTGGACTCGGTAATGTCTCATGGCATATCGTAACGTACTCGGCCTCAAACGCCTTAACAGGACTCGGTAATGTCAAAACCAGCTGCAGCGGTGTGCACATATAAATTTCGCACCCGGCCAACTATAACGCGGCTCGCTAAGAAAATAGATAAAAATATATAAGTGCAATTCAAGAAATAACTCTGAAGGGCCTTATGGATCTAATCAAAGTGACTCAAGATTTTTATCCTCCCATTGTCCGAGAGTCAATAAGGATCATAAGAAGACATAAGATTTAAAGGTTATCAATGTCGGAGGTTGTCCCGACAAATAACGACAATAAGAGCCATATATATATATATATATATATATATATATATATATATATATATATATATATATATATACACACACACACGAAAAAATAGGTTCACAAGCTTTTAATCTTAAGAATAGAGGTCCTTTTGAAGGGACGTTGTTATGGTTATGTTTATTCGTAGATCATGCCAAAAGAATGAAAGGGTTAGACTTAACATACCTCTGTCGTTCACTTAACGGCTCAATGTATATTTTTCGAATACTTCAGTCTACATTAAGACAGTAAAACTTGTAATTATGCCATAGAAGGACTTATAATCATGCTTCTAAGCTAGTAGGTCACTTACAGAAAATCAGACAATATTTATCCTATAAAACTCCACTTCCATACAACTCAAAGCAGAACCAAAACAATAGGAACGTCATCAAAAATAATGTATCCAAGTTATTCCAACAAAATCAGATCAAAAGCTAGTTCAAAACCCTTGCAAAACAGTACACACACACAAACACCTTAATCTTCACTTCCAATCTCAAGTTTCATATGTCTCTTACATCAATTCACTTGATACACATATAGAAATACATAACAAAAGAAACCATATCGTAATCAAGTTATTTTTTACAATTTCTAGCCATCACCAATCATATTTATCACCTCAAAACAGCCCAACAAAATAGTAGCCAAATCTATTCCAATGCTATCTTGTAGTATTTTGCTTCAAACAACTCACCAACATGAAATTAAACTTAAGCACAAGCAAGGAAATAATATAATTACCTTATACAGCAACTAAACTCGAAATCAAAACTTCTCTTAGCTCACAACAATCCTTAATGCGACAACATAATCTTGTAGAGGGTTCTTCCTTCTTTTAGGTAACTTGATGTTGAATTATGGTATATATATTTTATTTTATTTTTAGAATTTGTATGGAGACTTAGGGGAACTATTTGGGAGGGTTTGGAGAGTGTGATGATGGAAGGAGGTCGAAAAATGAGCAAATCTCATCCCAAAAACAAGATAAAAACAGGTGAAGGTCGGCCACTGTCCAAGTGGGTCACATAGGGCCTGCCTGCGCAGTCTCGCAAAAACAGGAATATCTCTCTACTCCAATGTCGTATCGACAAACAGTTTAAATGTGTTGGAAACTAGACTCGTAAATATTCAGTTTGGTAGGTGGATCGCCCTGTAAATCCAAGTATATTGAGATCAAATCTCAATGACATTAGACCAAATTTCAGTAAGATTATGAATGTATCTTGCAACAACTTTTTTCGAGTTTTTTTTTTTACAATTTGTTTGACTTCAAAACTTAACATACGAATATTACATGAATTAAGTACCTTAGTATATTAGGCACTCCCAATTTTACCCCAAAAGTATCGGTTATAATATCTTTGATTCGTTTAGCCTCCAACTCTCACGATACTTCTGTAATACATGTTTTAACTCATCATTATCTTTGTAAAAGTCTTTAAACTCTGGATTATATTGATTCATTTAAGATGCATTCCAACATAAAAGTACGGGGTATAAAAATAACGAGGCATGAAAGCAAACTAGTCTCATAGAAGCCTAAAGTCTATCTGAATCATCAATACCCCGATATACGCATATACGCTCGTCACCTAGTACGTGTGTCACCCCTAATACATCTCAAGTATCATAGTTCACAGGGATAATTACCCTCAAACAAAGTTTAGATACATTACTTACCTCAAAACACGTGAATTTCCAAAAGACCCTTTCAATGCGAATCAACCTCCAAACGACTCGAATCTAGTCAAAACAACTTAATATCATCAGTAAAAGCCATAAGAAATAACCACAAATAATAAAGCTAAGATCTAGATTCAAATATGCAAATTCAACCCCGAGCTCGCACCCCAGAACCCGAAAAACTCACAAATCCCGAACACCCATTCCAATACGAGTCCAAATATATGTGTTTCATCCAAATCCAGCCTCAGATTGACCCTCAAATCATTAATTTTCACTCTCCAAAATCATAGTAAAAAGTTCCTAATTTTCACGTTTAATTCACATTAACTATTAGCAACCAGGTACCCTGCCTAGTGGTATATTTGCTTAACAAAAATTCACATAAACCAAGTGTAATAATCCATGGATAATCAATAACTAACATCAAAATCAAGTTAACTTTACTTATCCCCTCAATTGTAGCGAAATCCTCTCCAAACAATTGCCTTTAACTGAGCTCCACAACTTCAAATAATAAGAAAATGACCAAACCCTTCGAACTAATATTCTACCCAGCATTTCCGCATTCGTAGTCCGAAATGTCGCATCTGCAATACCACTTCTGTGGACACAATCTCGCATCTGCGAGAATCACTTAAAATCCCGACCAACAGCATATGCGTTAACCCCCACGCACTTCGCAACCGCTTCAATAATCCTTTATTGCAAATGCGGCCCTGGTTCTGCGCCAGGCCTTCCGCATCTGTGATTCCCTGCCTCATCTAGCCCCAGTTTGTTTTTGTGGCCCTAGGTCCGCGCCTGCGCCCATCCATCGCAGGTGCAGAAGCACCAGAACTCAGAAATTATTCAGCAATGCCAACACAATCTGAAATGATCCGAAATTAATCCGAGACAAACCCGAGGCCCCGGAGCCCCCTTCAATCACACCAACCAATTTCAAAATATAACAAGGACCTATTCGAGGCCTCAAATCACACAAACAAAATATCAAAAATCACGAATCGCACCTCAGTTCAAGCCTAAGGAACTAATCCAAATTTACAAATTCAAAACTTACGCCGAAATATATAAACAACTCAGAATAACCCCAGATTTTGCATACAATTTTAAATGACACAGCAGAAATATTCCAACACTCGAAACCACAATCTTAACCCGATATAATCAAAGTTAACTCCCAATCTAACATATGAACCTTCCAGACCTTCAACTTTCCAACTTTCGCCAAAAAGTACCAAATTAACCTGCGGACCTTCAAATCCAAATCAACACATACGCCTAAATTCAAAATCACCATACGAAACTATTGGGACCTCCAAGTTAAACTCCGGTTAACTCTTACAACTTAAACCTCCAACCTTGGGACTAAGTGTTCCAATTTAATCCAAAACATCCCTGAAGCCAAACCAATCAACCCCGCAAGTCACATAACAACAAATACACGTATGTAAAGTATCAAGTAGGGGGAACGTGGCCCAAATACACAAAAAAATTGGCTGGATCGTTAACAACAGTCTGTGACAGCTAGCTGATTCGCTCAAATTACACTTTAACAATAGTGTAAGCGATCGATGTCAAATATAGTAACCCAACGAGGTTGGGGTCGAATCCCACAGGGAATAGGCGTGAAACAATTATCCAATTAATGCAATACTTTAGTTAGTCGTAATTCTATCAAGTAGCCAAATAGAATAAATTGGTGTTGAATATGTAAACAAAAGTAAACTAAGAACTGCAATTTGAGGATAATTTGAACGTAAAAATATGAATTTAAGATACTAAGGTTGTGTTCACCCTAATGTAGTAGAATGTTCTTGATATTGATATTGAAGTCCATTCTTGATATGCAATTGGTTCTTATTAACTTATTATCCAATATTTCCCAACACTTGGATAATGTATCCTCTTATGATTCTCCCTAATACAAAGAGTCAAACTTAAGAAACACCCAATCATTCGCCAACTTAAAATCTACTTATTCCTAAGTGATTTCGTTAAACAAGGTTTAAGGCCTTGAATTATTGTTATTTATCCCTACCAAACTCTATCTCACTTTTCCAAGATACGATAGCGTAAATTGCCACTCGTTAATGTTTGCAACCACTAACGATCAATTTAAGAACAAGAAATAAATAAATATCAAGCTTCTGTCGAATATGGAATCAATACCAAACTCTAAATAACATTCTACCCATCTAGGGTTCACAACCTCAGTATTAGAGTTTAGCTACACATATTGATAACTAAAGAACAAAGAAGAAGAATTGAATTCATCTTACAAAAATATAGAATTCTCAGTTTTGATCACCCAAAAACTTCTCTCAATTCGAAAATAATCAAAAGATATATTTTTTACTATGAATTCTGACAAGTATATCATCACACAACCCTAGAAAAGCTATTTATAGAAGCCCAAAATCCGAGGCGAGCAGCAGTCAAGTTTGACCTAGTTGCACGTATGCGGACCGCATTCTTGTCGTAGAACAGGAATGCGGTTCGCAAATCTTCATGTTCCATCGCAGATCACACCAGTCAGCTTCCCTCTCGTCGCATCTGAAATTGCGGTTCGCATATTGACTTTGCGATCGCAGAATGTGATCGCAGTCTTTACTCTATTTTTCACCTAGACTCTGTTCGTATTTGCGATAGGAATGCGGTTCGCATTTCTATTTTGCGGTCACATTTGCGACCGCATTCTCAACTTGAAAGTTGGCTTAAAGTTCTGTCTGCATCTGCGACCTTCTTGCGAATTCTGCGACTCGCATAGCTGTTCTGCGATCGCAGAATTGAACCTGCGATGCTCCTGACCTCTTTTCTTGCCTTTGGCTCGCTTTTTGGACTTCTTTTCATGCTTCTGGATCTCTTCACTCAATACACTGAAATTACACTAAAATTACGTACGTATCATGATAATTAAAAGGTAGAACAAGTTAAACTCTAAACAAATAGTATCAAAATGTGCCGAAATTACCCAGCACATCAACACCCCCAAACTTAAGCTCTTGCTTGTCCACAAGCAACTAGCACGACACTATTCCTAAACTAGACTCTACTTATCAAATATGAAGCAACACTGACCAAGGACGGTGTTTATTGTTAACATCTAAAGTATAACCATTTTTTCCACTGTACCCCCTTTGAATCATTAAAATGCTCAAAGGCAAACAATCAATTAGTGAACTTTGAGTCTCAACAAAGTAACTAAATGCTACTTTCAGCTGAATTTACTTATGCTTTACTCAAAGCTCAACTGACTATCAACCTAACAGTGTATGTACCCTCACTAGAAAGAAAATCCCACTCTCACAGTATTTATCATAGCAAAATCAAGGGACAAAAGAACTAGTACACTCGCTCTCAGAATAGAATTTCAAGTGCCACCACCTGCCATGCCATAGGCTTGCCCTTATTTTAATTCATCGCCTAGTTATAAGAGCACTTTGGTTAGAGATCACATAAGGACTTTATAAGCTTGTAACGTCGGCTTAAGGAAGGGTAGGATGTAGATTTAGATAATAGTGGCTACCTCCTCCTTGAACACTAATTACACTCTTCTTTCTTTCAACCTTTTATTCCTTTTTGACCCCATGGCCTCAATGGCCTTACAATCCCGTATTAAACCCCACTTGCGTACCTCTTTATTTGATTTTCAAGCTTCTTTATACCACCCACATAGAATATTTCTTTTTTTTTTTTTGTTTTTTTTTTTCGAAGCTTCCATAGATTAACATGAGCTTTTGAGGTACGGGGTTCCAGTTTCATTTCACGATCTTGCCCATTTTCTTATTGATCCCCACCCCCAACTTAAATTTTAACAATATTCTCAATGTTCAAGGAGGAATGGATTTAAAAGAAGTCATCTTTGATTAATGGGATGAGGTTGTAATGCGGAGGCCAAGAAAAAGGGCTACAAGGCTCAAAATAGGGTACTAGTGATATTCATTATGCACAGGTGGCTGAAAAGGCTAGAAAGGTTTCATCACTAATCAAAGAAAGCCTAAGATCACTTCTCTAACTTAGCGTACCTATTACAGGCAACGAAGAACCAATCGGCCAAGTTCTAGATGGCAGCAGTGAACACAAGAACTATCAAACAATGAGCTCACAGACACTGGCACATCAACTGTTTGGTTAACATAGTTTACAGCTTTGGAATTCGCATTTAGTAACTCGAGGCTTTCCTCGTGTATAAATACACAATTCTAAGTAGACCTAGAGTTACTGAGCGAGCCTCAAATCCACCTAATTGATTTGTTCTAGGGGTCTATACTTCACATATGGTTACATACTTGATTGTCAACAGATGTACCATCCTGGTCAATGTACTTCATACTTAACTGCCCGGTTCTACTATTACACCCTTGAAAAAGAACCCGACACAAGAAAAAACAAGGGGAGTTTATTTCTAACTATTTGATTACAACAACATATACACAAAAACCATAAAACATTACTAAAAAAAATCATAAAACATTACAACATAAACATATCAACTGTCACCCACATGCTCAAAAGTCAATCAAATATACAGACAAAATAGAAATGTAAGCCTACCACCCCCAACTTAAGCACATGCATTATCCCCAATGCAATAAAAAAATTGTAAAGGATAAGGGGCTCCCTGGTGGCGCAATTGCGCGAAGAGAGTAGCCTAGCTCTCTGCCGGTGCTGGAGGAGAAGAGTGAGTCTGGTCCGAGGTCGGTGGGGGAGCCGCTGAGCTGCTACCTTCTCCAGCTGATGGCCATCTCCTGGCAGCCTTATCTACTAATGATCGCTCAATGGCTTCGTTGATGTCTGCCTGCTCTTGTTCTTCCTCTGCTGTGGGCACTGCAATTTGTTTTCCTTTGGGCTTGGGGGTCACCCTCATCGAGCTCGACACTGGCCTCCTTAGAGTCGTCCCCTTCAGATTCTGAAGACCCTTCCGAAGTCTCGTCATCAGTAGATTCAACCGGAACTGTAGGGGCGGGAGGCTGGGACACTTTAGCAGATGACGGTTGGATGTCCGCCATGAGTGTCATGAAGTCGAGGCCCAAGTCAGCATGGCCAGCACCCTGATCACCCTCGTTGGGGAGGACAGGAGATATGTCGAACTTTAGATTTTTCATCTTCTGGAGGTCGGTCTTTAGTGATTTTACATCCTCCCGCAGTTGGGGTAGATCCCTCACTTCACCTTTTTCAATGCTTTCAACCCTCGACTCAAGCTTTGTCAACCTCTCTCCGAAGTCGAATTGTTGTTGTTGCAGCGGAGTCAATGCTTGTTTAATTAGTGAAGGCAATGTTTTCAAGAGCTGATCTACTTTAGCATTAGCATGATGAGGAATTAAACCAAGTCTTGAAATGGCTGGTATGTGTGAGGCTGATGGGCCGGTGGTAGCTGAGGGTGCAGGTGCTTCAGCAGCTGTAGAAGGTTCAGGATCTTGAGGAGACAGGAGGTTTTGAGAGTCAATGTCTTCTATTGGGGTGGTTGTTAGGGCAGGTGCATCGCTGATACGAGTGATATCAATATCTCTCGTAGACCTCCCAAGTCTTTCTCGTTGTGGTAAGAATGGGACATCCACCTCTTGGCAGAGGGTGGTGATCAGACTTGGGAATGGGAGCGATGTGGCCCGCTGAGTAGCTCGGATGCCAATTTCCTAGAATATAAGGCTCCCCACATCAATCTTAACCCCCTTCATTATACATGCAATGAGAAGTGCCTTCTCAATGCTGATTTCTGTTTCATTTCTGGAGGGTACTACATGAGAAGTGGCGAAGCTTAGCCAATATTTGGCTTCCCTTGTGAGGTCCTCTTTGAAAATTTTCCTTCCAGGATTGATCCAGGCTGGAATCCCCTTTGCAATGGTGGACGCTATCCATCCACGCTCATTCTCTCTGTTGGAGTACTTTGCATCGTACTCCGCTGTGCCTGATTCCTATTCAGGGAAGAATAGTTCATTGATGTGGTTGCTGTCACAGAACACAGCTTTACCCCAAACATGGACAGTACCGGTGAAAATTCTATTGCGTCTATGGTATGCTGATCGTGATGCTCCATACGACGCATAGAATTCTCGGACCATTGACTCGTTGTACTCCTTTGGGTCTGTGGTGAAGTACTCCCAGTTCCTCATTTTAATGTTGTCAAGGATGTGAGGGTATTGTTCTGGAAGCCCATTCAGACTCAACTTTTTCTCCGGTAGAATCCTTCGCTTTGCGAGTGCTTCCCGGAATAAAGATCTTGAGCCTTCCACTTCAAAGCAAAGCTGTAGGTCATCTCCTTTCTTCCTCCGTGCCTCAGCAACTAGATCAACTTCCGAAAAGCAATCCTCCTCTTCAGACTGGGAGGTGTTAGGTCTAGTTGAATCTTTCTTTGCTCGTTTGGTTGGTTCGGAGGTTGAAGCGGTGGAAGGCCTTTTGCTTTTGGGATGTTTTTTAGCCATGTCTGCATAAATAGCATATGTTAGTGACATTATCATTATTCGAGAAAAGATAAAAATAGGAGAAATGACCAAAGAGTTGTAGATGTGTGGTGTGGTTTTGCGATCGCATAACCACTATGCGAATCGCCAACACATCGCATAGTGGTGATGTGCATAGGCCTGGTCATGAAATACAAATGCGGTCGCACTCTCATCTCAAAATGAGATCTGCAATCGCATTTTCATCGCATAATGCACCAGTGCTAGCTTAGGCTACTAAGTGTGTTCGCGGTGGATCTGCGGTTCGCAATTTTTTTTTGCGATCGCAGATTCACCGCAGTTATCGTCTCGCTCAGGCATCTAGGTTTTGGAAATGCGGTCTAATTACGGTCCACATTTTGAATTTGTGGACCGTAAATACCTTCAAATACCCAAGAATATGCATCCCTTAAGCAAACAAACCCAAAATTTCTATTTCCCACTCGAAGATCCTTGAACTACCTTATTGAATAATAAACCCTAGGTTTTCAAACTACGAATGTAAGGTGAAGCAAAAAGTGCACATACCTTGGCAAGGAGATAGAATATCTTAGATTAAAGGTAAATGAACTCTTGTCCTGACAGTTGGAGTTTTCCGATGATGCTCGTCGGAAGTTTGCTCTGTTTCCGTCTTATCTTCTTTCTTTTTTTTTTGTTTGTGGTGTTTCTTTTTTGTTGTTTTTTTTTATATACCTAGAGCGTAGGGTCAAAAATAGGAAAGAGAATGCGAACCGCATATTTTCGAGCGTCATCGCATTTATGACCATTAATTTTGCTCAAAGTTCTGTCTCTGTTTGCGGCACAAATGCGAGTCACATGTCATAATTGCGATCGCATTTTTGCAACAGTTTTCACTTCAATGCCCTTTTGCAGTCTGAACAACTCCTCGTTAATTGTTGTGTTCCTGCATCACCTTCCTGCATTTGAAAACCCTTCAAATAGATCTAAATACAAGTGTAGCATTGAATTGCAAATAAATAAAAGCACAACATAAGCAAAAACAAAAATTAATGGTACCACACATGGGTTGCCTCCCATGAAGCGCTTGATTTAACGTAGCGGCACGACGATGCTAGGATGCCTCTGCACTCATTCCGTAGGAGGGACTTGATCATCTTGTAGAGCTAGCCGCTCTACCACGTGTTTTTCTCCGCCTATACCCAAATAGTGTTTGATTCGGTGCCCATTAACCTTGAAGGTTCGGAGTCCATCCTCCAATGCCAATTCGACAGCTCCAAACGGGGAGACATTTACAACCTTGAATGGTCCCGACCATTTGGACTTCGGCTTCCCTGGAAATAATTTAAGTCTCGAATTGAATAGCAACACCAGGTCTCCCGCCTTAAACTCTATCTTCAAGATCTTTGAATCATGGACGAACTTCATTCGTTCTTTGTAAACTGCTGCACTCTCATAAGCATGAAATCTGAATTCCTCCAATTCATTCAATTGTGCAAGCCTTAAAGCTCCGGTCTCCGCCCAATCCATGTTTAGTCTCTTTAAGGCCCACATGCCTTATGCTCGAGTTCAACGGGTAAATGGCACGCCTTCCCAAAGACTAAACGATATGGGAATATACCAATAGGAGTCTTGTAAGCTGTACGGTATGCCCAAAGAGCATCGTCTAGCTTTCTTGACCAATCAGTCCTTCTTGCGTTCACAATCTTTGACAGGATGCTTTTGATTTCCCTATTGGATACTTCAACTTGGCCACTCGATTGTGGATGATAAGGCGTGGCAACCTTATGCTTAACCCCATACTTGTCGAGGAGACCTTTGAACACTCTGTTACAGAAATGTGATCCTCCATCACTGATGATGGCTCTTGGGGTGCCGAACCTGGTGAAAATATTCTTCTTTAGGAACGTGGTCACACTCCGAGCTTCGTTGTTTGGCAAGGCAACGGCTTCTACCCACTTGGATACATAGTCCACAGCCACTAGGATGTATTTCATCCCACATGAGCTTATGAAAGGGCCCATGAAGTCAATACCCCAAACATCGAATAATTCGATTTCCATAACAAATTTCATAGGCATCTCATGCCTCCTCGAAATCGGTCCCTGTCGTTGGCATTGGTTGCACGACTTTACCAACTGGTTAGCATCCTGATAAATGGTTGGCCAGTAATATCCACACTCCAAAACCTTTGCAGCTGTTCTGTTGCCTCCATGATGACCCCCAACTGGTGAGTCATGGCATGCTTTCAGAATCGATAACATCTCTTCCTCGGGTACGCATCTTCGAATGATGTTATCCGCACAGACACGGAATAGGAATGGTTCTTCCCAATAATAATTTCGAGAATCCCTTAAGACCTTCTTCCTTGGTACGATTCCAACCCTTCCGGAATAAAATCGCTGACGATGTAGTTAGCGATGTCAGCATACCATGGTGCAACTGAACTTGATATCATCAGTATATGTTCGTCTGGAAAGGAATCATTTATCTCCAGCGCTTCTTTTTGTCTCCCTGCTTCCTCCAATCTAGACAAGTGATCTGCCACTTGGTTTTGTGTTCCCTTACGATCCATGACTTCAAAGTCAAACTCTTGTAGCAGTAAAACCCATCGGATTAGTCGAGGCTTAGCATCCTTTTTCGCCATCAAATAACGGAGAGCAGCATGATCTGTATACACAATCACTTTGGAGCCCAATAGATATGCACGGAACTTCTCAAATGCATACACAATAGCTAACAATTCCTGCTCCGTTATAGTGTATTTCATTTGCGCTCCATTAAGCGTTTTGCTAGCATAGTATACTGGGTGAAGAATTTTGTTGTGCCTCTGCCCCAGCATCACTCCAATAGCTACACCGCTAGCATCACACATAAGCTCAAAAGGTAACGACCAATCTGGTGTGACAATGATAGGGCTTCGTTTTCAGTTCTTCAAAAGCAGTGAGGCATTTTTCATCAAAGACGAACTTGGTATCTTTCTCTAAGAGTTTACACATTGGGTGTGCAATCTTTGAGAAATCTTTTATGAACCGTCTGTAGAATCCAGCATGCCCCAGAAAGCTATGGACACCTTTCACTGATGTGGGAGGAGGGAGCTTGGAGATGATCTCAATTTTTGCTTTATCCACCTCAATACCATGCCTGGAGATTTTATGCCTCAAAACAATACCTTCATCCACCATGAAGTGGCATTTTTTCCAGTTTAATACAAGGTTTGTTTCTTCGCATTGTTTCAACACTTTCTTGAGATTCTTCAAGCATTGCTCAAACGTTTCCCCGACTACCGAGAAATCATCCATAATGACTTCGAGGAAATCTTCCACCATATCAGAAAAAATCGATATCATGCACCGCTGGAATGTAGCTGGAGCATTGCATAAGCCGAAAGGCATCCGACTGAAGGCAAATGTTCCATACGGGCAGGTGAACGTTGTCTTCTCCTGATCTTCCAAAGCAATATTTATCTGATTGTACCCGGAGTATCCGTCGAGGAAGCAGTAAAAGGACTTTCCGGCTAGCCGATCAAGCATTTGATCAATAAATGGCATAGGGAAGTGATCCTTGCACGTGGCACTATTGAGCTTCCTGTAATCCATGCATACTCGCCATCCAGTTACGGTCCTTGTTGGAATCAGCTCATTCTTTTCATTCGTGACCACGGTCATGCTCCTTTCTTTGGCACACACTGCACTGGACTCACCCACGAGCTATCGGCAATCGGGTAAACAACTCCTGTATCCAGCCATTTTATTATCTCTTTCTTCACCACTTCTTGCATTGATGGATTTAGCCGTCTCTGGTGCTCCACACTTGGTTTTGTCCCGTTTTCAAGTTGAATCTTGTGCTCACAGATTTCGGCCGGAATTCCCCGGATGTCCGCAATTGTCCATCTGATTGCCTGTCTGTGTTCCTTCAAAACTTGCAGCAACTGCTCTACCTGCACATCATTCAACAATGATGACACAATTACCGGTAAAGTGTTATTTAAACCAAGAAATTTATACCTCAAATGCGACGGAAGTGGCTTGAGCTCTAATTGGGGTGGTTCAATAATGGAAGGCTTTGCTGGAGGTGTGACTCGATTCTCCAAATCTAAGGATAGTTTTGGTGGAGTATAGGAATAAGAACCACGACCTTCTAAAGCATTCACCGACTCCATGAACTCATCCAAGTCATTTCTATCAAAATTCACCAATANATCTTTGAGAAATCTTTTATGAACCGTCTGTAGAATCCAGCATGCCCCAGAAAGTTACGGACACCTTTAACTGATGTGGGAGGAGGGAGCTTGGAGATGATCTCAATTTTTGCTTTATCCACCTCAATACCATGCTTGGAGATTTTATGCCCCAAAACAATACTTTCATCCACCATGAAGTGGCATTTTTCCCAATTTAATACAAGGTTTGTTTCTTCGCATCGTTTCAACAATTTCTTGAGATTCTTCAAACATTGCTCAAATGTTTCCCCGACTACCGAGAAATCATCCATAAAGACTTCGAGGAAATCTTCCACCATATCAGAAAAAATCGACATCATGCACCGCTGGAATGTAGCTGGAGCATTGCATAAGCCGAAAGGCATTCGACTGAAGGCAAATGTTCCATACAGGCAGGTGAACGTTGTCTTCTCCTGATCTTCCAAAGCAATATTTATCTGATTGTACCCGGAGTATCCGTCGAGGAAGCAGTAAAAGGACTTTCCGGCTAGCCGATCAAGCATTTGATCAATAAAAGGCATAGGGAAGTGATC
>MCJB01014080.1:184210-231212 GCA_002018475.1 Nicotiana obtusifolia | reverse complement strand
GATGTCCACAGATCACAATGAATAATATCAAACGGTTTAATTGTACTAGAAACAGAATCAACAAAAGGTAACTGTTTACTGTTGGAAACTTGACAGGAGTGACAAGCTAGATGTTCAACCTTACATTTATGAATAAAATAACGACTAAGGTAATTTAGCACATTCGCTCCGGGATGTCCAAGACGATCGTGCCATGGTGTGGATGTTGATGACATGAGAGAGAATGCGGGCGGAGTGAGTGGATAAAGATCCCCATTGCTATTGTGTCGGGAAAGGAGGTGCCCATTCTTGAGGTCCTTTAAAGAAAACCCAAAAGGGTCAAATTCAATGGAAACTTGATTATCAGTTGTAAATTTACGAACTGATAATAGATCTTTAATGGCATGTGGGGAGTGGATAATTTGATTTAATTGGTAGGTTTTGTTGGGAAGTTTGTAAAAGCCATTACCGGAACCACTAATAGGTAAACGTTCACCATTACCGACAAAAATAGGATTTATAGGTAATAAACATGGAGTGATTAATTTACCTGAATCCGATGTGATGTGTGAGGATGCACCGATGTCCATGTACCACTGTGGGTCAGTGTAATTGAGATTCAAATTTGTGAGAGCTGTGCCGATATCACTTGGGTTGAGAGCATTATTTCCCGTTGGGCCGAAATCTGGTGATGTGTTGATGTTGGTGACCGTATAGGCCGGGTGTAGTGGTTGTTTGTCGACAATAGAGTTGTTGTTGTTAGTAGTTGCCGGTTCATCACCCGTGATGAGGGGATGGGCGAAAAAAAAAAATTAGAGTAAAAAGGCTCTGATTACCATGAAGGAATATGATCTTCTTTATTGATTCTTAATGGTTTACATGATCCCTATTTATAGTGCTCGAATACAAATCAAAGACCACTAATTTAGGCACAATTATAGGGATTATTATGGGAACTAAATCAAATCAATGGAAGATATGGAATAATAAAAGATACTTTCCTAATATAAAATATATTCTCCTAATACAAAATATACTTTCCTAATATAAAATATATTCTCCTAATACACTAACTTGATCTATTTATTAAAGAAATTGGAAATCGTTGATTATATATATAAGGAGTTACCATCCGAGGAGATTTAAATTATCGAGCAACAGAGTAAATCACATTTATTGATTGTGATTTATAAATCACATTATTATTGAGCGCCTTATACTTTTCTGAATATCTCTTCTTAAAAAGTCTAATTAACACAACTTTTGTCTTTATACTTTTCTCTTATACCATCGAAGGTATAGAAGAGACGAATCTAAGAATAGAGCAAACGGAGGGAGCGCAAGCATTGAAGAGAATCCCACGCATCAAATTTCCACGTAGGCACTCTAAACCTTCTGGTAATTTTTTCTCTATATTTATTGATATTTTGATTGATTCCTAATTCATTTGATCTTTCTTTTTTTTTTTTTTTAAGAATTAACCCAAATAGTCGCTCACGCAACTGTTTAAATTAAAAAAGCTGGTGAAAGTATAATGTATGCATAATTTATGTATTATATGTATATAATTATGTATAATGAATGCATAAACCATGTATATGACTAGAAAAAAATAAACAATAAATATGACCGACTACTTATATAAAGATCCCTTTTTTTGCTCTTCCTAAGTGGGTTTCGGATTACGTTTAGTGTAGCCAGTGGCGTACGCAAGTATTTTTTAAGCAGTACCACCATTTTAAACGTAAACAAATTACTGTAATAACATCGAATTTTAAAAAACAACCCTTAAAAATAAGGGAAAAAGGCCAGATTTGTCCATTTACTTTAATAAATTATCTACATTTATCCCTAATTCTACTGTCCGTCCAAATATGTCCATGCCGTTAAGAAAGTAGACAAAAATATTCTATCCTTAACCTTAAAATTGCAGGACTAGAACCTTAAAATTGCAGCAATAGTGGTATATTAACCGAGAAAAAGAAGAATAATTTTAGTGGGTTTGGTTATTTTTCTTTTACTGATGAAAAATAAATAGTGACATGGAGTTCACCGTGTCATTTTAATTGATGGGTCATGAACATCCGTTAGAGTTAGGGGTGATTTTGTCTACTTTTTTAACGGTTGGGACATATTTAGACGGATAGTAATTACGGATAAAACATGGATAATTTATCAAAGTACAGAGATAAATCTAACCTTTTTTTCAAAAAACAAATAACAGAACTTACTAAGACTAACGAAGCAGCAACAAACCTCCATTTAAAAATCGAAAAAGGGCAATTTCTGTCACGATCCAATTTCTCTTATAAGTCGTGATAGCGCATAACGTCGCCGCTAGGCAAGCTAACTTGAATTAACCATGCAATTGTTCTTTTTAATAATTTTAAAGTAGTTGAACTTTACTTATTAAGATATAAGGAATAGAAGACTTAATAAAGTAAGGCGAAAATCAATGTAAGAGCAAATGCAGTGAAGTAAATGCTCAAAACCCATAAAGTCTACTAGCATGTGTTCCAAGACCTGGTGCCACTGTGTATGAGTAACTAGTAGAATATACAAAATACTAAGCTACTGTCTGAAATAGAGTAGACAGAAAAATAAAATGCAAAAAAGAGGCTCGGGTGATGCAGAACGGACTCAAGAAGCAGCTCACCACTAAGCCTGGGGGTAACGGGGTACGCTCTGGAATAACTGCCAGATGCACCTGCCTCAGATCTGCACGATTAGTGCAGAAGTGTAGCGTGAGTACATAAACAACAGGAACCCAGTAAGTATCCAGTCTAACTTCAAAAAAGTAGTGACGAGGAGACGACATCGGCACTTACTATGGTGCTAACAATAAAATACAGGAATGCTAAATAGGCATAGAAGATGTGAATAATAATATTAATACACTAGCAATGATGATTAAATGATTCTTTAACAAATTGTAAATTCCAAAAGTCTTCCACCAACACATACTAATTCCAAGTAAATTCGGGCAAACAAATAAATATAAATTTTCAATTCATGAAAATAATATCAAGTGTATTCGGGCTCTAAGCATTAACACGCACGATTTATGCCGAGATCGTACGATCCAATCCAGAATAATATGTACATTGCCGAGGGTCGAGCGGCATGAACCATAGATGCATCTATTACACTGTTGAAGCGTTCGGACCCTCCACAAGAAGAGAGAATACTTTATGAACATCCGATTTAAAAGCTATTACAAGGCTGAGACACAAAGAAGCACAATTTCTATTAACAGTTAAGTAACCCGCCAAAACTCAAGTAAGTGAAATTCGATTTTTACGAATCCTTTATCAAATTTCAATATAATTTAGGCACTTAAATTAACAAGTAGAGTGCAAACATTACAAGTATTTCATGATTTGGGTCCTAGACTACCCGGACTTAAACATAATTAGTAGCTAAGCACGGACTCTTGTCACCTCATGTGTGCGTAGCCCCCACAATTAGGAGGAAATAGTAATTTTAATCACCTATGAGGTAAATACCCTCTTACAAGGTTAGGCAAGGGACTTACCTCGTCTCAAAGCTCACTTTCCCGCCACAAATTCACTCTAAGGACCCAACTTGGTGACGAACAATGCGAAGCTAGTCAAAAATTATATAAATTAATCAATATACGCTCAAAAGTTACTAATTTAGCTATTAGAGTAATTACCTAACCCAAATTGGAAGATTCCTAAAATTCCAGGCCCACGTGCCCGGATTTCGAAAAATTTCAAAGATAATTGTTACCCATAACCTCACGAACTCAAATATATAATTTTCACTCAATTCCATAATCATTTTCGTGGTTAAATCCCATTTTTATCAAAACTTAGATTTTTCAACTAAACCCACAATTTCTATACTTCATATGTTAAGAATCTACCCAAAATACTTGTATTAAACTCATCTCATATAGAAATTACTTCCTCAAAGTCCTAGGTGAAAACCCCTCTTCAAAGAGCTACAAAATCGCCCAAGAAATGAAAGAAATGAGCTAAAATTGCCTAAGTCTCGACATTAAAATACCTCACCGCCTCAGCGATTTTCGCTTCTGCGGATCCTGGGGCGCATCTGCGGAGCCACACCTGCGGAAAATCTATTGCAGGTGCGGTCCTAGCCCAGGCCACCCGCCTTCGCTTCTGCGGACGGGCTCCCGCTTCTGCGGAAGCCTGTGATCCAGGCCTGGCCAGCCCCTCTCGCACCTGCGGTCCTTTCATCGCAGAAGCGAGGCCGCTTCTGCGGGCCACTGACCACTCGCCAAAACCCGCTTCTGTGATCAAATGCTCGCACCTACGACCAAAATCTCGTAGGTGCGGACGCACCAGCAGTCCCCCAAACCAAATCCGAGTTCGATTTCTAATCCGATACACACCCGAGGCCCCTGGGACCCCATCCAATAATACTCACACATCAAAAAACATAATACGGACCTGCTCGCACGTTCGAAACACCAAAATAACATCTAGAAGCACGAATAGGATGCCAAAACGCATGAATCGAATTATTAAACTCAAAAACTTCTAGAAACACTTTCACGCGTCTGATTCCTAGAAAATCAACTCGGAATGATGCCAAATTTTGTGAGCAAGTCACAAATCACCACCCGGAACTATTCCCGGGCTCGAAATCCCAAACGAACCTCGATAACACCAAAACCTACTCCAAACCAAATTTGAAGTATTTGAAAAACCTCCAATGTGCCAACTTTCAATATTAAGTGCCGAAACGCTCCCAGGTCATCCAAAACCCGATCGGAACATATGCCCAAGTCCAAATTATCATACGAACCTATTGGGACCATCAAATCCCGGTTCTGATATCATTTACTACAAATGTTGACCCAAGTCAAACTTAACCTTTTTAAGCCAATATTAAGGAACTAAGTGTTTCGATTTCAACCCGAACCCTTTCAAACCCGAACTAACCATCCGCGCAAGTCATAAAATAATAAAAGCACATACGGGGAGTCTTATTTAAGGGAACGGAGCTTTATAAAACAAAACAACCGGTCGGGTCATTACATTCTCCACCTATTAAACAAATATTCGTCCTCGAACGGGTCTAGAACCATACCTAGAGTGCCGAATAAGTGTGGATATTTGTTCCGTATGCCCTCCTCAGTCTCCTAAGTCGCCTCTTTGACTGGTTGACCCCTCCACTGAACCTTTACCGCAGAAATCTTCTTGGACCTCAATTGGCGAACCTGCCTGTCAACAATGGCAACTGGCTCCTCATAACTCAGGCTCTCATCTAGCTGAACCGTGTTATAGTATAACACATGCGACCTGTCGGCATGATGCTTTCGGAGCATAGACCAGGGAAAATCGGATGAACTCCCAATAGACTGGAAGGCAAAGCAAGCTCATAAGTAACCTCCCCAACTCGCCTCAACACCTCAAATGGGCCTATAAACCTTAGGCTCAACTTGCCCTTCTTCCCGAACCTCATGATTCCCTTCATCGGTCAGACCTTCAAGAGAACCTTCTCTCCCACCATAAATGATAAATCACGCGTTTTCTGATCCGCGTAACTCTTCTGTATGGATGTGCAAAGTCACTCCTGAATCAATTTTACCTTCTCTAAGGCATCTTTCTCCAAATTAGTACCGTATAACTTAGCCTCACTGGGCTCAAACCATCCGATGGGCGAACGACATCGCCGACCATATAAAGCCTTAAATGGAGCCATATCGATGTTGGAATGATAAATGTTGTTGTAAGCAAACTCGGCCAGCGCCAAGAATCGATCCCACTATCCACCAAAGTCAATCACACATGCTCTGAGCATATCCTCTAAGATATGACCTGTCTGCTTTGATTGCCCGTCGATCTGCGGATGAAAGGTTGTGCTGAGATCTACCTGGGTCCCCAACTCACTCTGTATTGTGCTCCAGAAATGCAAAGTAAAATGAAGGCTTCTATCTAATATGATGGAAACAGGCACACTATGTAACCAAACAATCTCCTGAATGTAAATCTGGGCCAATCTCTCTGAAGAATACGTGGTCACAACCGGAATGAAGTGTGCCGACTTGGCCAACCTGTCGACAGTGATCCAAACTACATCAAACTTCCTCAAGGTTCGCGCCAACCCAACTATGAAATCCATAGTAATGCACTCCCATTTCCACTCAGGTATAACCATCTGCTGGAGTAGACCAGCTAGCCTCTGATGATCATACTTAACATGCTGGAAATTTAGGCACCTCGCTACATACTCAACTATGTCCTTCTTCATCCTCCGCCACTAATAATGCTGCCTCAAGTCGCGATACATCTTCATAGCACCTGGATGAATAGAATACTGAGAACTGTGTGCCTCCTCTAGAATCTTCTTCCTCAATCCATCAAAGTTAGGGACACATAGACGACCCTGGAGTTGCAGAACACCATCCTCACCGATAGTAACCTCCTTGGCACCACCCTATTGTACTGCCTCTCTGAGAACCAACAAGTGCGGGTCGTCATATTGACGAGCCTTGATCTGCTCAAATAGTGAAGACTGGGCGATGATGCATACAAAAACTCGGCTAGGCTCTGAAATATCCAACCTTACAAGTATATTAGCCAAGGACTGAATGTCCAAAGCTAGTGGCCTCTCCTCTGCTGAAATGAATGCCAAACTACCCATACTCTCCGCCTTTCTGCTCAAGGCATCCGCAACCACACTCGCCTTGCCCAGATGATAAAGGATGGCAATATCATAATCTTTTAGTAACTCAAGCCACCTGCGCTGCCTCAAATTGAGATCCCTCTACTTGAACAAATGCTGCAAGCAACGATAATCGGTGTAAAACTCACAAAACACCCCATAAAGATAATGCCTCCAGATCTTGAGAGTATGAACTATCGCGGCCAACTCCAAATCATGTACGGGGTAATTCTTCTCGTGGGGCTTCAGCTAACTTGAAGCATATGCAATAACTCACCCCTCTTGCATCAATACACAACCTAGGCCAACGCGTGAAGCGTCGCAATACACAGTGTACATCCCTGAACCGGAAGACAATACTAACACTTGTGTTGAAGTCAATGCGGTCTTTAGCTTCTGAAAGCTCGCCTCGCAATCATCGGACCATCAGAACAGAGCACCCTTCTAGGTTAATCTAGTCAGAGGAGCTGCAATAGATGAGAATCCCTCCACAAACAATCAATAATAACCTGTTAACCCCAAGAAGATCTTGATCTCGGTCGTTGTGGTAGGACGAGGCCAACTCTGAACTGCCTCGATCTTCTTAGGATCTACTTTAATACCCTCGCCTGATATAACATTCCCCAAGAATGCCACAGAATCCAACCAAAACTCACACTTGGAGAACTTAGCATATAGCTTCTATTCCCGCAAGGTCTGGAGCACCACTCTCAAATGCTGCTTGTGCTCCTCCATGCTACGCGAGTAGATCAAAATGTCATCAATGAAGACAATGACAAATGAATTAATGTATGGCCTGAACACCCGGTTCATCAAATCCATAAACGTCGCAGGGCATTAGTCAAACCGAAGGACATCACTAGAAACTCATAGTGGTCATATCTAGTCCAGAAAGCCGTCTTCGGAACATTTGGATCACGAATCTTCAAGTGATGATACCCCGATCTCAAGTTGATCTTAGAGAACACCCTGGAACCCTGCAACTGGTCAAATAAATTATCAATATGCGGCAACGGATACTTGTTCTTTATGGTAACTTTGTTCAACTGCCGTTAATCAATGCACATTCACATAGTCCCATCCTTCTTCTTCACGAATAACTACAGTGCACCCCAAGGTGACACACTCGGTGTGACGAACCCCTTCGCTAGCAACTCCTCAAGCTCTTATTTCAACTCCTTCAACTCTTTCTGAGCCATGCGGTACGGTGGAATAGAGATAGGCTGGGTACCTGGAGCCAAATCAATACAAAAATCGATATCACGATTTGGTGGCATGCCTGGAAGATCGGAAGGAAACACATCGAAGAACTCCCAGATCACAGGCATTGAATCAATCGTCGGAGTCTCTGTAGTATTATCATGAACATAGGCTAGATAAGCCAACCAACCCTTCTCGACCATGTGGGCCTGCTAGACTGACCCCTCACAAACTGACCTCTACCCCCAGCCGGAGCACCACTGAATCCTCCAGAATATCGAAAACGCTTATCCCTCGTAATCTGCTCTCGGCTCCGCTGACGAACACCCTCGATCCTCCGAGCCATCTCCATAACTAGCTCATACGAGGCCCTCATCTCAACTTCTCGGGCCATAGTGGCCTGGATACTAGAGTGAAAACCCACAATGAACCTCTGCACTCTCTCTACATCAGTAGGTAGTATCATAAGTGCATGGCAAGACAACTCAGAGAATCTCGCCTCATAGTGGGTCACCGACATCTGGCCCTGCTGGAGCTGCTCGAACTGTAATTGCAACTCTTCCCTCTAAAAGGGTGGAATATATCTGTCCAGGAAGAGACGTGTGAACTGGTCCCATGTCATGGGAGGAGAACCTGCTGGTCTGCCCAGAAGATATGACTGCCACCATCTACAAGCCCTGCTCTCCAGCTAAAAGAAGGTAAAGTCCACCTGTGGGCCTCCAATATCCTTATGTTGTGCAGTCTATCCCTGCAACGATCAATAAAGTCCTGGGGGTCCTCATGTCTCTCACCTCCAAAGACAGGAGGATGTAGCCTGGTCCATATGTCCAATAGCTTCTACGGCTTGCCGGTCGCAGCTGGTCTGGGCTCAGGTATAGCTGCTATAACTGGTTGAGCTCCACCCACGGGTAGTGCATCTGGGGTCTGATATACGGCAGCTACATGCCCTGGAGCCTGAGCGATAGGGGGTTGTGCTCCCCTTCCCGCCTGAGATATGGCTGAGTCTGCTAGAAATACACCAGCCTGAGTCATAGAATCCATGAACCGCAGCGTACGGCCTATGACCTCCTGGAATCCTGACGCGGACATGAAATCCACTAGGATTGGCTCCGTTGTAGGAACCTCGCCCTGCTCCTCAATAATAGGATCCTCTACTGGATCCACTTGTGGAATAACTAGAGCAACTGTAAGACTCCCTCGTCCTCTACCACGAGCTGGATCCCTCTCTCGACCTCTGCCTCAGCCTCTAGCAACAGGAGGAGTAGCTCCTCCATAGTCGGGTACATCTACCGCGCACGTTCTCACCATCTAGGAGAGAATAAGAGAAAGATACTTAACACAACATCAACTGCATGATAGGAGATGGAGAAAGAGTAGTTTCCTAACACCCTATAGCCTCCCGAAGATAAGTACGGACGTTTCCGCACCGATCCACAAGACTTTACTAGGCCTACTCATAACTCATGAGACCTACGTAAACCTAGTGCTCTGATAAAATGTTGTCACGATCCAATTTCTCCTATAAGTCGTGATGGCGCCCAACGTCGCCGTTAGGCAAGCTAACGGTGAACTAACCATGCAAATTGTTCTTTTTAATAATTTCAAAGTAGTTGAATTTCACTTATTAAGAAAATAAGGAGTAGAAAATTTAATAAAGTAAGGCGAAAACCAATGTAAGAGCAAATACAGTGAAATAAATGCTCAAAAACCATAAAGTCTATTAGCATGTGTTCCAAGACCTGGTGTCACAAGTGTATGAGCAACTAGTAGAATATACAAAACACTAAGCTACTGTCTGAAATAGAGTAGACAGAAAAATAAAATGCAAAAGAGAGGCTCCGGGTGCTACAGAACGGACTCAGTTAGCAGCTCACCACTAAGCTTCGGGATAACGAGGGTACGCGCCAGAATGACTGCCAGATGCACCTGCCTCAGATCCTGCACGATTAGTGTAGAAGTGTAGCGTGAGTACATAAAATACATGTACCCAGTAAGTATCCAGTCTAATCTCGAAGAATAGTGACGAGGGATCGACATCGACACTTACTATGTGCTAACAATAAAATACGGGAATGCTAAATAGGCATAGAATATGTGAATAATAATATTAACACACCAGAAACGGTGCTTAAATGATTTTTTAACTAATAGTAAATTCCAAAAGTCTTCCACCAACACATACTAATTCCAAGTAAATTTCAAGTAAATAAATAAATTATAAACTCTCAATTCATGAAAATAATATCAAGTGTATTTGGGCTCCAAGCATTAACACGCACGATTTATGCCGAGATCGTACGGCCCAATCCAGAATAATGTGTACACTGCCGAGGGTCGAGCGGCACGAACCATAGATGCATCTATTATACTGTCGAGGCGTTCGGCCCCTCCACAAGAAGAGAGAATACTTTATGAACATTCGATTTAAAAGCTATTACAAGGCTAATACACAAAGAAGCACAATTTCTATTAACGGCCAAGTAACCCACCAAAATTCAAGTAAGTGAAATTCGGTCTTTACGAATCCTTCATCAAGTTTCAATATAATGGCACTTAAATTAACAAGTAGAGTGAAAACATTACAAGTATTTCATGATTTGGGTCCTAGACTACTGGTACTTAAGCATAATTAGTAACTACGCACGGACTCTTGTCACCTCGTGCGTGAGTGGCCCCCACAATTAGGAGCAAATAGTAATTTAAATCACCTATGGGTAAATTCCTACTTACAAGGTTAGGCAAGAGACTTACCTCGTCTCAAAGCTCACTTCCGGCCACAAATTCACTATACGGACCCAACTTGGTGCCGAACAATCCGAAGCGAGCCAAATATTATATAAATTAATCAATATACGGTTAAAAGTTACTAAATTAGCTATTAGAGTAATTACCCAACCTAAATTTGAAGATTCCTAAACTAAACCCCCAGGCCCACGTGCCCGGATTCCGGATCATTTTGAAATTAATTGTTACCCATAACCTCACGAGCTCAAATATATAATTTTCACTCAATTCCATAATCATTTTCGTGATTAAATCCCATTTTTATCAAAACTTAGGTTTTTCAACTAAAATCACGATTTCAATACTTTATATGCTAAGAATCTACCCAAAATACATGTATTTAAACTCATCTCATATGGAAATTACTTACCTCAAAGTGCTAGGTGAAAACCCCTCTTCAAAGAGCTCCAAAATCGCCCAAGAGATGAAAGAAATGAGCTAGAATTGCCTAAGTCCCGACATTAAAAGACCTCACTGCCTCAGCGATTTTCGCTTCTGCAGATCATGGGGTGCATTTGCGGAGTCGCACCTGCGGAAAATCCATCGCAGGTGCAGTCCTAGCCCAGGCCACCTGCCTTCGCTTTTGCGAACGGGCTCCCGCTTCTGCGGACCCACTTCTACGGATGTTGTGTCGCACCTGTGATCCAAGCCTGGCCATCCCCTTCTCGCATCTACGGCCCTTTCATCGCAAAAGCGAGGCCACTTCTACAGAAATTCCTATGCTTCTGGGGGTCACTAGACACTCGCCCAAACCCGCTTCTACGATCAAAAGCTCGCACCTGCGGCCAAAATCTCGCAGGTGCGGACACACCAGAACTGGTGCAACAGCAGTCCCCCAAGCCAAATCCGAGTCCAATTTCCAATTTGATCTTTACCCGTGGCCCTCGGGACCCTATCCAATAATACTCACACATCAAACAACATAATACAGACCTGCTCGCATGCTCGGAACACCAAAATAACATCTAGAAGTATGAATCGGACGCCAAAATGCATGAATCAAATTATTAAACACAAAAACTTCTAGAAACACTTTCACACGTCTTATTCCTATCAAATCAACTCGGAATGATGCTAAATTTTTCGGGCAAGTCACGAATAACCACCCGGAACTATTCCCAGGCGCGGAATCCCAAGCATACCTTGATAACACCAAAACCTACTCCAAACCAATTTTTAAAGAACTTGAAAAGCCTCCAATGTGCCAACTTTCAAAATTAAGTGCTGAAACGCTCCCGAGTCATCCAAAACCCGATCCGAACATATGCTCAAGTCCAAAATCATCATACAAACCTATTGGGACCGTCAAATCCTGGTTTCAATGTCGTTTACGATCAATGTTGACCCAAATCAAACTTAACCCTTTTAAGCCAATATTAAATAACTTAGTGTTCCGATTTCAACCCGAACCCTTTCAAACCCGAACTAACTATCCTCGCAAGTCATAAAACAGTAAAAGCGCATACGGGGAGTCTTATTTAAGGGAACGCGGTCCTAGAAAGAAAAACGACCGGTCGGGTCGTTATAATTTCTGTCCCTGTACTATTGTATATTAGTTATTTGTACCTCCCATTATACTATTCAACCTTTTATATCCATGTCGTTAGGTTTATTGATAAATCTACTCTCTCATTAACGAACCTAGTCAAAACGGACACGTGGCACAATCTTAAGACACCCGGCCCTTTTTTTTTAATTATCGTTTGGTTATCCATCTTTGCACCCGATTTGAACCAAGCGCGACCCGATCCGTAGCCCTTAAAAATGGATTCATTTAAATTGATTCTCTGCAGCCTTTTTTATACACCTAAATCAAAGAAACCACCGATTCATTACATCTCCTATGGTGTAAAGGTACTAAAATTCCACCAAAATGATAGATTCATTCTTGTTAGCCTATAATGTTTGTAGTAATGTGTCTTAAGCTAGCGTTCAATTTATAGGTTTAATCTCGTCGATTTTAGGGTTTAGGGTTTCCTGATTTTATCATTTTGGTTAGGGATTTGGGTATGGTTGATTTGTATATGGTTTTTACTATAATTTCTGATTATTCTAATGCAACTTTTGGATTTTTCTTTATGGGCCAAATTTTGACTTTACTGCATGCGGGATAATATTAATCACTAGTGATCCTGAATGTGGGGTAATCCGATTATTTTAGTAATTTTGTATTTCTTTTACACATTCAGTATTTTGGTTGATGTGTTGGTCCTATTTTTCTATTTTCTTTGGGTGGTTTAGGTTATGTGAACTTTATTATTTTTTATGTATTTTTATTTGTTTTATTATTCTTATATGGTATTGATTAAAGCATGGATCAATAATGAGTTAATTTAGTTTAGTTTGTGGTCGGTCTTCTTAGCTCAACTTTGTTACAATTTTTTATCATTCATGATCTAATCTTTCTTTATGTTATTTAATTTCATATCAATAATATAGTTAATCTGAACATAATATTTAACTATGGTGGGGAATGGAGTAGAGAGCCACAAGTGAAGCATGCTAAGAACATGTTGCACACTTGGACAGGTTATGACTCTGACCATCTTTCCTATAAAGACATTGTAGATGAGTTTTGCAATGAATTAGAGTTTATTAGTTTTCAATAACTTATAGATTCTGCCCCTTCTGATAGCTACTATGAAGCTAAAGGGGATAGTGGTATTAGGTTCCAATTAGAAATGGTTGGTACTGATTAGAATATTATTAATTGGTTTGTTGTTAAGGAATGTGAAATGTCAGTCCAAGTACCTAATATTACTCAATCTGATGAGGTTGTAGTGAGGCTACTACTGACTGTAGCTCAACTGATGGTGAGGATAGTGATGAGTATGATTTTGAGTCTTCATAATATGATTCTGAAGAATTAGATACTATTACAACTCAAAGAAACATGAGCATTACTGATTAGCTCCTTGATTATAAGGAACTAGATAAAAGTATGACCTACAAGGACATCTCTGAAGCTAGGAAGTGTCTGAAACTCTATGTTTTGACAAATAAGAAAGAGATAGTTCTTTAAAAAAGTTATACAACAAGGCTTAGGTATGAGTGTCAAACTGGCTGCCCATTTATTTATTTAATCTCTAAATATGAGAACTGGCCAGGGGTAAGAATCAAGACCTTAAACCCATATCATGACTACTATATGGCTTATGATAATAGTATTGTTGACTATTGTACTATTGCATATTATTTTAAGAAGAAGTTACAAAATAATCCAAAATATAAAGTGAAAGAGATGAGGGTTGACCTGAAAGATGCATTTGAGATTAATGTTAGTCATGGAAAATGCAAAAGGTAAAAAACATTGATTCTTAATAAGCTGCAAGGAAGCTTTAAAGAAGAGTATAATAGGCTTGAGGCATATCCCAATGAGTTGAAGATCAGTAATCCTGGAAGTGATATTATTATTAACTTGTCAAAAGATGCACTAGCTGAAGGTAAGAGGGGATTTTTAAGAATACATATATGTTTCAATGCACTGAAGATGGGTTTTAAGGCTGGGTTGAGGCCTTTCACTGGATTGGATGGGACATTTCTTGAGGGAAAGCTAAAGGACAGCTCTTAGTTGATGTTGGTCAAGACTCAATAAACCATTTTTATCCTTTAGCATGGACGGTAGTGGACAAAGAAACAAAGAGGACTTGGTTTTTGGGATTGCTAAAAGGGTCATTAGACTTACAGAATGACGAAGGATACGCTTTCATCTCAGACATACAAAAGGTACTTTTCAGTTATTTTTTGTATTTTTCTAGTTTATTTCAGTAAACTTTCTATTTTTCATAATTTAGTAGTTTAGTTCATTTCAGTTATTTTCTGTTATTTTATAGTCTATTTCAGTAAACTTTCGGCTGATTCATAATTTAGTAGTATAGTTCATTTCAGTTGTTGTTTATTTTTTTATAGCAAGTAAACTTTCTGTTACTTTTATAGTTTAAACTTTTTTCTTTTCTATTTGCTCATGACTTGTAGGGTCTGATTGAGGCAGTGAGAATAGCACTTCTTGAAGCTAACTATAGATACTGTGTTAGAAACATTTAGGCTAACTGGTGTAATAGATGGAGATCTAGGGAGATGAAAAAGCTTCTATGGTGGTATACATGTAGCACTTACGAGAAGGATTTTCAAGATCAATTAAAGAATATGGGGGATATGGATGGAGATGCTGGAAGAGATTTGCTACATTATCCTGCCCAGTCATGGAGTAGAGTTTAAGTTGACACTGTGTGCAAGAACATGGCAGTGGACAATAGCTTCACAAAGTCATTCAATGCATGGATCTTGGATGCAAGGTATAAACCAATAATCAAGATGCTGGAAGACATTAGAGTTAAGGTTATGACCTTGTTGAGAGAACATGACGATCAAGTGAAGTCATGGACTCATGACTTCAGTCCACAAAGCATGAAATTGTATGCTGATTATTTGAAGATTGCTCACACATGTATGGTTCACTTTAATAGAGATGCCGGTTATGAGATTAGAGAAGGAGCAGATAAACATACTGTCAAAATGGAAGTAAAGCAATGCAGTTGCAAGAAATGGCAACTCTAAGGAATACTATATCCTTACACAATTAGAGCAGTGATATACAAGAGGAATGATCCTCTGGAGCAAATGCATTTGTGGTATAGCAAAGAGGCGCTCTAAAGACTTATTCACATGAGTTGCAACCTGTTAGGGGTGAGAAGTTCTGAAAAATAGACTCATCACAGGCCATGGAACCACCACATTTGTGAAGTTAGCTGGCAGGCCTAAGGTCAAGAGAAATAGGAAAAAAGATGAGGCAAGTAAGAGACAAGGTGAATGGTCTACTTCAAGAAAAGGGAGAACCATGAACTGTAGCAACTGTGGAGAATCAAATCATAATGCAAGAGGGTGTACAAAAGTATTGTTACTCTTATTAGTCTTTAACAGTAGACTTTCTATTATCTAATAATTTGTTATTTATTTATGAAAGCCATCTAATGCTCAATCTAAAGGAAAGCAGACAATGAAAAGGAAAAGTACTGTAGATTATGAAGACATTAATGAATAAATACCATTATCAGGTCCCCAACAATCTCAAAATAGTCAAGCCTCCAGCAATCCACTTGTGTTCATTCCTACCCCAACTATTTTTTATAGCATTTCAAATTTCTGAGATGTTACTAGTAGGAGACCTTTACCTCCAGAATTTGCAAATGCAGAAGACTCTGCTATAAGGCCAAAAGTTATTTCAGAGACAGGGACAAGTGAGACAAGAACCAAATCTTCCATCTGGGACAAGAGTTATGACCTTAAGAGGTGGTTCAAGTGATGTGAATGAGCCTTCAAATCTGCCCTACTCACCAGGAGGACTCACATGGAAGGGAAAAGAGGTTGTAACTAGCAACTAACTGGAGATGCAAGCTCAGAAAAAAAATTAGAAAACTGCATGCAAGAAAGGGAAAGAAGAGTACTATGTTAGAGTAATGGGAAGTAGGTTTTTGGAGTAATGGTTTGGGACTTAGTTTTTTGTCAAAACAATTTGGTTGGTGATATAATTTATGGCTTCTGCCGGTACATTTACTAGTACTCTTTTATTGCTAGGTTGGTGATGACAATTGGATGCCATAGTATGACTTAGGTGGTAACTCCTCTTGGGGTTATAATATGGAATTCGTATGTCAATTTAATTATACCTTAAAAGTTAACATTTTAAATTAATGGTAATAGTTATTTAATCTGTTTGTTATGTCATTTTAATATCATATTATATGTATCAACCAGTTTACGTGAATCTTATCTATTGTTGAACAAACCCAGATTTGGTTGGTTTTGATCTAGTTGGATACTCATATTTGGATGTTTTAATATATGAGAATCTTCAAACAAATGCAATAGCAATACATGATTTAGCTACTGTAATAGCTTCACCAGAAAATTGTTTGATTTGTTCTCAAATTTCTGGCTCAAAACAGACTGACGAGCTCTGGGTGTATATGAATTTTTGCTCTTACTTTGTCAAATTATAGTAAAGTTTAAGATATCGTTCCACAGAGATTGGAACCACCTAGACTACAGATTTGTATTGTCTTTGTCACTATTTGAGATAATCAAATTGGTGAAAGGAGTTGTACTTAAAAATTTAAAATAAAAGCAATAAATATTTTTGTTTCTTTTTGAAAATAAAAATAGAGGTTGGAATACTTTGAATCAGCAAGATAAAACCATTATAATAAGATCAAAATTCTATTACTTATTTCATGATTGTGTATTCCTAATTCAACCAAATCACATAAAAGTAATCAATTAATAACACCTCTTTCGATTAGTGTAATCAATCGATTAACAGTGAAACAAAGACCTTGTTTAAAGAATGACCACTTATTTCTAAGACATCACTCCACATAACAACAATATATAAATAGCATCGCTCGCACTTAATGTTATTAATTAATTGACAGTTGGTGACATTAAACAATAATTGACTAATAATACCTCTTTCGATTAGTGTAGTTAACCAATTAAAGTAATAACTTCAAACAAGAATTATTTTAGTTGAGTGCACCAAGTGAGAAAAAGCCTCTTTAGATTAGCCTTTGCTAAATCAATAAACTTGTTTAAATCTTTGTCTTCTCCCAAATAAGAAATAAAATAACTAGATAAAGATTTCAAAAGGTGATATAATTATATCAAATAATAGAAATAATCAATATCAAATACTTTGATGTATAATGATGATAAAGAGACATAAGAAGATAATAAAATTAAGATAATTATTAAAACACTTGTATAGCTTCATCTAGTATCTCAACCAAAGAAAAATACTCCATTATGGAAAAAAGATAAAATAGAAAAATATTATTCCTATAATGAAAGAAATAACTTATAAAATTAAAACAAAGCCAATATTAAAATTTGTGTTCTCTGAACAAGAACGGTTCTTTCTTCCACTGAAAAGTCATGCCTATTTATAGGAAATTATGCCCTTAAAATCAAGGATGTCATCCTTGGATTGGGGATGACATTCCTAGTTCTTGAATCAATTTCTTCCAGGTGCCTCTTTCCACGGATGACATCCTTAGAATTGAGGATGACATCCTTGGATTGGGAATGTCATCCTTGGCTTTTTTGTTGTCTCTGCTTGAATACTCTTCTTTCTTCTCTTTTTTTTCTTTTCTTTTCCTGCAGAATTTATTAATAGTTCGTACAAATATTTTTTTTAAAATATATCCTTAAATAAAGTATTTATTTATTTAATATAATATATACCTAAAACGTGCATAATATATACTTATCACAGACAATTTTCGATCCAAAACAGACTATTTTAGCAGTGAAGATAGGTGGTGCAAGGAGATTTAACTTCATCTTTCACCCAATAAAATAACATACAATACATTGCTCTAAAAGTCAAGTTCATCATACAACCTAGCTTAACTTCATAATACAAAATAGCCCAACACTAGATATCATTTAATTCATCAAACAAGCTGCAATTAAGGTACCAAATAAGACCCATGATATCAAAATAATTAAGTTCATTTTCTTGGAATTGGTCCTTTCAGTTGATTTGTAGCCTCCATTTCTTCAACTTTATTCTTCAATAAGTCCCTTTCGAGATAAGTCGCATCCAACATCGACTTCAACATTCTTGTTTCGGTCTCTCCTACTTCAATTATGGCCTCCATTGCTTCTACTTTTTCTTTTAATTTCAGCCTTCAAGCTTAGCTACATCCAATTGCGACTTCAACTTGCAAATAACAGTCACAGCTCTGTCGATAATACTTCATCAAACCATTCAAAATAACCACACGAAGTTTTTCTGGATTCAAGCTAGAATAGAATCGAACAATCACAACACGATAATTATATAAGTTAACTCACATCAGGTTTAGTACATTCCTAAAATCTACGACCAGCGTTGCAAGGAGCGTAAGCCGTAAAGTAGTGGGCAGTCATACCGCATAAACACCTCCTCTTCGAACCAACTTTGAGACGAACAACTATCTTGTGACATTGTTGAAATTAAATGACAGAATTACAGGAACAAAGGTGAGAAAATGAAAGGATCTTGCAATAAAAGATGGAGCAAAACAAGAAGAAACCAACTAGAAATTTATCGTATCATATTAATAGCAATCCCTTGTATGAAAATAGGAGGAGGAAAAAAATTTAAGAGATACCATGAACCCTAAGATTTGGGTATTGAAAAGATTAAGAAACGAGTCTCTTTGATTTGGGTATAATGAGATAAAAAAAGGCTGGGGAGAATCTATTTCAAAATGAACCCGTTAAAGGGTTACGAAACGGGTCGCGCTTGGGTTCAAATCGGGTGCAAAGATGGGTAACCAAATGATAATTTTTTAAAAAAAAAAAGGGTCGGGTGTCTTAAGATTGTGCCACATGTCCGTTTCGACAAGGTCCATTAATAAGAGGGTAGATTTATCAATAATTCTAATGGCAGGGATAGAAAAGGTTGAATAGTATAACAGGGGATACAAATAACTGATATACAATAGTACAGGAACATGAATAACCCTTTTCCGTTTAAAAATTAATTGTGCTAGTTTCTTCAATTATGACTATGATCCATTGGTTCAGTGCTTTAATAACGTCTAATTGGTCAGTGGCTCAAACCCCTTTGGGTTATGTACATTTTTTAGATGAGGCACAAAAGTATTAAAACATCTAATAAAGCTACAGAGGTTTGAACGCGCGTAGAACACTTTAGAGTCTGACCATGTAAGCTACACAGCTCTTTATGACAAGCGATGACACTTTATTATATTTTAGTTTTTTTCGCTTCTTTATTTGAATTATATATAAATAATAAAATAAAGATTTTCGACGAAGTGGTGTCACGTGACACCTCTTGGCTAGGGTAGATCCGCTCTTGAGTGTAGCAGATCTCTACTAGTATAGATGTTGCTCGCCTTCTATCTCTTGCCAGTACATGTACTGAGTAATTATGTTTCACCAAATATTTTGCCTCCACTGGGTTTAAACCTGAGACCCTAACCTTGGGACAGGTATTTTTTTTATAATCGTGGTGTACTGGCAAGCTTGCTCCCACCTTAATTAATTCCACATGTACCTGCTACCTCCCACCAGTAACAGGTGCAACGACCCAAACGGTTGTTTTGCTTTCTAGATCTCTGTTCCCCTAATTAAGACTTTCCGTATGTGCTTTTACTGTTTTATGACTTGCGGGGATGGTTCGTTCGGGTTTGGAAGTGTTCGGCTTGAAACCAGAACACTTAGTTCCTTAATATTGGCTTAAATTGGTTAAGTTTGACTTGAGTCAACATTTTGAGTAAACAACATCGGAACCGGGATGGTCCCAATAGTTCGTATGATGATTTTGGACTTGGGCGTGTTCGGATCGGGTTTCGAATGACCCGGGAGCGCTTCGACACTTAATATTGAAAGTTAGCGCATTGAAGGTTTTCAAGTTCTTTAAATTTGTTTGAAGTAGGATTTGGTATTATCGAGGTTCGATGGGGATTTCGAGCCTGGGAATAGTTTCGTATGGTAATTTGTGACTTGCACACAAAATTTGGTATCATTCCGAGTAGTTTAAGTATGATTTGGTGCGTTCGAAGGGTAGTGGGATCGATTCTTGCCTTTGGCCGAGTTTGCTTATAACAGCGGTTATCATTCCAACATTGAGATGGCTCCATTTGAGACTTTGTATGGTCAGCAATGTCGTTCGCCCATTGGATGGTTTGAGCCCGGCGAGGCTAGATTATATGGTACTGATTTAGTGAAGGATGCCTTCGAGAAAGTGAAGTTGAGTCAGGAGCGACTTCGCACAGCACAGTCCAGACAGAAGAGTTACGTGGATCGAAAGGTGCATGACTTATTATTTATGGTAGGCGAGAAGGTTCTCTTGAAAGTCTCGCCGATGAAGAGAATCATGAGGTTCGGGAAGAAGGGCAAGTTGGACCCAAGGTTCATAGGTCCATTTGAGGTGTTGAGACTAGTTGGGGAGGTCGCTTATGAGCTTGTTTTGCCTCCCAGTCTATTGGCGGTTCATCCGATTTTCCATGTGTCTATGCTCCAGAAGTATAATGCCGACAGGTCGCATGTGTTAGACTACAGCATGGTCCAGTTAGATGAGAGCCTCGGTTATGAGGAGGAGCCAGTTGCCATTGTCGACAGACAGGTTCGCCAGTTGAGGTCCAAGAAGATTTCTGAAAGGTTCAGTGGAGGGGTCAACCTGTCAAGAAGGCGACTTGGAAGACCGAGGAGGACATGCAGAGCAGATATCCACACCTATCCGGCTCTCCAGGTACGATTCTAGACCCGTTCAAGGACGAACATTTGTTTAAGAGGTGGAGAATGTAACGACCCGACCGATTATTTTTCTTTCTAGATCCTCGTTCCCCTAATTAAGACTCTCTGTATGTGCTTTTACTGTTTTATGACTTGCGGGAATGGTTAGTTCGGGTTTGAAAGGGTTCGGGTTGAATTCGAAACACGTAGTTCTTAAATATTGGCTTAAATTGGTTAAGTTGACTTGAGTCAACATTTTGAGTAAACGATCTCGGAACTGGGATTTGGCGGTTCCAATAGATTCGTATGATGGTTTTGGACTTGGGCGTGTGTTCGGATCGGATTTCGGATGACCCGGGAGCGTTTCGGCGTTTAATATTAGAAGTTGGCGCATTGAAGGTTTTCAAGTTCTTTAAATTTGGTTTAAAGTAGGATTTGGTGTTATTGAGGTCCGATTGGGATTTTGAGCCTGGAACAGTTCTGCATGGTGATTTGTGACTTGCACGCAAAATATGGTGTCATTCTAAGTAGTTTAAGTATGATTCGGCACGTTTGGAGTAAGTTGGAAGAACTTGAAGTTCATAAGTTTAATTGATTTGGTTGTGGGGTGCGATTCTTAGTTTTGATGTTGTATTTCGTGTTTTGAGAGTTTGAGCAGGTCCGTATTATGTTTACAAACTTGTTGGTATGTTCAGACGGGGTTCGGAGGGGCTGGGGTGAAATTCGGAAAACGGATTGGAACTTTGAAATTGGGGAGTGTTGTTGCTGCTGAATCTGGTGTCTTCGCACCTACGGAGGGAATGGCTGCAGGTGCGGTCACGCAGATAAGGTGGGTTCATCCCAGGTGCGAGGCCTGTAGAGATGGCTTGGGAGCGCCAGTGCGAGGAATATTCCGCACCTGCAAGGTTGCAGATGCGGAGCTTGGGTCACCGATGCGGAAATGGCCAAGGTGGCCTGGGGCACAGAAGTGGACTTGGTCCGCAGGCGCGTGCACACAGGAGCACGCAGAAGTGGACTTCGTCCGCAGAAGCAAAGGGAGGCAGCCTAGGCTAGGACCGCCCGCACCTGCGATGGATTTTTCGCAGGTGCGGCATCGCAAGTGCAGCATCGCAGGTGCGACCCAAGGTCCGCAGAAGCGGAATCGCTGGAGGCAATGAGGGCTTTTAATGTCAGGACTAAGGCTACTTTGGTTCGTTTCTTTCACTTCTTGTACGATTTTAGAGCTCTTTGAGGAGGGGTTTTCACCTAGCACTTTGAGGTAAGTAATTTTTATACAAGATTACTTTAATACATACATATTTGGTAGATTCTTAACACATAAATTGTAGAAATTGTAGGTTTAATTGAAAAACCTAGGTTTTGATAAAAGTGGAATTTAACCACCAAAATAATTATGGAATTGGGTAAAAATTATATATTTGAGTTCGAGAGATTATGGGTAATATTTAATCTCAAAGATTTTCAGAATCCGAGCACGTGAGCCCGGATGAATTTTAGGGATCTTCCAATTTGGGTTGGATAATTTCTCAAATGGCTAAATTATGAACTTGTGAGTGTGTATCGATTAATTTATATAACATTTGACTAGTTTCGGATTGATTGGCACCAAGTCGAGGCTTTAGAGCGAATTTGTGGACCGGAAGTGAGCTTGAGAACGAGGTAAGTCTCTTGCCTAACCTTGTAAGAGGGAACTCATCCCCTTAGGTGTACCTTTGTTGTGTATTACTTGTGTAGGGAGCTACGTACGCACGAGGTGATGAGAGTTCGTGCGTAGTTATATTGCATGATATGTCTGGATAGTCTTAGATCCATATCATGCTTTAATTGCACTATTATGTTTATTATGCATATTACTTGTCTTGAATAGAGCTGAGACTAGGGATTTTAAAGTTTCAAATTTTCAATTTAGATTTCTTATTTTTGGGAAGAATTGAGGAAATACATAATAATTCTGAGAAACCCATGTCCTCTCGCGTCGCAAGTACTTCGCGAGCGAGGTAAACTTCTCTACTCTCATGGGAGCAGGTTGTTCGCCTCGGCAGTAATAATAGATGCATCTATGGTTCGTGTCATTTGACCCTCGGCAGTGCACACAGTATTTTGGATCGGGCCGTACGACCTCGGCATAAATCGTGCGTGATAATACTCGGAGCCCAATTTCACTTGATATTATTTTATGGCTTGAGAGGTTATAATTTATTTAATGGCCTGAAATTGTTGGAGTTAGCATGTGTCAAATGGAGACTTTTAAATTGACTATTAGTTAAAGAATCATTTATTCATTGCTGGTTATAGTGTTATTATTATTATTTTTGTACTCCATGCCTATTTAGAATTTCTGTATTTTATTATTGGCTTGTAATAAGTGTCGATGTCGATCCCTCGTCACTACTTCTTCGAGGTTAGACTGGATACTTACTGGGTATATGTTGTTTAAGTACTCACGCTACACTTCTGCACTAATCGTGCAGGATCTGAGGCAGGTGCATCTGGTGTCCATTCAGGCATGCACCACCGTTATCCTGAGGTATAGTGGTGAACTGCTTTCTGAGTCCGTTTTGTAGCACCCGCAGTCTCTCTTTTGTATTTACTTTCTGTCTATCATATTTCAGACAGTAGCATAGGTGTTTTGTATATTCTACTATTACTCATACACATGTGATACCGGGTCTTGGAACATGCTAGTAGACACTTTATGACTTTTGAGTATTTATTATTTCATATTTGCTCTTTTATTAGTTCATGCTTTACTTTATTAAATTTTCCATTTTTCATTTACTTAATAAATAAAGATCAACTACCTTGAAATTATTAAAAAGAATAAATACATGGCTAGATCACCGTTGACTTGCCTAGTGACGACGTTGGGCGTCATCACGGCCTATAGGAGAAATTGGGTCGTGACAACAAGTACCTGATAACTCTATCCACCAAGGCTTAAATAGATGAGAAAAAATCACTTAGTGTTTTTGCCTCCGCTAGGATTTGAACCTGAAACCTAATCCTTAACACGTGTATTTTTCCTGATAATATAATGTCGGGGCAGCTTGCACGCACCTCGATTAATTTTACGAAAATACCTGCTATCTCCCTCGGCAGAAATAATCCTGGTTTAATTCTACGCACCTCGATTAATACGCAGTCTAATTGTTTTTCCTACGAAATAAAGCGAACTATTTTCACTCCACTATTCAGAATCCAATTATTCCTCTCTTATTTTGTGTCTTGATGATCAAATTTTCTCCAAAAAAAAATTCTAGTCTTCCTTTATCCTGGAAAATTCGTTAAGCTAATATGACTGCAGAGTTGCCCACCATTAGCTGCCTATGACAGGTTAAGTTATACTGTAGGTGAGAAAATTCGTTAAACTGTCTCCTTGAATTAAATTTATGTATCTGATAGTGGATTAGTGACATTCCCCAACAAATACTGGGAAAACAAAGTACATATAGGAGAATTGTATATTAATATCAGAATTGCGTTCTTTCATTTTAGTCTCCTGATCAAACTCTCTAGCGTCTTCCTTTTCTGAATTGATTAAATTTAAAATTATGTGGTATACAAATTGATGTTGTTAGCTGGCGTATCAGTAAATTTCATACTGTCATCAATATTTGGCTTAAAATTTGATTTTGGCTTTTATCTATTAACTACTCAATTTCATGCTCATGATATGACTTATTATTTTATTAAAATGATATGCGGGATGAGAAAATAACAATCACATCTTACTTCCAAACTAGTTATGAGGAATTGTGATAAACTAATCAACGAGAAACAGTAAAACTAGCCATCTCTTAAAATGATCCTAGGAATATTGTGGACTGATGGCCATACGTTGAGCCGTGATTAGAGGTGGTAAACGGGCAGGTCGGGTGGGTTTTGAGACGGGTCAAAAACGGGTAATGAAAAACGGATAAAGTATTTGACCCGATCTATATTTAATACGGATAAAACACCGGTTAACCGGCAGATAATATGGGCATAGCTTCTTGAATATGATTACTTTTGGGAGAATTCCTAGTCTCCCAAACTTGAGGAATCCTCAATTTGAGGCTTTACAAATGTAAAAGTTAAACCCAAAAGTTATTCATTGGTTATCCATTTTCTAAGTGGATAATATGGTTCTTATCCATATTTAACCCGTTTTTAAAAAATTTATTATAAAATTTATTTTTAGTGGATAACGAATAGTTAACTATTTTTCTTTAATTATTTTGCCACCACTAACCGTGACGATGGAATTTACGCTCATGTTATAGCTGACAATAATATGTATTGCATAACTATTAGGATTGAAGGGCTCATATTTAAGTAAAATAGAGAGCAAACCGTGTAATTAATTAATCTGCTTATCAAGTATCAATGCTTTCTTTTAGAGTAAATAACAAAATTGGCCCCTTACCACGTTTGTCAAAAGTAAGCACGTTTGTTTTTGTCTAGTTGTTAGATTCAACTGATATTTAGTTTTTGTGCATGGACTTTTTTAAACTTTCAAAATAGTAAAAGCATGACATAACGTTTTCAATTTTCCATATAAGTTTACAAATTTTAAAACCAAAATAAACAGAAATACATAGATTTCATCTTGATGTTCCCTTATATTTAAAAAGGTAGAAAACTGTGTATTCTTAGAAACACTTTTTTTATTGTAAGTAACTTTAATTAGGTTTTCTGCCAAAGAATTTGCATAGTTGACTTAAAATTTCATTTGGACTCTTAGATTTGAAGTCAAAAAGTAAATGATTTGTACAGACTCTAAAAATATCTGATTTCTTTTTTAAGAAACCAAACTTACCATAGAATTCCAGATGAGTTCCTCACCAAATGTTGGTTGTAATATGCACTAGCAATTAAGTAAAATTTCATATGTGAGTTCAGTTTAACAAGCCAAGAGATTGATTATAAACATGTCTCAATGTATTTCTAAGCCATTAATAAGTCGCCTCACTTAGTAGAGTGAAAAGCAGTAAAATTTTATACGTTAATAGAAGATGATTTTATAGCTAAATTAATGTTGCTAAAGTAAGTTAGAATACAAAAATGCATTAATTATATTTTTGAAATCTATCTGTAATCCAATAAATGATCAATAAAATATGAAGACAAATAAAGAGTAAATTTTGAGAAGGTATAAAGGGTAACTTAGTTAATAACTTTTATAATCCTATTAACTAATTTACTTAATCGATGTGCCAAAATATTAAAGGATGCTTATTTTTTGAACAGGAATATACCATTGCTTGAGAACCCATCTATAACTGTTTTATGTTTTAAGTAACTTAAGTAAAAATTGTATTAGCAGTACGTTTAAGTTGAGCATAAGATTTACTCATGCTAATTAGCACACAACGATAATGAAGCAAGCATCTTTTGAAATTAGATCGTCACGTAATTGTTCGGATCAATAAAATTATGATACTTTTCTTTCTTTGGATTTCTTTGAAGATAGACTCTAATACAAATTTCTTTTATAACAATAACAAATTCAACGTAATTCCACAAGTTAAAATTTTTTTTATAACAAAATATATTTTTTTATTCTAATATTTAAGGGAAGAATTAACTGCTGGGTTTTGATATTGGTAAATGGGAAATGATGGGATGAAAAGTGAAGGAAATGTAAAAGATCCCTTTTGCTTTGGTTAAAGCATTTGTCCCACATAAAAAAAAGAAAAAGAGAGGTGTATATATTATGTTACACCTTCTCTAGTAGCTAAAAGGATTGAAGGGGCAAGGACCCCTCGCGCCGTCGTCATCGCTCGCTCGGCTTAAAGCATTTGTCCCACATAGTAAAAAAAAAGAAAAAGAGAGGTGTATATATTATGTTACACCTTCTCTAGTAGCTAAAAGGATTGAAGGGGCAAGGACCCCTCGCGCCGTCGTCATCGCTCGCTCGGCTTAAAGCATTTGTCCCACATAGGAAAAAGAAAGAAAAAGAGAGGTGTATATATTATGTTACACCTTCTCTAGTAGCTAAAAGGATTGAAGGGGCAAGGACCCCTCGCGTCGTCGCTCGGCTCGGCTTCGGATTTGGATTTGGAAAAGATCGATTGATTGATTATCTTTTTGGACAAACCCTTAATTAATTTATTAATTAATTATAATTAATTAATTAATTAATAGGAAACCATCCAACGCAGATCGATCTTGACCCGTGCGCGACCCGCAACTTGTGACCGACCCGGTCCGTTTTCTCTTTTCCCGGATTTTTTTTCGAATTTCCCTCCAAACCTGGTGACTGATCTGAATGGTTACAAACATTCAGAATCAGTACCTCCAACGGCTATAAATTCTAGTTTTTTTTTTTTTTCAGAATTCAACACGAATTGATCTACAATCTAACTTTCTCAAAACTCTCTTCTTTATTCTGTGTGATATAATGTAGTTGAGTGGTTCGCCGCTACCGGAATTTGAAGTACTACTATTCTGGTAAGATAATCGTTCTATCCGGGGAGGAGATATTACATCAACCTCGAGTACTGTGAGGGGAATACTTTCCTTAAGGACACACTTTGAATTAAGTGGGTTCGATTATATTCTGAAAATAATTCTACACTGTTTCTGTTTATTCTCTAGTTTCTGCAGTTTACTGTTTTTACTAAGTGTTTTGACAGATTGTTTAAAAGTTATTTAAAACGTATACAGATTATTATTGCTAATATTAACTTATATAGCAGCTCAGTCAACCGCTTAAATAAAAAATAGGCAATTTTGCAGTAATATGTATAATCGATGGGATAGAATATGTATAATCATGTATAATTAAGTGTATAATTAATATATACCATTTAAAAAATAAATAATTAATAAAATCACCCATTTCTATAAAATCCAACATAGTATGATTGGGCCCGTGCACAGCATGGGCTATCCATTACTAGTATTAAATAGAGGCTAAAATTGCTCAATTTTGATAAATCTAAAGAACTAAAACTATTTAAATGTATATTTAAAGGGACTAGTTTAGACTTTCCCAAACATAAAGGACCATTTTTGTCATTTTTTCCTTTTACGTGTCTTCATTGCAGGGTCTCTTTCTCTCTCCCACAGCCTCTTTCAACGTTTTTGCATCTGAATTCTGCCGCGAAGAATCAGATTCCGTCCAATTCTCGCCGGTAAATCTCTCAATATTCCGGCGACTTCCGTCTGCTTTTAATCGACATGAATCCAGAATAGTAAGTTCCGTCGGCATACTCCTTTTCTTATTTTGCAATATTTATTGGTGAAGGATTGAACTATCTCTTCATATTAGTTTCTGTCATTCAATTTCCTTTTCTAGTTCTTTTCGTTTCAATACTTATTCGTTTAATTGTGGATTTTTTCAAAACATCCTTATGTTTATCGCAGTTGTGGATTTCACCTATAATCCCTAATTCATTAAAATCAGCAATCGAACATCGTTTGAGAAGATTAAAATCAACTTTAAGCTTAATAACTTATTTCTTTTTCAATCCGTCCCAAAAAATAGAAGTTATTTTCAGGAAATGGTAAATTAGAAACTTAAAAAGTATGAAAAAGACTAGTCACCAGTTAAATTCGAAACTCAAAACTGTATCTTTTATATTTAAATTAGAGATTTTAAATGGTTTTTGAACTTGATGAAGAAGGTTTTTGCTTCATACATTTCACTCAATTGCAGCTTTTTCAGTAAGTCCATATAATTGCAGTTTGTGTTGTTTGATTAACATTTAGAGCTACTACTTTTTTTTCTTGCCTTGCATATACCTTTTATTCATATGCGCCTTTCTTCATAAAGTGCGCACTTCAGTTGTGGTTTGCTTTTAAATTCTTGTAGGCACTTGGCACTTCCTATTTTTTATCATTGACAACATGGTTATCTCAGATCGTTTGAAATTCCTTGGTGTAATATTTCTTTCTCATGCTTGCACAAGGTCCAACTAGTAACCTCCTAAGTCAGTTTCTTTTGAGTAATTAGGTTGATATTTGTTGGTTTTACTTGGGTGTAGAGATGTTCTAGATAACTAGGATTATGTGTTCCTGATGTAGCATTAAATCATATCAAGTGCAACCTAGAAAAGAGCATCCAAACATAATCTGTGTTTTTTATGAAGTAATTGACTTCAATAATTGCATCAAGAAGATGCAAAATAGTTACTCCAAACATAATCTGTGTTGGAACTTGTAGGCTATGTTTGATTGTAGATGATAGCATATGGGTAGGTCAATTATCTCATGTCTGTCTCTTTAGCCTATCAAATAGGGTACAATCCTAGACAATCTCTTCCTCAAATTCTATCATACGTATCAATCTAACCATACTTTGACTGCATCATCCAACAGTACATGATGATTTCTATAATGTAAAGACTACTTTATCTAGGTGTGTTGATAAATATGTGAAATAATATTTACTAAAAAGTATAGTAAGTTTGAACATCTAGGGAATGATACGTAAATGTAGAACTTCTGCCCTTCCATATTTTTATAGCCAAATCAAGTAGGAGTATCAAATTAAATCCCAAAGTGACCAGTATATGTTGCTAAATTACGCATATATAGCAAGATAACAAACTTCTCTCAAATCGATGTGAGCTCTTGTTTCTATTAGTGATTTAGCTTTTTTATTCCGGGTAGTGCTTAAATATACAACTTTTAACATCTGCCAGCTAATGGATGTATATTATAATTATATTGGTTGTGCTTTCCGGCAGTGACTACCTGTTCAAACTTCTGCTTATCGGTGATTCTGGTGTTGGGAAGTCATGTCTCCTTTTAAGATTTGCTGTAAGTTTTCAAATCTTGGAATTGTCTATACTGACTTTTTTCTAGTCCTGCTTTTACCTGTCTGAACATACCTACTAAATTCCTGATTGACTAAACAAATGGAGGATTTATGGAGCATCAGCCATGGATCCTCCATGTCTTCATTTTTCAGTTCCATTCTCCACTTGGAATGAATTGTTTATCTTGAATAGTCCTGAATTTTCCAGCTAGTAGAGTCTACTGACCCTGGTGGAGTTGTTCTATTGCTTTTTGTGAAATTATGAATCACCTACTCATAAAAAACTACATCTGCCATGATATTTGAGACTCTTCTTTTACACGAAGTTTATTTTTCACGCTGTAATCATCTGGATGATTAATTATGAACTTATTGCTGGTTGCGTCACTTTCATTGTTAGAGATTCTTGATCGTGAACTCAGAGATCTCAACCTGCTGAAAAGTTTATCAGATTATAGTTCAACTCAGAGATTCTCACCCTGCTGAAAAGTTTATCAGATTATAGTTCAATGTGGTTAAAAAATTTATTCTGCAAATGTTGGCTGACTATTTTATCGCTTTTTACCATCAGGATGACACATATCAGGAGAGCTACATAAGCACAATTGGAGTTGATTTTGTAAGATACTTTAATTGTTTATGAGCTACTCAATTTTACGTACAGTTGGAATCTTCTGTGATCTTTTTCAGCCAGTGCACTCTTACTTTTATGTTATTACTGATCTTACCAACTGTTCAAATATTTTCATGTAGAAAATCCGGACAGTGGAGCAAGATGGGAAGACCATTAAGCTTCAGATTGTAAGACTTCACCTGCACTTCTGCTTCAGGCCTTTCATGTTACAGATATTCGATGTGCTGTAAAATTTTCATGAAATCAAGATATTGATGTTTTCTATTTTGACACTGTTTAGTGGGATACTGCTGGACAAGAGCGTTTTAGGACTATCACTAGCAGCTACTATCGTGGAGCCCATGGCATAATAGTGAGTAGTTGCCTTACTTTTCTTAAGAAAATATAAAATAGCAACTAGTTATCTGTAGAGTCTAATGTCAACTGCTTTCTGTACCTTTTGACATTTTCTTTGGATGGCCTCTATGGTAGATTGTCTATGATGTGACTGATCAGGAGAGCTTCAATAATGTGAAGCAGTGGCTGAATGAAATTGATCGTTATGCTACCCCAAATGTTAACAAGATTCTTGTTGGGAACAAGTCTGACCTTGCAGCTAATAGAGTTGTGTCGTATGAAACGGCTAAGGTGAATCATCTTCTTGCAGATATTTAATCATCCTTTGTCCTTAAATGGGAAACAAACTGATCTACTTAAATTTATTCTTAGGCCTTTGCTGATGAAATTGGTATTCCATTCTTGGAGACCAGTGCAAAAGGTGCTAGTAACGTAGAACAGGCTTTCATGGCTATGACTTCTGCTATCAAGAATAGGTAAAAGTGTATCCTCTTTAAATAGTGCTAATCAATGGTGTCTTGTATAGCCTTCCCAGGTTGCGAGCTGATCTTTGATAAGATTCAATTACTTCTATTTTCTGGGGGACGGATACTTGTATTTTTATCGCTTCCTTTTATGACACTATGGTTGGTACAGAATATGAGAGATATTTCAGATGGTAAACGTAATCATCTTGCAGTTAATGATCCTATTTGATGCCTTAAAATGGATTTAAACATGGTCATGGATCATTTCGTGCAATATCACATTTACACAAGCCAAAAAGAAAAATCTAAATGAAAGATATAGCAACTTGTTTGGTTTTGACCTCATCCCTTGTATAAAATGTCCTCCAAATGATCTTTTCATTTACATTTATGATATAAGCTGGCATATGTGTTGCTTCTCTCAATTTCCATTATTTCATTCTCTTTTGCTCTCCTGATTGCAGTATGGCGAGCCAACCAGCCACAAATGCTGCCAAGCCTCCAACTGTAAACATTCGTGGACAGCCTGTCGCTCAGAATAGTGGCTGCTGCTCATCTTGAGTCCTTGACTACAAGAGAACGTCGCTATTTGCCTGTTGGCTCATCCATGACATGTATCACCATCAATATTTACCCTTGTGGACTTGTCCAGCAAAATCCTTACACAGATATATCTTCTTATTTCTTGATTAAAAAAATCTTTTTTATTGAAGTGTAAGTGTACAAATTGTGAACATGATTATTGTTTAACCTTGACATTTAGTCCTGCTTTAGCTTGACATATATCTAAATATATTTCTCATAGTTCAACAGAAAGCTATACTGGTGAAGATGAATACGCTCCCAAACGTCTGGTGACTAAGATCCTTTTTGTCATCGGATGTCCCCAAAGGGACAGCACTTCCCCTGCCACAAAAATGTGCTAAGCTCGAAGGTCTGCTCGGTCGGCATGATCCTCTTCTTAATATATATGTCTAAATATATTTGTCATAGTTCAACAGTATGAGAACAGCGTATTAGCGCCTAAGCTAATTTGTTTTGCACTCTAGCGAGAATTTGGCAATCTATGCTTATAGGGATAGAGAACATACAATTGCCTTATACCGCCTTACTGGAACACCTTTTATTTTTTTGTTCTAGTAATGCATATTAAGAAATTATCGGGCCAAAATAGTTAGTCAAGTTGCTTCTCATAAGAAGGTGTTCACGCTCTCTCTTCACTTTGTTGCTGCTATTGAGCCATAGTATACAATCTTTTTGCCAAAGTAGTGTCGCAGAATGACGGAAGACCGGCAGAGCAGGTCCATGAAGTGTAAGAACATTGGACCTTGTAAAGGAAATAGCATGAACACTTCATTAGATGAAAAGGACAAGTGATAAATTCCTTTTTTTAACAATTCCTGAGATTCATTAAGAGGATGAACTTACAAACTCTTTGGTGCAATCACAGCTTTGGTCAATTTCGAACACAGATAAGGTCCCCTCCTCATTGTAATCTTTTTCTGATTCTAATAAACAAAAAGGGGTCAATGCCAAATCCCACAACATCACAGGATGCGAAAGCTAGGGTGACCAGATTTAAAAAAAAAAAAAAATTAAGAGGATGGACAAAACATGAGAAGTCAAATATACTCGCAAAAACTTGTTTAACCTCACTACGGATTCGCACCAACCGTCCCCCTACGATTACTCATTAGTGTCATGGCTATTAAACTTTTATGACTTCCCAACACAAATAATGTCAATTGTAAAGGTGTTTGTCCCTAATCAGAACACGAGTACCCTGCCATCTTTGTCAATGAGAATGCCACACAAAATATTAGAACGGAACTGCGGAGAAAAAGCTCATGCATAAATTAATGTGCTTCATATACCCCAGTATATCAGAAAAGTAACACATCACATAAAGAAAAAAAACTACAGAGGGTATGGCATGAGGGCAAGAAATTTACATTGGAGGCCATCAGAAACATTAACCCTTTCACTCCATTATTTTTCAGTCAATTTGCCTCTTGGACGTGGGAGAAAAGCACTAATAAAGCATCACTTGCCACCCAATGTAGGGAAGTGACCCGGATCTTCAATGGGAGGGGCTTCCACATTGCTCGTAGTGCTGGCTCCACCGTAATCTCCACCATAACCTCTAGAACCACGGCCACGACCTCCTCGACCTCGACCACCAGGTGCATAATACCTCTCACCCTCAGCAGGCTTCAGAAACTCATTAATGCTGACAAACTAAAGCCAGAGAATAAAAAAAAAAAAAAAAAAAAAAAAAAAAAAAGAAGAAGATTAGATGATTCTCATTTCTGCTGATTTGACACCTCTCATCTCAGTCAACTCCAGCCTGTCCATGCACATGTATAAGAGTGAGCAATGGAATTTTATTGTAAAAATTGTAGCATGGTACTATAATAATTACTATATGTTGGCAAGTCTAAAACAATTTCCAGAAAATCTGAAAGAAACCAAGGCCCGACTGTAGAAGAAATACAACTTAAATATTCCCTCTACAACAATGTTGTTAAATAAGACTGGACGCATTGTTCATAAAGCTTGGTAGATCACTATTCAGCAGTGTAAGAAAAGCATTTGCTGGTTAAACAAGTGTCAGGAAAGAACGCATATGCCGAATAAGTACCTTCTTTGCCTTCTCTTCCTTCTCAGCAGACTCTCTTCTCTTATCCTTGGGGCCCTAAAAATCATGGCATAGAAGTATTTCAAGAGATGCTTTAAAGATAGATAACTAGCATCAAGCATGAGTAGAGGACATAATGTCTCAAGAATTTCACCAATTTGATGAAGATATCATCACTGGATTTCTTTGAAAGCTGTTGCATGGATTCAAATTCTTTGGTGTCGACCTTCCTTTCCTCAGTTTTAAGTGCCTGCAAAGCCTGCCGCTTTTCTTCTAGCAACTTCTCGTACTCTTCAAGGGTCATCTCCTATTCATTCAAGGAACATGAATTACATTCACATGTAACACCTACTCAGTCCGTTTCAATTTACGTAAACCTATTTGACTAGGCACGGAGTTTAAGAAAAGAGAGAAGACTTTGAACTTGTGGTGTAAAATAAGGCACATATATTTTGTGTGGCTATAAATCATTGCATAAAGGTAAACTGTTTCCAAATAAGGAGTCATTCTTTTTGGCACGGACTAAAAAAAATAAGTTCACATAAATTGAAACGGAGGGAGTATTAACTATGCCTACAACTCCACCATGTATTAAGTACTAGTTCTACCACAGCTAGCACAACACCTGGAAAGCTTCTACTACTGATGAAACCTCTGCTTCTACCTTTACGGCCAATGTTGTAAAAAGCGAAATACATAAAAAATAAGATTTAAGCAAAGTGCAACTAAAACACGTACTCTGCAGCGAAGGCATGTATGTTCAAATGGAAAAGAATTTAATATATACACTGCAGAAAAAATAACTAATAAGATGGGCATTATAATTTTTTATATTAAAAAAACAAACAAAAATATATAGATAAAATAATTGAAATTAAGTGAAACAATATATGAAGCAAAAACTATGTCAATTCAGAAACCTTCTTTTAATTAAAGAGCAACTGCATCAGCAATGTTGGTGAAGTGCACGTCATAGCATACACTAAACACCCAATTGATTTAGCATACTCCAATTGAGCACGAAGCCATCAAAAAGGAAGGTGTTAAATTCTGACTGCTCAAGCTCTCTTAAGCATCTGTTTCTAGAGGAGAGCAGGACGTGTCTCAACAAACAAGGCAGCAACACAGGGATCGCCAATTACCTATCAATACTGTTGAGTATGATACAGAAGATTCACCTTATTTTCAGGCTCCTTGTCCTCAGCTTCAGCAGCTGGATTTTCCTTCTTGTCGCCTCCTGCTTCTCCCTCTGCGGAGGGTTTCTCCACATTCAGATTTTTCTCGCCTTCATTAGCAACTTCATCAGTCATCCTGTAATACACAACACAGACAAATCAACACCATAATCAATAGATAGAATGTGCCATGATGTTCAAACTAGTCTTTTCGGACGATGTAGGAAGGTAAAACTCACTGAGTAACTTCATCTGCTTGAGTTCCCCAATTTCCTCGGCCAGCTCCGTCACGCTTTATCTCACCTCTGCTCATACAGTGGAAGATAAGTAAGAAAGCTTTACAAATACAGCAACAAAGGGCGATGGTAACACAGACAAGAAAGATGTATCTACCCGCGGCCAGTACCACTACGGCGCTCAAATATCCTACGAGGCCGGTCTCCCTCAGGAAATTCTCCATTACTAAAACCGCCTCGTCGACCACCATGGAAAGCATGGGTTCCCCCATAACCGCCACGTCTTTCATAAGGTCTTCCTCCTTCCACATCTTCAGGTGCAGCTATACCACCAGAAAATTCTCTGTTTCGAGAAAAATTCTCGTTGTTGGATGCTTCCCTATTAAACCCGCCTCCACCACGACCACGGCTGTAACCACGTCCACCACCTCTAACTCCTCCACGTCCAACCTCTGTTTTTGCCTCCCTGACTACACAGTTGAAACAGAGAAACAATAAGTAAATTCTGAATACTTGCAAAAGAAAAAGAGGAAAAGAACCATAAGTGCAATGACTATAACAAAAGACATAAACAAAAGTAATTCATCCATATCATTATTCAAGTGGACCCACTTAATACCAGTCAGGTTGGAAACACTCTTGAGACATAAGTGATGCACGAAACAAGCAAAAATTATGAGAATAAGGAAATAGAATAACAGATAACTGGTCACCGTCAGACGTCTTGTGTGGAATATAAAAAAGTATGTATATATGAACAACTGAAATTTCAAGACCAAGAGGCATCAATAACAGCAGGAATGGGATTATTTCTCATTCTTTTGAAGTGACACTAGAAATAGGACACAACAGCCAATCCTTTAAAAAATAAAGGTCCAAATTACAAAATCTTATGCTTCCCTCTAAAATTTGGAGTATTTAACTCATTATATTTTCTTTCTTATATCAATAAACTATGCCTCATTCTAAAACTAGTTCCTTTTCTTTTTGGGTCAATACCTCAATCCCAAAATAATTGGGGTGAATGATATGAATCCTCTATATATTCCACTATATTCAACCCAATTTCATGCTGATACTGCTAAGTAATTGAAGGAAAATTAGGGATTCTATCACACTTATCCTTACCTCGACCTAATGTAGGTGTAAACAACAACAACAACAACTAAGCATGAATCTATTAAATAGCTGGTATCATCTGCACGAGTACTTTACTTCGATTCTCTCATACTCTTAGTTGAGCCCACATCAATCCTGAGAGAATGGAATTTCTTCTAGACAATTCCTCGTGTGATTTTAAATAAACCTAGACGCTTTTAGCACTTCTAATCACTATGGTGTCACACGTATAGACTGTTATATTTAAAGGTCTATGCACGTCATGACTACTTCCCTTTTGATAAATCAATGTTAGTATTGCATAAGCAATACACCAAGTTGGTGTCATATTAATTGATTAGGCGTTGAAACCAACATCCAAAAAGTTAATCACGCTATCTGCACAATATGGAATATCTGCTTAACTCAACACACTTAACATGATCGAAATACTAATACCTTTCTCTACTTTTAGTTAATATACAAAATATGAGAACATAATAAACTGAAGTGACGCTCACCAGCCTGAGTCGGGGGAGGAGGCTTAGTGGGGAGCTTAGCCGGCTGCTTCTTAGCCGCCGCCGCCGGAGCAGAGGGTTTCTTAGGGATATCAACTTTTTGCTGCTGAATAGCAATCAGCTTAGATGGGTCATCGTTGTCATCATCACCCAGCAAATCAAATGGGTTCAAATCCGCCATTTTCAAGCAACAATTACAAAAAACCCTTTAGTTTTTTATAAGTCTAAAATCCCTCCAAAAAGCTTAATTCATCCGTATATCCATTATCATAAATCAGTTGTAAAGAACAGACAAAAACCCTAAGATAATTTGTGAAAAAGATATTTGGTGAAACCCTAGCCGCAATGCTGAGTGTAGTACACGAGGTAGGGAGATTGAGAGTGTGTGTGTGTGAGAGAGAGAGAGAGAGGAGTCAGAGAACCTAAACTGGAAATATCCCGGACTTATCGTACATGTTCTATGGAGCTCGTGTGCTTTTTATTTATTTATTTTTTTTTTTTTGACATTTCCTTACTGGTGTTGTGGTCGTCGAGAAAAAAGTCCAGAATGGTCCCTTACGTTTTTGCCTTTATTCCAAATGATCCCTAAAGTATACTGAGGTACTCTAATAGTTCTTAACTATTGGTGCATATAGGATCCCTAAAATACTAAAATATGAAGTGTTACAAGGGTCGTTTGGTAGGGTGTATAAAAATAATATTGAATAAGTTGTATTAGTAATATAGGGATCAGTAATGCGAATATTAAATGGTGTTTGGATTGGTTTATTTTAAGTGCTTATTGGCTTTTACGCACTTTTTAAGTTTTTGTGGTGTTTGGCAGTGATAAAAAGTGCTTAAAATCACTTACTTTTAGACATGAAAAGTACAAAAATAAGTCAAAAGTCAAAAGTTGAGTATTACCAAATACCAACTATGGCTTTTGGCTTTTAGCTTATAAGCTACTTTTTAAAAGTCAATCCAAATAACCTATTAGTTATGATTTTTTATCCAGTGTTTGGTGTGATGTATTGAAAATTAGAATACATTGCATAATTTTTAAGAGAATTAGTTATATACAAAAATGCCTTACGTATTATTCAGATTGAAGGGATTATAAGGATAATTTGTCTTAACCATGCTAATGCATGCATTAAAAGCCTTGATATTGCTAATACCATGGTTTGCTATGTATTTAATTTTACATAAGATAATACCAAATAGATTATATAACTAATACTTGCATTAGTAATACATAATTTAAAAAACTATATCAAACAGAAATTAATAATACCAAAAGCTAATGCATGCATTATTTTCTCTAGTACATCCTATCAAATGACCGCTAATATTCCTGCAACTATGCAAGCGTGTTGTATATGTGTCTCGGGTTAACCAATCCCACGTATTCATAATTGCAGTGGTAAAATATATGTCATAATCTTCAACCACCGCGTTACGAATAGCACAACCAACTTTCAATGACATTAATATAATTTAATGAATTAACAACTCTAAGGATCAAATGATTTTGTGGGTTTTTATAAATTTGTTTTTAGTTTTATTACCCCATTTCTTTTTTTACACATAGATATTTACTTTGTTTTTAGTTTATGACCCTATCCTTTTTTTATACACGAGAGATTTACTTTTTGTCACGACTTAAAATCCCTCATAGTCGTGATGGCACCTAGTCTCTAAGATTAGGTAAGCCTAACACATACCGAGATATTAATAGATTAAAGCAATCAATTATTGATATGAACCAAAAAAATTTATATATAGCCCACAACCAGCAATAAATGTTCAATATCTCAAAATCGGTAGTACAAGTCATAAGCTCTACTGAGTTGACTAGAAGAATCTCTAAGTACAAACAGTTCTGAAATAGAAATAAACAGCGGTAAAGAAAACAACAGAAGGTAACTCCGAGGCTTGGGAACGGGATGGCAGGTATACCTTGAAGTCTCCACAGCAGCTCACAATCAGCTAACCAACGACCGGCATATTCCGAGGCACCTGGATATGCACAAAAATGTGCAGCAAACGTAGCATGAGTACACCATAGCGGTACCCAATAAGTATCAAGCCTAACATCGATAGAGTACTGACGGGTCAGTCAAGTGACCTACTAGACATGGAAACCTATACAAAATATTGATATAACCTAACAATAAAAAAAAATAAAGGCAGTTAAAGGACAATTAAGTACTTTATCCATACAAAGCTAACAATAATAGCAAATCAACAAATGTCAGTAAGAGAGTACATACGGTAAAGACAACAGGTAACCAAGTACAATGAAAATACGAATGGAAGGACGTACGGAAAACAAGTACCATAACCGTTCAACTCATCGAGCTTTTCAACATAAAATATAAAATAAAAATCATACCGAAATACCATCAATTCACAAATCCCAACTTGTGAATCATAATCACACGGCATTGCGTGCGCACTTTATAAATTACAACTGCACGAATAATCTACGTGTTGCACGGACAACTCACGTGCTAATTCTATTTATAGTAACCTCATACCCGCACAGAGAACTCATGTGTCAACAATAACAAGGTCTCATATCCACGCGGACAACTCACGTGCCGACGGTAACAATGTCTTATATCAGCACGGACAGCTCAAGTGCCAACAGTTCAGTCCCCGCATAGAAGGCAGATATACAAGAATACACGCACATGATCAATGGACATCGAGAATTATACTCATGGACTGATATATGTGACGGATTATGGTATATGCTTGTGCAAGTGTACTATCACAACTCAAGTCAATAAGTAAGATTAAAGACATCGAATAACATATTGGAAATAACATAACAAAACCCGCAACATGCATGACGCACACAAGATGGTCACACCACCACACAAATATCATCAAAGACAATGCCCTCAGGCCATGAAAAATCATCCCCGATATAGCTCACATTGTCTCGCCGCGTGCGCAAAAGTAAAGTAAGTGCCCACCTTATCTCGTCGCACGTGCATCAATAATTATTCCGCCTTGTCTCGCTACATGCGCAAACTCAACATATATAGCCCGCCTTGTCACGCAGTATGTACAAGTATCAATAATAACAATAGCATGGACAACTCACGTGCAAACACCCCGACAATCCTCTCAACAATTTCGCATGTGCCTAACACATAACAACTCAATATAATAACTCGAATCACATGTGCTCATATATCGCAACACTTTCGTAACAACAATCCCAATATCGCAACCACATATAGCTCACGACTCAACAACATTGAGTACAATAATAACAACAATAACACGAGAGTAAGGCAAGTAAATCAACACGAGAATTACGACAACACAACGAAACAGGAGAATAAGCTCAACAATGAAAGACATAACAAGTAATAATGAATTAAAATAAGAATAACTCAACAATGAGATAGATAACATGTAGCAACGACTTCAAATAAGAATAAATCATTTATGGAAGAGATAACGTGACAATGAAAGAAGCAACGATTTCAATTAAAGCATATAAGGATAAATTTGGCAATAAAAGATAGAACATGGACTAACAACTTCAATTAAAGCGTGTGAGAGTAAATTCAACAACGAATGACGTAACATATAATAACAAGTTCAATTAAGTACATGGAAGAAGTCTACACCAGTCAAAATACCACATATAGCCCGTGTATACACTCGTCACCTCGTGTACACATCTTCCACACAATACAAATAACACAATCAAACCAAACTCTAGGGGGTAGTTCCCCCACACGAAGTTAGGCAAGATACTTACCTCAACTAGGCCCAATCAACTCTCAAAAATAGCTTTTCCTTTATAATTCACCTCCGCTCTGCTCAAATCTAACCAAAATCAACTGATAACATCAAATAATGCAAGAGGAACAAGTTCCAATAAGTAAAGCTATAATCTTCATACAATTCCCAAAAAGTCAATAAATGTCAACTCAGGCCTGCCCGGTCAAAACCCGGGTCTAATGGTAGGTCTTGACTACTCATAACCCCACGAATCCATATATGTGTTTTATTTTAAAATCCGAGTCCATTATGACTCTTAAAATCCAATTTTTATTTTTAAAAACATAGACAAAATTTCCCAAAAAATCTCTTAGATTCTCATGAATTTGATGTTAAATCTTGTATATAATCATGAAATATAGTTGAAAATTGATTAAAATCACTTACTTAAGGATTGTAAACGAAAATCCCTCCTCAAAATCGCCTCCTATCGAGTCTAGGCTTCTTAGATATGAAAAATAAGGCCAAAATCCCGATTTTCCAGCCCTTATGTTAATGCGAAGAATGATCGCACACGCGACATCCATCACAACCTTGGTAATGTCGCAAATGCGACACTATCATCGCAAATGGGCGAAGTCTGAACATCTCGCGGAAGCGACCAAATGAACATTTGCGAGACCTAAAGCATCTGTGCAGAAACCACCAAAAGCTAGAATTCATCCAAGCGCTTTGAAATGCGTCAGAAACACACCGAGCCCCTCGGGGCTCCACACCAAACATCAATACAAGTCTAAACATAACACGAACTCGCTCGCGTGATCAAACCATCAAAATAACATCCGAAACCATGAACCGAACCTCCAAAATACATGAAATTTACATGAAACTCAAGAACTTCTAAAAACACAACCGCGCGTCTCATTCCTACCAAATCGACTCGGTATGACGCCAAACTTTGCAGACAAGTTTCAAATAACAAAACAGACCTATTCCAAGTCCCAAAACTAAATTCCAAACCCGATAGTTATAATCAAACCATGGTCAAACATAAGGAATTCCGAAACCTTCAAATTGCCAACTTTCGACAAAATAAATCAAATCAACCTAGGAACCTCTGAATTCAATTTCGGGCATACGCCCAAGTCCAAAATCATGATACAAACTTATTAGAGCTATCAAAATACCGTTCCCAGATTATTTTCACAAAAGTCAAACCTCGATCAATAAAATGAGAAACCACTTATCAAATTAAATCCCGAAACGCCCGAAAACCGAATCCGACCGTACAAGCAAGTTAAATACATAATATGAAACCACTCAAGACCTAGAACCACCGAACAAAATGTTAAAATTCAAAACTGCAGGCCGGGTCGTTACACTTTTATATATAAGATATCTATCTTTTACACATAAGAGATCTAAAAATGATACTTTTTTTAATTGTAACATTATAAACGGTCATGCCCATTTTCTCCGAGCAATTGACCTCTCTACCTCTACGATAGAGGTTAGGGCCTGCGTATACGCTATGTGAAATTACATTTGATATATTATTGTTGTAACAGCGATGAACACTTGCATACTAAATTGTACCCTAAATGCGGACATGATTTTTCTTGAACACTCGTATTTAACTAGACAGCGCAAACAAGGGCGGCTTTTGGGCAGGGCAAGTCTTTAGGCCCTCAAATATTTTAAGGCCTAAAAAATTATGATATATATAAAATTATTAGTAAAAAAATTTCGGTTTTGATATTGTTCTAAATTTGGTCTAGTTAGGATCAAGTGAGTTAATATGATATTTTTTGCTACCATTAAATCAAAGGATATGTTTACCTTCTTATCAATTCTATTTTTGTTCTCTATGAATAGTCTTTTTTCATGTTTCTTACGATTTTACTTTTTTAATTTCAACTCAGATCTCTAATTTAGTTATTCATTTTTGTCCCATTTGATTGATCCATACATCAAAAGCAAGTTCTTTTGTGCCTTATCTTTTTTAACTAAGAAATCCCTGAAGCAAGTATCGCAAGATTCAAAACTCGATGAATAATGGGTCACCCTATTATCATTTTTATTTAATACCATATTTTTGTATAAGGGGGTGTTTAATACCATGACGTGCACTTAACCCACACGTCATATGTTGCGCTCTCACTACTACATCAAACTCATGTAGGTCTTTTTTTTGTTCTCTTGTTATTATATGAATTTTATGAAAGAGGTTTAAATGTCTTTTAATAAATTATATTTTTAGGCCCTAATACCACTATTGTTCAAACAACTTTATTCACATTTGGTAATTGAATGGCACATTTACTGCTTTTAATATTCTTATTATTGTCTTATCTTAATTGAGGCTAAAAAAATTGATTGAGAATATGGAAGAGTGGCTAAAGGAGGGGGCAAATAAAGCCTTGATCTAGGCCCTCGAGATTTTGAGGCCCCACAGTAAATTTATGATTTTATTTTAGTTTACACAATATTAAAGCTTGCAGGAAAAATAAACAAGTACAAAAAAAAGAAAAAGAATGTTTACTTTTTAATGAAAATATTTTATAACTTTGAATTAAACTACTTAAATCTTCATATTAGTAAAGTTCGAAATACCGGTCCATCGTGATTAACCAGTCTAAGACCACGTCACGGAGGGGTCTCGGCTACAATTTATTACAAAAATATCAAAGGAATTATTGTTGTAAATACATGCTTAACATCTTATTTATTTCAATAACCTCTTACTAGTATAAATAATATTACTATGCGAAGTTAAAGGCCTTATATCCTTTGAGAATATTATACTAAAAAAACAAATACTATAATAAAATGACAACACTAACATTTTTGTATGTGTTGTGTGACATATATGAATTTTAATATTTAAAAAAAAAGTATAAGACCTCTTATTAAAACTTGGCTTTAGACTACTAATTTTATTGAATCTCCCTTGAGTGTAAACATAATCTATTATGTTATAAACTATGTGAAATGCATGCACAGTGGCGTTACATTATGTCATAGCGAGTTCTCGATAAATTTGCAATACAAAGAGGCAAAAAATATTTCAAAGGCAATTTACGTCTATATAGTTTTCGACACGAGTCGAAAATATAGAACCATTTGCTTTGCTACGCATATTAACATTTGCATTCAAGAATGGTTCGATCGAATTTTCTCTGCATTTAGCATTGTTCAATTTAATAGCTTTTGGGTACGGAGGCACACACTTTACACATATGACTCATATCAATCAGTACACAATTTTGAAAAAAGTACATAAATATTAAATGAAACAATGTATTTCAGTTATAAAATAAAAGTTAAAAAAAAAGTCTAAGTTTTCGAAAATAATTAATATTGATCTCATTTAATTAGCTCAATAAAAAAGAAATCTTGCCTCACATAAGTCCTCGGGTGCTTATTATGATTCGTAATGACTTATGCGAGTATCTTCAAAATATTGTTGTTATTTATGTGACAAGTAGTAAAAATGAACAAGTAATATGAAAATACTTTAATTATAATTATATAAGAAATTGTGAAATAAAATAAATTTAAAAACTGAATCTTTTACTTTTTGAAAAAAATTAAAAATGAAGAGGTTGACCGTATAACTTAAAAGAATTGATAAGTAACAATTTAAAGTATAAAAATAACTAATGTTCAGTTAATGTAGAATAATAACTCAATATATAAAAAATTAAAACGAACCGTCAAATCGGTGGAATGCGTGTAAAAAGAAAAAAAGAAAATTAATGGCAATTCATTCATAATTCAATTTTTTTTAGCAAATAATCATTTTTTGCCATAATTCATAATTCAATTTATTTTGTATTGTTTAATTGCTACAAGTTTGTATTCTTACTAATGTGACTCTTAATACTATAATATAATTAATTTTGTTTTGTTTTTGATTTCTTTACATGCCAATATTCTTCTTACTAAAACAATTTATATACCCTAAAAGTTTTATCAACTTGAAAAATAATTTTTGTATATGATGAATTTAAAAAGAATTAAATTTGCTTATTTGCTAATTAATTAATTAATTAATTAATTCAAAGACCTAATTATTCATTTTCATTAACGAAGATAAATACCGTCAAATTGTTAATATTAACTCAACTCAATTTTTTTTTTTTGCTGAGAAGATAAACATTTAACTCAACTCAATTTTTAAACTTCTCCATTCCCAAAGGGAAAGTGATTGCTTAGTATTAACTCATCCTGACTCTTTTATAGCTTGTTTGGCCAATCTTAGGCCAAATAAGTTTTTTTTGGGTCAAAAGTATTTTTTTAAATATTGAGGTGTTTTAGAAGAAAAAAAGTGCATTTGAGGAAGCAGAAAAAAGTAGCTTCAATCCAAAAGTACTTGAAAAAGTACTTTTGAGAAAAATACACTTAAAATTATTTTTTAAAGGCTTACCCAAATACAAATTACTGCTCAAAAATATTTTTCAAATTAATTAGCCAAACACAAACTACATCTCGCAATTTTAAAAAATAACTTTGTTTTACAACCTTGGCCAAAAGGCTATTATTCCCCGAGTCCATAAGGGGAAGTGATTGCTAATTTGTCTATTTATAGGGATGGAATGAAAATGCACTGCTTTCTGTAATCTCTTTATCGCCACTCTAGGATAAACCCCACCCAGAATTTCAGAAAGCAGTAACTTGTGAGGTTTCCCGATGGCGATTCTTGCACTCCCATTAGTCACTTCCATTCTCAAACCTCACAAGACTCACTTCTCCTTTCTCCTAACCACCACTAAGCCTCTTCCTATCATTCTTCACAGGCGTTTTCTCTCTAAATCTTCCACTGTCTCTGCACTCTCCACTTCTTCTTCTTCTACTTCTTCTCTGTCTCACAATACAGAACATCAAAAGAAACCATCTGTTCCAACTTTTCAACAAGCCATTCAAAGGCTCCAGGTATTTTTCTACTTAATGGGGTTGTGTATTTGTGTTACAATTTCTTTTCTTGAGCAAAATATACATTGAATAACTAATGTAGAGAAGCTTCATTCATTTTTCTTGGACATAGTATATTTGTGGCAATTTTTGATCTTATTTGATTTCAAGATTGCACCAACTCACAATTTTGAAGTCTTACCATTAGTCTCAAGAAACTATGCAATTTTTTTTTGGTAAGTACTATTCATATTTATTGGTAAGGCAAAACTTTTGTTGATAATAGAAAGTTCAACTCTGTAGATGGCTAATGAATTCCCGCGACTTCCGCTCCTTAATCTTTTTAACCTTGCCACTCGGTGTAGATACACTTCATATCTGTCTTAAAATTATTTATGGATTAACCCGTCTTTTTAACATGGTAGGAGTATTGGGGTTCTGTAGGATGTGCCGTGATGCAATGCAGCAACACTGAGGTATGATTATCATCCTTCTTTAGGGCTCAAAAAATATACTCTTAACACATAACAGGAAAAAATGAACTTGCTTTTCTGCTGGAATTGATGCTTTTCTTTTTAATGAAACTTGATATCGTATCGAAGTCGTAAATGGTGATTTGGAAGTTGCAAGAACTAAGTATTATCTTCCTTGCATACCTTTTTTTTTTTGGATACGTAATGTGTAATTTTCTATGATAACAACATAAAGGAAATGCATCTTGGTAGATATAATCTTTCCGTGTATCTTCTTTGAGATCTAGCTAGCTGGGAGTAACGAAGCTATGCTTTGTAATGCTGTTCTTTGGTGATTAATGATAATTTTAATTACCAAAAAAAACATAAAGGAAATGCTGAGCATAGTCTCCTTCCGAACTTTGAGACTGCATGTTTATATGTAATGTATATCACACTTGACTGGATTAGATATGTATTGCACTTACAGATGGTTGGTGATACATAGTGCTTTGTACAGCCATAACATGAATGGGCTTTTAGTGGTTATTAGATCTTTAAGTGTTTAAATTGCACTTACAATCTTTAGAGTTCTTCGCATCTACTTAACTAACTTGTTTAAGTTTAAATTGCATTGACCAGGTTGGTGCTGGAACTATGAATCCTCTAACATACTTAAGGGTTCTTGGACCAGAACCATGGAATGTTGCGTAAGATTTTCTGATAAGCTCATTTCATCTATAAAGTTCTTGAATACAATTATCATTCTCATATTTGACCAGAATTTTTTAGAAGAAGAGAGTAAATGCGTAGGGAAGTCCTGCACATCTTAGATACTCTCTTTAATGCAAAGTAACACATTAGTCGTTGTTACTTGTCCCAAAAATAAACTTAGTCATTGTTAGTGTCATTGGCAATGATAATGTCAGGTTTGCCTTTTAAATTTCTAAACTGTGCGAATAAAGAAAGGATGTTATATTGCATTAATTATTCTGTTCTCATGATTTTTCCCCATGAAAAAACGGGGGACCTATGGCATCAATAAGTTCTCTTGTTGCTCCTGGGATGGCATTGCCTGGTACCACTCTTTAGTAAGATTCTCTTTTGTTCCTCCCTTGTCACAAGATAAAAGAAATCCAAGTTTTATTAGGTCATTACCCTCTTCTGCGGTCCTGCCACCTAAAGCAAAGTGGGGGG